>CM065681.1:16956093-17116093 GCA_017654935.2 Phymorhynchus buccinoides | reverse complement strand
TTGGATTAGTACAATTACGATCTGTTGCTGCAATGAATAGCTCAGAGCTAATGACAGAGATCCTGATTTGTTGTTGTTGTTTCATACCCTGGCTAAAGGGTTCCAGGGATCATCCGAATAGCCAATGCACTTGAACACCAGGGTACAAATGCATCAGCTAGGGATGAGAACATTACGTGTGTGACCGTTTTTTATTACCCCGCCACGTGGGCAGCCACACTCCGACTTCGGGGGAAGATTCTGATTTGAACAGTCACATGTGCCATAATACCCATGGTATGTTTAAATCATACCTGCACGATGAAAACAGTGGCTACAAAGGTATCGGTTGTTTCGATCTGAAACAGACAAACATAATAAATATAACACATTTGCATGCACACAAAGAGAGGATCCATATATGTTTTATTGAATATGCATTACCAGTGATGCACAGAGGATCAAAAAGTGATAGGACAAACTGTCCTGAGACGAGATAAATCAATAGAATAATGTCCTGGCTCTGGCAGAAATCAATAAGACAATGTGTGCCAGTGTTCAAAATTTAAACACATTTGTCCTGACAGGGGAGAACACAATAGGACATTTTCAATTTTAATAGGTCAATGTCCTATTGCCGGGCCTCGGGACATCACTGCATCGCTTAGTACACCTTTTCTGCGTTATTTTTTATGTTTTTGTTTGGGTTTGCTTGCTTGCTTGTTTGCTTATTTATTAGTTTGTTTGTTCGCTTGCTTGCTTGTTTGTCAGTGTGTATGTTTCACTTACTTTTATGAAGCTCTACTAAAGCTTAAGTGGGAAACTAAATGTTACTTTCTAAATTCAGTAAATCGGTTTACTGAATTTAGAAAGTACCGATTGACTGAATTTAGAAAGTAACAACATTTAGTTTCCCACTTAAGCTTTAGTAGAACTTCATAAAAAATTAACCACAGGTCTTCATTTTCACTGACCAGGTCTTCAATCTTGACAAAGGAAAAGCTGATGGACACGTTGACGGGCTGGTTGACCTTCAGCACTGGCCGAGCCTCCTTCACGTAGCCCGACATGAGGTCATGGTGCAGGCGAGATTCATCCACCACGCCCCCTGGATTCAGAGACAGCGACGGGAAAGACAGAAAAAGATTAAATAGAGACAGAAAAAGATTAAATAAACAAAACATTTGTTCAGTTGATCATGTTGAACACAGTGTTGCCCTGGATAAAAGACTCCGGTGATCATTCCAACAGCTGAAGCACTTGAACACTATGGTACAAAGGCATCAGCTAGGGATGAGAGCACATGTGTAACCGTTTTTTATTACCCCGCCACATGGTCAGCCACACTCCGTCTTCGGGGGATTTAGGAGACTGACGATCATGTTATGCTAAAAGCTTGTCATGGCTAAAGACAATCCCCGCATAACCATGCATAGCATAATGTTCAACATTTTGATGTAGCCTTGGTGTTCTAGCCTACATCAATTGGTCTGTGTGTGTGTGTCAGTTGTCTTCAGTGGTAGTCATTATTATAAGCAGGGCTTCCTTCACTTAGCTGGACAACAGGTCACGGTGCAATGGAGATTTGTCCGCCACAAATAGCGATGGCAAAGACAGAGAAAAAAACCACATTACCTTCAGAATAGTCTCATGGCCAGCCTCATTCAGGTATCTGAACAAGAGCAGGCAAAATTTGACTACTAAAATATCCTACTAGTCCTAGGCTGAAAATAAAGGAAAATAAAAAGACAGATTTTTTAAAAAGTTATTTTCATTTTTTTCACCTTAGTTAAATATAGTTAAGTTAAAATTGGTTATTGTTTGGCTCAGTAAATTTTGACATTTTTTACAATAAAGCGAAACAATTTTGCACTGTAAATTACAGGTTAGTCATAAACATATATATCTGTGTCTCGCAAACTAACAGATATTGTACTGGTTCTTAATGTTGCACCATTGGAAGTACAGTGGAACCTCCCTTATAAGACCTTAAAAAATCATCCAAAATGAGGTCCTTAAGGGAGGGGTCTTATAAGGGAGGTAAGTTTAATACTTACAAAGAAGGGCAATGTCTCTGAGAAGTAGGTCTTATATGGAGGGAGTCTTATAATTGGAGGTCTTATAAGGGAGGTTCCACCGTAGTGTGCCTCTGGAGACAATCTCTAACATTGACTGTTTTCTTCTTCAGCGGTCGATTCTGTTTGGCAACCTTGCATCGACTTTCAGACCAGTCGCCATAGGGACAAAGTTTACAGTCTTCTCCATGTCATGGCGGCTGCCCCAGAGCTCCACTGCCCCTGGCCAGGTCTGGCGTCATAGAGCATCGTGTGCAGAACAGTGTTAGAGAATGTGTCCTGGGGTCTGGGGTCCAGTCCCACATGGACATTCGTCAGTGTGGGTGGTTTTCAGTTGGTTGAGGTGGCTCAGTCAATTGCAGTGACCAGTCCTCAGCCAGAAGAGGATTGTCTGCTGGTGTCTTTGGAGCTGGTGGATTGCATCAACACATCTGTACATCTTTGCTGAGCTTTTTCTTCCACTGGGACTGGTAATGGTAGCGGATTCAGATGGATTTTGCTTCCCTGTACTGTAGTGTAGGTCACTGAATGGCTGAACTGCTCCATTTTGCTGCCTGCTTTGGAATTGGAGAGAGCATCAGCCTTCTTGGCTGATCAAATAATCTAGTCGAGAGAGTAGGGATGTATTATCCCAAGCAACTTATCGTCATCATAAAATAATTTCAGCCCAATTTTGTAGAAAGATTCGTAGTTCTAGGTATCTCCTTTGTTTTCTGGAGGTCATGGCTGGACATGACTCACACACACACACACACACACACACACACACACACACACACACACAGAGACACACACACAGAGAGACAGAGAGAGAGAGAGAGAGAGAGAGAGAGAGAGAGAGAGAGAGAGAGAGAGAGAGAGAGAGAGAGAGAGAGAGAGAAGAGAGAGAGAGAGAGAGAGAGAGAGAGAGAGAGAGAGAGAGGAGAGAGAGAGAGAGAGAGAGAGAGAGAGAGAGAGAGAGAGAGAGAGAGAGAGAGAGAGAGAGAGAGAGAGAGAGAGAGAGAGAGAGAGAGAGAGAGAGAGAGAGAGAGAGAGAGAGAGAGAGAGAGAGGAGAGAGAGAGAGAGAGAGAGAGAGAGAGAGAGAGAGAGAGAGAGAGAGAGAGAGAGAGAGAGAGAGAGAGAGAGAGAGAGAGAGAGAGAGAAGAGAGAGAGAGAGAGAGAGAGAGAGAGAGAGAGAGAGAGAGAGAGAGAGAGAGAGAGAGAGAGAGAGAGAGAGAGAGAGAGAGAGAGAGAGAGAGAGAGAGAGAGAGAGAGAGAGAGAGAGAGACCAACCAGACTGACACTGAGACAGACAGACAGATCGGCACACACAAGCCAGTATCAGATTTTGTGTGTGCAATATAAAAATGCATACAATATGTGTGCTCTGAGCACCAAACTGCATGAAATTATTTGTACATTGATCTCATACACACTATTAACTTTTACAAACGTTTCCACAACCATTACTGCTTTCCTAATTAAAAAGCACTTTGCACCTGGTCTGTCATAGTTTTAAACCAAATAAAAGCACCTGTCTTCATTACTCTTCCTCCAACCCAAGCCAATTCCACCCCAACTTTTCTGTCAACTCTATTTTTCATTCAAGCCTTACTCCTACTTTCCCTTCAGCTCCCCCAACACACACAAACACACACACACACACACACACACACACACACACACACACACACACACATGTGCGCACGCACACACACAGTTGTTGGTAATAAAGATCAGAAGGCTACAGTGTCCACACTAAAGTGTTATTCTCTTTGAATGGTGTCACACTGCTTATTCAACTTCAAGTTATTGCTAATGACATTGCCAGCATATCTGCATCAATCTGAATGTATGCTTGTTAAAGGAGATATCTATGATGTTTTCTGACTTTCGAGTCTATGACCCTTTCCTATCCCCTCCTATCAGTATCAACGATTCAATGTGTCTGTTCTTTAATTTAACATCTTTTCACTGAAAGTGATATTAGACAGTGTGTGTGTGTGTGTGTGTGTGTGTGTGTGTGTGTGTGTGTGTGTGTGTGTGTGTGTGTGTGTGTGTGTGTGTGTGTGTGTGTGTGTGTGTGTGTGTGTCTTCCACTGGGATTGGTAATGGTAGCGAATTCAGATGGTTTTTGCTTCCCTGCACTGTGGTGTGCGTGCGTGCGTGCGTGCGTGCGTGTGTGCGTGTGTGTGTGTGAGAGAGAGAAAGAGTCTGTTTGTCACTATGTGTATTTGTGTATATATATATATGTATGCGTAAATTGAATGTAGCATGAAAGTTTCTTAAAGAATCAAGCTACACGTCCCAGTTGCGTGGATCAGAAGGTTTTAAAACTGAGACCAAAGTCCAAAGCCTGTTTATCTCTCTATCTAGGATACGCCATGGTCCGATGACTTTCCTTGATCAACAATAGTGTGACTGACTGTGGACCTAGGCCTATTTTCCCAGACTTTATCAGTTCCTTTGAAGTCTCTGGGTGTTAAGCTTAGGTAAAGTCGACTGTGCTTATTATCAATTGTACACAAATCTTTCATCATTACATGACACATTACCAGCAAACAGTTGAGGTCAATGCTTTTAAAAGAGACACAGTCACAGCTGTAGACTAATGTTGTTTGTTCACAATGGGAAAGCAGTTTACATTCTCTCTCTCTCTCTCTCTCTCTCTCTCTCTCTCTCTCTCTCTCTCTCTCTCTCTCTCTCTCTCTCTCTCTCTCTCCAGGGGCGGACCAAATGATTCATAAGGTGGGGTTTCCACGGGGAGTCCAGGGAGCTGCAGAAGTCCTGGGTAACTTAAGGTGTAGTGGCCTTGTGGGGGTTCAGAGGGCAAAGCCCCGGGAAATGTTTGCAATTTAGTGATGATTAAAGCAAAACATTTAGCCATTTTCTAACTTTTTACCCCTGTATAAGGTACTTGCTTGGGGCAAAATAAGGGTTTCCGGAAACCCTGCAGGGCTCCCAATCATCCCGCACAACAAGGAGTCACAGGGACTCCTTCACTTACAGCATAGAGGGTCCTAGAGGCGGGATAGAGGGTCCCAGTGGCATAGCGAATGCTAAAAAAAGAATTTTTCTAGTGCATCCCTGGGACCCCCTGGACATTCTTTTAGAGGGTCCTTTAGAATTTTACTTTTTAGTGTATGTGTGTGTGTCACTCTGTGTGTGTGTGTGTGTGTGTGTGTGTGTGTGTGTGTGTGTGTGTGTGTGTGTGTGTGTCACTCTGTGTGTGTGTGTGTGTGTACTTTGTGTGTGTGCGTGTATGTTTCTGTTTGTAAGTTTATTTGACGGTCAGGAAAAGGATAGGGTTAGGAATAGGGTTCTGGTTAGGGTTAGAACTGAAAATAAATCAAAATGACCGCTGGCCATCATCCAATGAAATTGCAATGTAGCCGGAGTCGCGTGAAATATATCTGCCATGAAAATCGTCCCCTTTCCTCTTTCGAATTGTTTGTTGTTTGGGGAGGATTCGCCCGTGAATACATTCAGAGGCGTCTTGTGGCGTGCAGGAACTGAGGAAGAGCAAAGGATTCATCACTGAATATTGAGAAGTCAGTGATATTTTTCTGAATTTGTATTAATTATTTTTGTCTGTGTGGGTGTTTGTTGACATTGTCCGCCATTTTGGAAAAGGCAAAAAGCAGTGGCATGAGTCTGTACATCGATTTCTCGGCAAAGATGTAGATTAACACCCTCCCGCTCAATTTCTCGATTCTTTCCGTGTAGGTTGAGCACTTAAATCTATATTTTTTTAATAATAGTTATCGTTACGTTGTGGTGTGTATGTTTATTACGGTGACGGGGACTTATTTCTTCGAAGGACTTATTTCTCGTGACACCAGCATGGAGGACTGCAGTTAACTCTATATACCACAACTATTATGCCTTTTTTATGGACAGAAAGCTATCTGCAGGACTCCACGCCAACTACTTGCAATTTCATTCAGGATCAGGATCAATACGTCGCAGGTGCCAATAATCGCAATTTTTTTCATTGGATGGCAGCAACACGCCAACAGCAAGCGGACATTTTGTCTTGATTTTTTTTTTCATTTCTAACCCTATCCCTTTCCCAGGTGTTCAATTATAACCCTATCTAACCCTATCCCGACCTGGAGAAAGGGATAGGAGTTGCAGTGAGTTCAAAACTTGAAAAAAAATCATTGGCGTGGAGTCCTGCAGATAGCTTTCTGTTCATTAAAAACAAACATCACGCGCACGTGCAACACGCAATGTGTGAGTGTATACATGTGCGTGTTGCAAGAGTGCACGTGTCACATACATTATTTATAATGTATATACATATATATATATGAATACAGACAGAGACTGAGAGACTCACCATTCGCCAGAAAGGAACAGCAGAAGACGCAAACCACACAAAGAATCGAAGAGACAAACTTCGCATACTTTTGTCCAATTCCTTGAGAACTAATTCCAAGCATCGTGCCTGCATAAACAACTTATCTTCAGCAAGCTGAAGGAGGGTGTTTAAAGAAAGAAGAAGAACTTTACCGTTTACGTAACTTTATCAGCAGACAACTTCTGCAGAAGCAAAGAAACTTTTGGGGGAGGACTAGGCTAGGTCCTATTCTTTCCTCCGGAGGGTGGAGAGTCATTTTTTAGTGTAGAGTGAATATGCAGTCATACTTCCTGTTTGGTACGTAAGTATACGATGCTCTGAAAATTTGAAGGCGAATGTTTTGTGAAATGTCCTTTTAATTTAGAGGATGACACACGCTGACACACTGCAGTTAACTCTATATACCACAACTATTATGCCTTTTTTATGGACAGAAAGCTATCTGCAGGACTCCACGCCAACTACTTGCAATTTCATTCAGGATCAGGATCAATACATCGCAGGTGCCAATAATCGCGATTTTTTTCATTGGATGGCAGCAACACGCCAACAGCAAGCGGACATTTTGTCTTGAATTTTTTTTTTCATTTCTAACCCTATCCCTTTCCCAGGTGTTCAAGTATAACCCTATCTAACCCTATCCCGACCTGGAGAAAGGGATAGGAGTTGCAGCGAGTTCAAAACTTGAAAAAAAATCATTGGCGTGGAGTCCTGCAGATAGCTTTCTGTAATCTGTTCATTAAAAACAAACATCACGCGCACGTGCAACACGCAATGTGTGAGTGTATACATGTGCGTGTTGCAAGAGCGCACGTGTCACATACATTATTTATAATGTATATACATATATATACATGAATACAGACAGAGACTGAGAGACTCACCATTCGCCAGAAAGGAACAGCAGAAGACGCAAACCACACAAAGAATCGAAGAGACAAACTTCGCATACTTTTGTCCAATTCCTTGAGAACTAATTCCAAGCATCGTGCCTGCATAAACAACTTATCTTCAGCAAGCTGAAGGAGGGTGTTTAAAGAAAGAAGAAGAACTTTACCGTTTACGTAACTTTATCAGCAGACAACTTCTGCAGAAGCAAAGAAACTTTTGGGGGAGGACTAGGCTAGGTCCTATTCTTTCCTCCGGAGGGTGGAGAGTCATTTTTTAGTGTAGAGCGAATACGCAGTTATACTTCCCGTTTGGTAAGTATACGATGTTCTGAAAATTTGAAGGCGAATGTTTTGTGAAATGTCCTTTTAATTTAGAGGATGACACACGCTGTTCCGCGCTGTTTCCCTTGTTAAAATAACGGACTCTTATGACCGTGAAGGGAGACGGCGGATAGCTCATTCTCGTAATCCAATAAAATTCCAGGACGTGCGCGTGCGCGTCTCGCGTGCGTGGAGAGAGAGAAAGAGAGAGAGAGAGAGAGAGAGAGAGAGAGAGAGAGAGAGAGAGAGAGAGAGAGAGAGAGAGAGAGAGAGAGGGGGGGGTATGTGCGTATGTTTTCCATTGGCTTTCGTTTTATAATTTTGTTTGAGAAAGAAATTTCTTTGGACGTGCTTCTGAATCTGGATCTGGATCATGTATACGTTGTAGGAGCCTATTCTATGATCAAGGGCTATATACACAACTAGCGCAACGCCCCGTACCGGTAACGCCTAGTACCGGTAACGCCTTGTACAGGTAACGCCAAGTACCGGTACCGCTGAGTACCGGTTTCGTCAGGTCCGCAAAATATTTTATATTTTTACTTTTGTGGCTGAAAATACAATTTTTTGACCCCTACCACTTTCAAGGCCTACCGATCTCCATGACCTTGACCTTGACCTTGACCTTGATCGGTATGCAATCATCAGAACAACCATAAGCCAAAGTACCTACATGCCAAGTTTGAAGTCCCTAAGACCAACGTGTGGACGTTATAGCCCCTTAAAGATTTTCGGTTTTCAAGGTCATACGCCAAGGTGAAGGTCATGATGGCGATAATTTATGCGTGGATGCCTTCTCTCATGGTGACATGCCACCACACAAAACTGGAAACGATTCGGTAAAGCAGTTCGGGAGATATGCGTGGGACAGTAAAACCCAATGATTAGACCCCTACCACTTTCAAGGCATACCGATCTCCCTGACCTTGACCTTGACCTTCATTGGTACGCCATCATCAGAACGGCCATAAGCGAAAGTACATCCATGCTACGTTTCAAGACTCTAGGACCTGCGGTGTGGAAGTTATGGCCCCTTAACGATTTTCGGTTTTCGGTTTTCAAGGTCATACACCAACGTCAAGGTCAGGATGGCAAAACGTTTTGCACAGATGCCATTCTCTCATGGGGACACACCACCACACAAAAGTTGAAGCAATTCGGTCAAGCGGTTCGGGAGATCCATGGGACAGACAGAAAAGAACAAACCTAAAAAAAAATTATTTTTTTTTTAAACCCGAACAGCTGGGATTTACTAACCGCAAGTGCGTGTGGAGCTGTGTGTGGTCCCCCCCCCTCCCCACGACCCCTTGGCGGAGGTTTCCGAAAAGTAAGGGCGGCATGACCTTCCGAGGGTGCCAAGGATGCTTGATACCAAATTTGGTGTCGATCGGTTGAGAACTGTGGCCCCCTCCAGCCCACCCCCCTGAATGCCCACACACACACACACACCCGACCATCCCACCCCTCCCCCCTCCAGCCCCCCCTCTCATCCCCTCCCTCATCCCCCTCAACCCCCTCCCCCCTCCCCTCCACCACCCCCCATCCTTCCCCATCCCCCTACCCCCCCCCCCCCCCCCCCCCCCCCCCCCCCCCCCCCCCCCCCCCCCCCCCCCACGCTCACACAGCTGCCACGCACTTGCCGTTAGTAAATCCGAGCTGCGTGTGGTCCCCCCCCCCTCCCACAAACCCCTTGGCGGAGGTTTCAGAAAAGTAAGGACGGCATGACCTTCGGAGGGTGCCAAGGATGCTTGATGCCAAATTTGGTGTCGCTCAGTTGAGAACTGTGGCCGTAATCCGAGCTGCGTGTGGTCCCCCCCCCACGACCCCTTGGTGGAGGTTTCCGAAAAGTAAGGACGGCATGACCTTCGGAGGGTGCCAAGGATGCTTGATGCCAAATTTGGTGTCGATCGGTTGAGAACTGTGGCCGTGCATAAGGGACAAACAGACAGACAGACAGACAGACACACAGATTTCGAAAATATATATAAGATGGATTAGGAGAGCGCATTGAGAGTAAGGTAATGACACAAAGGATTTGAAATTTCTGTCTTGGTGTTAATGATTAAGGCTTTGAAAATTGCTGTCTTGATGGTACTAACACAGAAAGAGTTAAATGGCTGTCTTGATGGTAATGTCTTTTTATTGGCCATTGTCCTTTCTTTCATAGTATCTGGGCAAGACCAATCCGGCTACCGTAGCGGTCACCGGGGACAAACCCCGACCGGCACAGCTCATGCCCTTCATTTAGCACAACTCTTGTCTATGCATGGCCCCTAATCCCTAATTTAGTTTTTAGTTGGTGCAGGCCCTGGTGGACCGCCCAGTGCTGATAATGCTGCGCTGGCGGGGCCTGCTTCGATGGAGGCGTTAGTCATCTGATTCCATTCCACGACTGTCCTGACAAAATATGAGTTCTTATGCTGTTCTGTATGGCTTGGTCTGACTGAAGCCTCGAGAATTGTTTAATGCCTGCCTCTTCATGATGTTATCACTGTCAAAGTCCTTGAAATGTGTTGGCTTGATCCTTCTGCGCTCAGATGTAACTGGAGTCAAAAAGGCCTCGGGTGGTAATGCTGGAATCTGGCCTTCAGCAATCTTGTACAGCGGGTCAGAGATGTGTAGAGACTCCTTTGGGCTACATCTCTGAGCAGCTTTAGACGCTGCTGTTTGCGTCGTTCTTCCAGCGTTGGGAGGCCTAAGTCTGTTAGCATCTTTGTCACACAGCCTGTGGTCTTAGACTTGTAATGAAGTGTGCTGCCTGCCTCTGGGTCCGTTCCAGCCTGTCTATGTATTGTTTGAGTCTATTGGCCACTGCAACGATCACCTTTAGCAAGAGTGAATGCCCTTGGTAGATGCTTCAGTACTGACCAAACAAGGGAGTAACTCTCGCCAATAACCCTATTTGAGGCCACTAAATGGCTGTCTTTTGCAAGAGCGAATGCCCTTTTGGATACTGACCAGCAAGGACTTAACTCTGACTGTCAAGGGCGTTAATACCCCTAGTTGCAGTGGCCAATATGGGTCAACAGATGATTAAGCAATCCGTTTCAGATTCTTTCGACTTCTCATAGAGTTCTCTACTTTTGAGTTAGTTTAACAACGGACACGTCGTCGAACAGCGTATGTAAAATAGAAGATTATCTTGCAAAATATTTGCCTTCAATTTTTCGTAACATCGTACCAAAAGGGAAGTAATTTGTATGATTCGCCCTAGAGTAAAATAGAAGAAATACTAATATTATGGTGGAACTCGCTTTGCGTGCAAAAGAAGACTACACCTAAAAATCACAATTTTATTTTTCACAGATCACGATTAATAGTGCCATCATATTGGAAAGTTATCTGAAGTGCATAACATTTCATAAAGTGCATATATAACAGCCGAACCGGGCGACGTCGGCGTATCGTTTCGTCATGTTCCATTTCGACTTCATAACGGGAAATTCCAAATGCCGGTTTCATTTTGTTATGTAGTGTTTTTTTCATGTTTTTTTTTAATTTCTACTTGATTTCACGTAGGCTTAACCAGGTCATTTTGCTTGATTTTACATTGGTAGAGAAGAGGTCAACATTATACTCCCCCCCCCCCCTCCCTCTCTCTCTCTCTCTCTCTCTCTCTCTCTCTCTCTCTCTCTCTCTCTCTCTCTCTCTCTCTCTCTCTCTCTCTCTCTCTCTCTCTCTCTCTCTCTCTCTAATGCACACACAAAGGCCTGAGAGCAAAACATTAAAAGGCAAATTGGGAAAAGAAGAAACGAGAAAAGGCATTCAAGAAACAAAGACATTGTGTTAGGCCACCAGACGGCCAATCTAACTCTTACGTAACGTCTGGCGATATATCCCACGAGCAATAGGCCTATATTTCCGTAGGCCTACTTTATCTGCATTGTGAAAGTTCACAAACTGGGAAGTTGATAGCTGCATTAGGCTACGATCGATCGAGTAATTGAGCTAGATTGTATAATAATAATTAATAATGCTTATATAGCGCATAATCTTGCAAAGCAAGTCAATGCGCTTTTCACTCACCATTCGTACAAACATTTCTAACACTGTAACAGACTGGTTCACGTATCCTCACTATACATCTCTATCAAAATTAATACATTAGAGAATGCATTTCATATAATCATAACACAACACATTAACACCCACCTCCCTTCACCCCCCCCCCCACCCCAACCATCCCCCACTCCACCCCACCCCCCTACTCCCCCCCCCCCACCCACCCCATACACACACGCGCACGCGTTAACCTCATACTCAACGTCAATGAGCTGGAAGACAAGAGTGGGGAAGGATCATAGACTTTACAGAGAAAAAGCTTTCCTGAAGAAGTGGGTTTTTAGTTGGGACTTGAATGAAGGAAGAGTGGACTGGTTACGGGTATGGTCAGGGAGATAATTCCAAACGTTTAATTGGTGCAACAAAGCTAAACACCCTCTCACCCGAAGATTTCAAGGACCGCTTAGGAACTTTAAGAAGTTTCTGGGAAGAAGAACGAAGAGTACGAGAGCTTTGGTAGGTGCAGAGAGAAGAAGAGAGGTACTGAGGAAGAGTTTTGTCAAAGTGACGAAAAGCGAAAGTAGCCATCTTGAACTGCCAGCGGAATTTGACAGGAAGCCAGTGGAGCTCAGCCAAAAGAGGTGTGATGTGATCACTCTTTCTTTTGCCAAGAACAAGCCGAGCAGCACTGTTCTGCACTCTCTGTAAGCGCGAAATCTGTTCTGCTGGAAGCCCAGCATACACTGAATTACAGTAGTCCAATCTTGACAAAACGAAGGCAGAAATCAATCTAACAGCAGCATCTCTGGACAGGAAGGGTCTGATGGAGGCGATACCAAAGAAAGATGCACGACAAACACTAGATATTTGCTCCTGCATCGACATGGTTTGATCGAGGTAGACACCGAGGTACTTTACAGTCTTCCGAAATGGCAATTCAGATCCAACAATATTCATGGAATCTGCTTCAACCTTCTTCGGGGAAGAGGAAGTGCCAACAGGCATCACCTCGGTCTTTTCACCGTTCAGTTTCAGTTTGTTACTGGTCATCCATCCCTGAACACTGCCGACACACTCAGAAACCTCTGACTTAACCGACTGAAACTCATCAGGAGTATAATATAAAAATGTCTTTTTTTGTTATAGGGGAAGACGGGGTAAAAAGCGCATGGGCGGGTAAGAAGCCCACCCCAATTATCTCATGAAATAAAGAAAATTTCAGTCAAATTTGCCCATGAGACGAATGCTAGACATTAACGCTCGTCTCATGGGCAAAATGAGACTGAAATTTGCTTCATTTCATGAGATAATTGGGGTGGGCTTCTTACCCGCCCATGCGCTTTTTACCCCGTCTTCCCCTATTGACGACAGGATCAATAACTTTAGAAGTAGGTCATCTTTATCTGAAAAACACAAACTTCAAATCAATTTTACCAAGTGAAAGGCCCAGATTTCAGAAGGGGGGCGTTTCGTCAAATATGACGGCAACCTAATTATTACCACATAATGATGTCTTAATTAAATATTTCCAAACCAATTAAGGAGGTAGTAAAAGAGTCTTCATTCTAAATAATACACGTGCACTTACACGTACAGTGCACGAGTGTGAATTTAATTGGCCTAATTCATTATTTCATTAGCCAGACTCAGACTGGCTGAGTCTCTCTCTCTCTCTCTCTCTCTCTCTCTCTCTCTCTCTCTCTCTCTCTCTCTGTGGAGTTCACATTTATCTCTCAAGCTGAACGGACGTGTTTTGGGAGCTGTCTGACTGCACGGGTTTTTACAGTGATAATACACTCACTGTGGACGATTTTCCGACTTAGTTTTTTCTCTTCATTTCGCCTTTCACTAAGGCAATGCCTATTGACACCGTACAGTGGAGGGTTAGCATAGGTGTTTTCGAATGGAGCTTCTTGGCCTTTATGGCGATTCGAGCAAGAAGGGCGATGGCGTCTTTTGTGCAAGTTATCAAGATTCCTGTATCAGGTAGGCCCTCAGATCTCATTCTGACGTTCTTGATTGTCGGGTTGTTGACAAGATGCGGAGATATCGAAAAAAATCCAGGACCGCCTCCCTATCCTTGTCAACAAGAAAACCAACAAGGAAACCATGTCAACATGTATGGTCTGTCCCAACAAATGCATTCTGTGATGTCCATGGTGTCCGAAATAAGCCAGCAAAACATCAACATGCAAAGACATATAGCAGAAAACCATCAAGCACTGCGCAATGACATGACTGACATCAAGCAACGCTTAGCATGGGTGACACAGACGGTGCAGGAGAATGTCAAGGACATAGAGCATCTCTTTTCAAGGGTTAGAGACGCTGAGCAAAGTACTGACACTCTGGGTGCACAGCTAGAGCAGATGAAATCTGATCAAAGGCGCAACAATGTGAAGATGACAGGACTGGAGGCAGAAAGGCAAGAGACAACTACACTCCTCAAAGAGAGAATAGTAAGCATTGTGAATACTTATTTCAGCTCAGATGGTATTACCCTCAAGCTTGAAGATATTCAAGATGCTGTGCGGGTTGGAAATCCTAACGGGAGAGCTGTTAGACCAGTGATCATTACCTTCAAGAGTCGTGAACTGTGTAGAGCAATTATGTCCATGAAACAATCCAGGCAATCCATGGCCCATGATGAAGGCATCCGGTTAGGTCCTGACCTTACACCCACTCAGCATAAAGAGATGCAGCGACTGAGAGCAGAGGGCAGAAGAGGTTACCTAAAGAATGGTCGTGTGGTGGCTGCTGATAACCCCAGAACATTTTCCAGATTTCCAATGGGTGGTCAGTACCTGAACAGAGAAGCAAGGCATGGACAAGAAGAGAATGAAACCCAGAACAGAAGGGCACCATCTGAAAATGAAGTATCAGCAAATTCCCTCAACCAGCAAAACAAAAGACCAAGTGAATGGGAAATGGGTGACTGGGCAAGTTCTGCAGCAGGATTTCCATTTGACCCTGTGTGTGAAGACACAAACTTCGCTCACCATGGATCAGACTTTGCTGAAAAAGGCCAGGTCCTTACTTCAAATCTTCTGGCTGATACAGGTGACGAAGTCTTCCCAGCTACAATTGATGATGAGGTCCCATCAGCACCAGCTGACAAAGCAGCCCCAGCTACAGCGGTCATAGTGTCTGAAGAGAATGTCCCACAAGAACACTCAAACGGGAATGACTGTCCACACCAACTGATAGCAAGGGATGTCTCTGAAGAGGTGTCCAGTCTACAGGAAGAACGGGAAGTGGAGTCAGAAAACCTTCCAGTCGGTGCAGGGGTGAGTGCGGGCAGTCCCCCACTCCGTGGCTTTGGAAGAGGGTCACCAACTTCCACTCCTCCCCAGCAGCAAGTACCCACAACCAGCGCTGGTGACTCAGGGGCAGGCAGGGGACAGGGCAGTACACGCCAGCAGAAAAGCAATCGACCAGGCAGCCAACAAAAAGATTCCCCGATGCAAACGAGACGCCGTCTTCAAAATTCAGGTGGGACTGAAAAGCGGCAGGGTGAGCTTTCCGAAAAGTGGAATGACATTTTCACCAAACCTAAGAAGGCTAATGCCGGTAATACTCCTGGTCAAAGAAAGGGTGGTCACAGGTGATGGGTAGGCCAAGGCCCTTCAAGTATGCAGACAGGTAATCAACCTAGCGTTGAATCCAATGCTGGAAAGCCAGATAATTATAATATTAATGGTAATAAGAATGGTAATGCTGACAGACTAGTCAACATAGCAGGAAACAAAAGTGTTACTAATGTGCTGTCTATAGTAAGTTTGAACATTGAGGGTTTTGTGCGATTTTCCAAAGAAATTGACATTACTTATTTCATCAGTAAATACGATATAGTTTTCCTTGCTGAAACGTTTACAGATACCATGTCAGAAAACTGTTTTCCTTCACATAAAATGTTTGCTTCACCGGGTGTGAAATTGTCTGATAGCGTTCATGGACGGTTATCTGGTGGAGTTGCTTTTTTAATCAGAAATGAACTGAGTGTGTATGTGAAACAGATTCACATTAAAACAGACAATATTTTGGTGCTGAAGATTGCTGGTGATTTAATTGGCTCAGAGACTGATTGCTTGTTGGTAGGGGCTTATATTCCTCCACAAAACTCCAAATATTATGAAGATACTGAAATATACAATGGTATGTCAATCTTAGAGGACTGCTTATTTGAATCAATCAAAGAATGTGGTGAGTTGCCTTTACTTTTGTGTGGCGATCTAAATGCTAGAACAAATAATCTTAACTTTCATGATTCCGACCCAATTGATGATATATGTAATATATTAGACAAAGATTATTCTGCCACTAGAACTGACCGTGCTGATGCATATAAAAGATGTTCAAAAGACATTGTAGTCAATGCCTTTGGTCGCTATCTCATTAATATGTGTGACGAATTTGAACTCGTTATTCTAAATGGCTTACAGGCAATGAATAACCTGTGTGATTTCACTTACATTTCTGAGAGTGGGTCAAGTGTGATCGATTATTTCATTATTTCAAAATCTTTGTTGTCATGTTGTTGTAACTTTAGTATCAGGCATTTTATTCAAACAAAGCATGCTGCTGTCGAATTGTCTTTGTTGTGTAAACTAACATCCTCAGATTTACTATGTAATAAGCAACACCAAAAAGCTTACCTTAGCCATACAAATGGGATGATGAAAAAAATAATAGTTTTAAGGAAAGGATTAGTTCTGATGATGCAAAGGATATTGTCACCAATGCCACTAATATTATAGAAAATGATGTTGATCAGTCTGTACTTATGTTTAATGAATGTTTATACTTTGCTGGTGAATGTATGAAGAAAACTGTTCTTATTGATTGTGAAAAACAGAAAATATGGTTTGATTTAGAATGTAGGCAAAGTAGGCAAGTGGCGTGGGGTTTATTGCATAAGTTTAACAGATCTAACAATATACCTGATCGATTGGAATATTGTCAGAAAAGGAGGGAATACAAGGAATTGTTAAGGATAAAAGAAAAAAAACCCAGAGAAAATATTGTTGACTCTCTACAAAGCAATTTAAATGACAGCAAGCTGTTCTGGGATGCTATCCGTTCAGTTAGACCTAGACAAACAGGACACAACTCAATTTCTTCCCAACAATGGCTTGAGCACTTTAGGGGTGTATTCAATAATGTGCCCTCGGCTGGTGCTGATTCTCAATCTGATTTTGATGATTATTATGGTAATATAAATACAGAGACCCAGATTGAAAATGGTGATTTAGACCAACCAATATCTGCAGAGGAAATACTATGTGCTATTGGTGCTCTGAAGAATAGGAAAGCTGCTGGTCCTGACGGACTGATAGGTGAGTTCTATAAAAACAGCACTGCTACTATTTTACCCTTTCTGTCAAAATTGTTCAATCATCTTTTTGATAAAGGCATATTTCCAGCTGACTGGACAGTGGTTGTTTTGCAGCCCTTACATAAAAAGGGTGACTTGAATCAGCCTGATAATTACCGCTGGATATCATTATTGAATATATGTAGCAAGCTATACACTTTTGTATTAAATAAAAGACTTACAAAATGGATTGAGGATAATGAGGTTATAGGCGAGGAACAGGCCGGCTTTAGGCACAACCGTTGTACAACAGATCATGTATTTACCATTATGGCTTGTGTGCAAAAACAATTACTTAGACACAGAAAACTTTATGTCGCCTTTATAGATTTCCGTAAGGCATTTGATACGGTAAGCAGGGATAAATTGTGGAAAATACTTCATGTTAGTGGAATCAGAGGGAAATTTTTGAATGCACTTAAAAGTATCTATGACGTTGTAAAGGCACGTGTGCGAGTAGGAGGTAATTTAACCGATGCTTTTATGTGTCCACAAGGTTTAAAACAAGGTGAGGTTTGTTCTCCTGCTCTGTTTTCATTGCTGATAAATGAACTTACTAAAGAAATCAATGGGAAAGGTAGGCATGGCATTCAGTTATCTCCAGACCTGATTCAGTTACTAATCTTACTATTTGCAGACGATGTTGCTCTTATATCTGACAGTGTTATAGGACTTCAAACACAACTGAACATAATGTATAACATAGCAAAACGGTTGGATTTAGAAGTTAATCTTGAGAAATCAAATGTAATTGTTTTTAGGAATGGGGGTTATTTAGCTGTAAATGAACACTGGACATTTGGACATGATAACTTGGCTGTAGTTAATATGTATAAATATCTTGGCATTATTCTCACAACAAGGCTGTCATTTCAAGCTACACAACGTGATTTATCAGATAGGGCAAGAAAGGGGATTTTTGCAATAACAAGAACACTTTGGTCTATTAGAGAGTATTCACCTGATGTATTTTTTAAGTTATTCGACTCTCAAATTCAGCCGATTTTAATGTATGGGGCAGAGATATGGGGTATTATGGGTGATCTAGCTACTATTGAGAGAGTTCATTTGTCAGCCATGAAACGTTTTATGTGTGTAAGTCAGAGAACGCCAAGGCATTTAGTATATGGGGAACTGGGAAGATATCCCCTGAAAGTCAATGTATTTATTAAATGTGTAAAATTTTGGTTGCGAGTCGTAAACGTGGATGAATGTAGATTTCCTAAAAAAGCGTATTTAATGCTTCTTTGTTTGGAAAGACAAAATTATTCCACTTGGGTAGGCAGGGTTAGAAATATGCTTTATATGTTTGGTTTCGGGTTTGTGTGGGAAGCTCAGTGTGTAGGGAATGTGAATATGTTTATTTGTGAGTTAAAGCAACGTTTGATTGACTGTTGTAGACAAGATTGGCACTCTGAACTTGAATCACATACATTCTATAATATTTATGCAACATATGGCCAATCATTGTCATTACGTCCTTGTTTTAGAGTGGTGAGATGTATTAACGTACGCAAAATATTTAGTAGGTTCAGACTAGGCATGTTATCTTTGCGTTCACGTTTTCTGAACTTTACTCGTGCTTCTAATAATGTAAATACTCTTTGTCCATTTTGTTCTGATTGTGATGAAACAGAACTTCATTTCCTTTTAGTATGTCCAAAATACACTTCTTTGCGTGCTCAGTTGATACCTCGTAATAATAATAATAATAATAACAGTACATTTATATAGCGCTTTACCTCAGATGAGCCCAAAGCGCTTTACAATCAATTATTCATCAACAGATAACAAAAAACAAGATTCAAGAGTGACACCAACCACCAACAGCGCATATGCAAAGCAACTCTCTCTCTCTCTCTCTTTAACACACACACACGCACGCACACACACACGCACACACACACACACACACACACACACACACACACACACACACACCACACACACACGCACGCACACACACACGCACGCACACACACGCGCACACGCACGCACGCACGCACGCACGCGCGCGCGCACGCACACGCACACGCACGCACACGCACGCGCACGCACGCACGCACACGCACACACACACACACACACACACACACACACACACACATACACACACAATTATTGACGCCAACTCATTCATACCCCATTCGGTAAGCCACAGCAACTGAGCCGCATGGACTGACCACATACACCAACACACATACACAAACACCCTCACACACAACGTACGCACGCAGACAGACACACAGACACGCACACAAACACACACCCCCCCACATGCGTGCACACACAACCCACAAAACCAAAATACACACAAGCACACATTCATGCTCACACACACACACACACACACACACACACACACACACACACACACACACACACACACACACACACACACACACACACACACACGCACACGCACACGCACACGCACCACAAAACACAGCACAAACCTCTTAAATCAATCTTCCCTCACGTGCACACGATAGACAACTGATCAAATATTTAGGGGGCAGCAGGAAAAAGATGGGTTTTAAGAGAGGTTTTGAATGAGGAGACTGAGTTGGACTGTCGGAGAGGAGAAGGCAGAGAATTCCACAGAGATGGTGCTTGACAAGAAAAAGAACGTTGGCCAGCAGATTTGAGACGGATGGAGGGAATGGAAAGGAGACGAGAATCAGAAGACGAACGTAGTTGGCGAGCTGGGACATAGAGATGAAGAAGATCAGAGAGATACAGGGGAGCTTGATCATTCAGTGACTTGAAGGCAAGGAGGAGAATTTTGTAGTCAATACGTGATTGAACTGGGAGCCAATGTAGGGAACGAAGAACCGGAGTGATGTGATCGTACCTAGGGGAGCGAGAAATGAGACGAGCAGCATTATTCTGGACCCGTTGGAGCTTAGAGATGAGAATTGATGGACAGCCAGCAAGAAGTGAGTTACAGTAGTCAAGGCGAGACAGGACAAAAGCACATACTAGAGTCTTCAGGGCATCTTGAGAGAGGAAACGGCGGATGGAACTAATTCTTCGAAGTTCTAGATAGCAAGCCTTGCAAACATTGGAAACATGCTGTTTGAAAGAAAGGGTTTGGTCCAAAGTAACACCTAGATTGCGGACGGATGCCGATAGCTTGATCTCAGTGCCATCAATGTCTACAGAACCTGGGAGAACCTGAGTTTTAATTGTGTGGTTAGAGGCTACAAGAATCATCTCTGTCTTATCAGCATTCAGTTGCAGTTTGTTGTAAAACATCCATGTTTTAACAGCAGAGATGCACAACTTAGAAGAAGAAATCATTTGATCTAATTGACTTAGGTGGGCAGAAATGTACAGTTGATTGTCATCAGAAAAGCTATGATGTAGAATAGAATGCTGGTTGATGATGGCGGAGAGAGGTTGGGTATAAAGAACAAAAAGGATAGGGCCTAAGACTGAACCTTGGGGCACACCGAACTGAAGACCTTTTGGAAGAGATGGAGAACCATTGACAACAACTTTCTGTGTGCGATCAGAGAGGTAGGAAGAAAACCAGGAAAGAACAGCCCCAGATAGACCAAAGGAGGTGTGAAGTCTAGAAATGAGGATGGAGTGGTCGATAGTGTCAAACGCTGCAGAAAGATCAAGGAGAGAGAGAAGAGAAACCTTGTTTTCATCCAAGGCAGTGAGCAGGTCGTTCGTTATCTTTAAGAGGGCTGTCTCAGTACTGTGACCTGCTCGATAAGCAGACTGGTTTGGATAGTAGAGATCATTTACCTGAAGATGGTCAGACAGCTGTTTAAGAACCACCTTTTCCGTAAGCTTAGAAAGGAATGAAAGATTAGAGACAGGCCGATAGTTCTTTAGATTTTCAGGATCAAGACTAGGCTTCTTTAAGAGAGGTTTGACAACTGCAGATTTGAAATGAGTTGGAAAGCGGCCTGAACATAGAGATTCATTGATGATGGATGTAAAGTAAGGAAGGAGATCATCAAGACACTGGGAGAAGAGAGATGAAGGTAGAGGGTCTAGTTCACAGGTTTTAGTCTGAGTTCGGGTCAGAATCTTCTTAACCTCATCAGTGGAAACAGAACGGAACTCAGACCACATACTGCCAGAAAAGGAGGGATCAGGGACAGAGTCAGTTGATGGTGGAGCAGATTGAGAATCAAGATTGTGGCGGATGGTGGCTATCTTGCTGTGAAAGAAATCAGAGAAACGTTGAGGGAGTTCAGACACAGGGATAGAAGAAGGTAGAGGTGTGGACTTTGGTTTACCAAGGAGGGAGTTGGCTAAACTAAACAATTGACGTGAAGTGGTACAAGCGAGAATTTGGGCATTCAAACAAGAGCATTTGGCCTTATCTATAATGTCAGACACAATTTTGTTCATGGCTCGAAAAATCTGTTTGTGAATTTCAAGTCCAGTCTTAACCCACTGGCGCTCTGCACGGCGGCGTTCTTGTTTACCCTGAGTCACCTCAGGTGCCACAGAAGCATACTTCCGATGTCCTTCACTGAACAAGATGACATTATTATTGTCGAATGAAAATGAAAATATAGTTCTTAGAGTTTGTAAATATGTGTATAAGGCATATATAGTCAGGCAAAATGCTCTGCAAGCACTTCAGTAATGTCTTGTTATTACATGTGTCATAATTTTGTCAACGTGAACTCCATTTGTATGGGCCTGTGGCCTAACAAATTAAATCATTTCAGACTTCAGACTTCTCTCTCTCTCTCTCTCTCTCTCTCTCTCTCTCTCTCTCTCTCTCTCTCTCTCTCTCTCTCTCTCTCTCTCTCTCTCTCTCTCTCTCTCTCTCTCTCTCTCTCTCTCTCTCTCTCTCTCTCTCTCTCTCTCTCTCCCCCCCCCCCCCAGTACTGGGTGGCTTCACAGGTTATAAAGATCTAGCTACAATAATTATGTGAAATGCATGTCCAGTCATCAGTTGCTATTGTTTGAATGAAATATAGAGTTTTACGTCCTCTCGGCCCGGCAGGGCACATATGGGACATTTGTAATGGGTAAATGTTTTTGAGTTGCTATTGTTTTAGTTGTTTCTTGTCTCTTCTATTCAGCCAACACGTTTCCTGGAAGTTCTGTGCTAGTGACTTTTTCCAATATTACTGGTATTTCAAAAAAAAATTCATTGCTGTCTTTTGAAAATGAAGCGTAGTAGACCTACTAGTAAGGACGAACTTGTGCCTTTTTTTCTAGGTCAAGCAGAATACCTGTTCCAATTTTTGTCCAATGAATCTGCTCCATTTACTTCTCGGAAGTGACGTTATCAAGTTCGTCTGACCGCAGCCAAGTGCAGAAGGACTAGGGCCTTACGAATCAAGTTCCCAGACGTTGAGTTTCTGTGCCACACACAACCAAACATGTTTCGATCAGTGGGAATTATTGCTCGTTCGGCCTCTAATTTGTCTCTCAAAAGCCAGTGCAAGGTCTTAAGGTAATTTTCTCTTCAAAATATTTGTCGATAATAGTTTTATTGTTTTACGGGTTTTCTATCTAGACAGTGAGTGTACTGTAACACAACAACATAAACTGACCGAAGCATAGCAGGCTAAGGCTTATCCGCTTACACAAAGTAGTCTAGCTGTGGACTTTGACCTTTTCGTATCTGCTAGACTAAGTATAACAGGAACGGTTTGACCTAGGGTCGTGTAGGCCTAACCCAATTTTTATATTTTCATATAGGCCGTACGGCGTACTGTATAAACTTCTGGGTTCATTTTGTTTAAAAACAATATCATAATATCATCTTCTTCTTTCCATTTGGCAGCCAACTTCATCTTAGGTCAGGTCAGGTCAGGTAGTTAGGACATTAGGCCTCGCGGCCTCTTCACTGTCCTTTCATTTTTGTTTGAACTTTTGCACAGCTGAGAGGTTTTTTTATTTTGTTTTTGGCAAATCTGCCTTTATAAGTTTATTGAAGATTCTGCTGAACTTTTGGGGGAGAGAATATACTGAAATAGCAAAGATAGGGAATTATATGAAGAAAAACATTGAATTTGAATAATATGAAATAATTTACAGTAAATAGAGTAATATAAAATTTTAACAACTTAGATGACATTAGCATTGATTCTCTTTTTACACTATCCATTTATAACAGCACTAGAAATCAAGAGGGAAAATTACATATACAGCGTTGTAATACTAACAGGCGTAAACATTGTTTTAGTAATCGAGTTGCTAACCTCTGGAATTTACTAACACCTAACCTAAAAAGAGCACCAACACTAAATACCTTCAAAAATCTCCTTGACAAAGATGAAAATTTTAGTCAACTATTTTGTAAACATGATGATTGAATTACAATCATAATTTTAAAAGGCATGCTTATATAAATGCAAACAAAACAGTGTCAATGAAGGGACGTTTATAAGCCGCGAGGCTTAGGCTTGAGCCAGTCCCACACTATACTATACTAATACTATACTATAAAGAAAAAGTTAAGAAGGAAAGAAGTGGTGGCTATTATAAGTAC
Organism: Phymorhynchus buccinoides; assembly: GCA_017654935.2. Taxonomy (NCBI): domain Eukaryota; kingdom Metazoa; phylum Mollusca; class Gastropoda; order Neogastropoda; family Raphitomidae; genus Phymorhynchus; species Phymorhynchus buccinoides. Next base: position 17,092,631 of record CM065681.1, on the reverse strand, counting down.
AAATTCCCAGATGTTATATATCAAATCATTCAATGGTCAACCTATGGCGATATTTTTCACGCCAGAGGGCAGTCAATGCACTAGGGGCTTATCACGCGATTTTCTTACTTGGGCGTAGTGAGAGAGAGAGTGATGGTAGGACCACTCACTGTCTCTCTCTCTTTCTTTATCCCCAACTAATAATATAGAGAGGATTAGCCCCACACGAGCGTCATGCCCTCTGGTGTGAGAAAAATCGCACTAAGTCTCTCATTGTCCCCCAAAAAAGGTTAGGGGGTGAGGGGAGTAGAATGGGGAGGGAGAAGGTGATAGTTTTCACTGGCAAGCTAGAAATCGGTGCCTGTCCACTCCTAAAAGAGTGGGCCAACGCCCATCCCAGCCTAGCGCCGGGTCAAGCCACCACAGATTGAGGCAGTGCCTGCGCCATCTGCCCCAGGAAGGGGAGGGGAGGGTGTGTGCAGGATATAGGGATTGGTGGAGGGGTGTGGGGACAGATGCAGGGTGGTTTAGTAGAGGTGCTTTTGGAGGCCCCTCTTGAAAGCCTCCGATGCCTGGATCATGGATGGAGCCTACTTCACATAGAGCTGTGCGCAGTAACCATACATCAATTTGGTGCTATTTTCGTCACTTGCAAAGGTTACATTTTGTTTGCCCCCCACAAAACGTTCTCACTGCATATACTCAGTAGAAACAACTTTTTGCCTTTCTCGGGTAAGGGATAGGGTTAGGTTAGGGTTGGGTTAGGGTTAGTTTTCATGAAACAACTTTTAAGTGACTGAAATGGCCGCTTGCCATCATCCAATCAAATGATGTGTGGTCACTGCGCACAACTGTATGTGCTACTACTTCTGCAGCCTGGAGGCCATTCCATTGATTTAGGGATAGTGCGGGGAAAGAAAGTGAATTTTCTGGACTGGGTTCTGTGGCTATAGATTAGATGTCGTAAGCAGCTGAGTGGGATTGATGGAGACTTTTCTTCTTCAGAGTATTTGTTGGAAAATACTTGGAGCTGATTGATAGGAGTTCAGTGCGGATATAAGGTAGTAAATAAAAGTAAGATGGGCTTCAGTTCGACGTGTCTGTAGAAGAGGCCATTTCAGGTTTTTCAGGAGGTCTGCCGATCTTGTTGACTGACGGTAGTCACAGGCCACCCATCTTGCAACTCGGCTCTGGACTTTTTCGATGGGGTCAATGCTGCCCTTGTTGTGGGGGTCCCAGACTGGGCTGGCACATTCTAGGAGGGTGCGCACCATAGCTTTGTACTTGTAGGTCTGTTCCTTGACTTTTTTGTTATTGATTTTCAAGGCCCTCCTCAGGAATCCAAGGGCTTTATTTGCCCAGCTGACCGCATAGTTGACATGGGTGTCCCACTTGAGGTCAGCGGAGATAGTCACAGTACACCTGGGTATTTTGCATGGGGCATGCTCTGGAGTTGGTGTCTGATTGTGCCTTAGGCCTACTAGTTACTAAATTAAAGAACACAAAATGCCCTTAGTTACCCGGCCAGAGGCCGAGCTATTGCGATCGGTTTGTGTGTGTCTGTGTGTGTGTCTGTCTCACAGTGTCTGTGTATCGATTATCTTAAAAACTACTGTTTGGATTTTGATTAAAATTGGCAGCTTGAAAAGGAAGCTTCCTTTCGTTAATCAACACCGTGCTGACCTTGACCTTGAAGTTTGACCTTGAAAACCGAAATTTCCTTCTTTGGGCTATGTAATTTCCCCCCAGCTTTATTTCGTGAACTAGTGAACAGAATCGCTTCAAATTTTGTGTGGTGGTGTACCATGGTGCAAGGAAGTTTGTATAAAAGTTCAGCTGTATCTCGTGAATTACTGAACAGAATCGCTTCAAATTTTGGGCTATGTATTTTATGCGTTCTGTAAGGGTGGAAAGTGGTGTGTTTATTGGGGGGGGGGGGGGGGGGGGGGGAGAGAGGACATCACTCGGTGCAAGGAAGTTTGTATAAAAGTTCAGCTGTATCTCGTGAACTACTGAACAGAATCGCTTCAAATTTTGGGCTATGTATTTTATGCGTTCTGTAAGGGTGGAAAGTGGTGTGTTTATTGGGGGGGGGGGCGGGGGGGACAGGACATAACTCTGGCCGGGTTGCATTGTCACAATGCGTTGCTGCCGCTCGGCGATGCCCTTGTTTATCTAGTATATTATAGTAACTAGTTGTAACACTATAGCTGACACTTAATAGTTAAATGTGCTTCTAAACCTTTCATCTGAATTGCAAATTATTATTTTTTTAAATCATATTTCAGTTTTCAGTTTTTTATCAAAGCAAATCAACGTACCTGTGACCATTCAAAACCTCAAAAGAAAATGTGGCAGTGTAACTTACAAAGCACTAGTAGTGGACTTGGACTAGCACGTTGCAGTGTCATAATAATACTTTTTTTTTTTGAATTTCAAAGGTCTAGTTATATTTTCAGTGTTTACTTTTGTGGCTTGCTTAATTCACAATGCAGCTAATGTATTTATGATAAAATATGGCCCAGGGAAAAGAACACAGTAGTATAAACCTTGCAAAAAGAAACATTCAGACCCATTTGATGCTTCGAAAGCCATAGAAATTTAATGTTTACAATATTAACTTTTTTTTCATTTGACTTTTTCTGTTGTTTCTTATTTTTGTTGAACGAATGCTTGTTAATGTTATCTGATACTGATACTTACCTTATTTTTTGGACTAAAAGGTGCACCTTATTATAAGGCGCACACCCAAAATTTTACACAAAATTCAGATTTAGTTTTTATATTTTCTTACTATATTTATTATTTTATTGTATGGCTTGGAGTCAAAACGGACTCTCTTTAGATAGTCCATTGACAGATTATTGAACTTAGTACGAAAACTAATAACTTGTATCAAAAAAAGACTGCAGAAATATAAAAAGCAAAAACCCCTTTATATATTTCTGCAGTCATTGTTTGATACAAGTTATTATTTTTTGTAATAGGTTCAATAAAATACGTCAATGGACTATCTAAAGATAGTCCGTTTTGACTCCAAGCCATCTTTTTTGTATTTATTATTTAGTAATAGTAGTCACATTATATATTTTTTTAAGCCCCAGGGGTCCCCCTCTGGGAATAAAAATATTGCCTTATAATCCCCAAAATACGGTTGTAATAGATATTCTAATAGAATTTTCCAGCTACAAGCCAGCTTTTGTCAATTCTTTTCTAAGCAAATTTGACATGTTATTCATATAGTTCAGCTGCCTTAAATGTTTACCATTAACGCTATAATCATTTAATTCTTGTTTCCCATTTCTTCTGGCTCCACATATTCGTCAACTTACATATATAACTATAAGGATTTGTTTTGTTTTTAAATTTTATTTTTTGGAAAATCTTGTGGGTGGGTGCGCTTAATAAAAAAAATCAGTGTCATTTACTGATTTAGTATTAGATGTACAGTGGATTCCTGCTAACTCGAAAACGGATTTAACTCAAAATTTTAAAAACACTGGATAACTCATAATAATGTTGTGGTCCCAGTTTAATAATCTTTATGCTGAAACTGTGAAAGGTCTTTTTAGGTAACTCAAAGTATTGACTATCTCAAAATAAAATTTCAGTCCCTTCAATTTTGACTTAACCTCTTCAGTGCCGACGACATATATATATACGTCCTCTCTAGCGCTTCAGTGCTTGCCACCGACATACACGTCATCACTATGTAGTGATTTTGCCTTGTTCAAAAATCGCGTGGCAAACCGGCGGTGCATGCACAACTATTAGTCGGCACTGAAGGGGTTAAGCGACTTTCACTGTATATTAATTAAAATAAGGAATTCAGCTTTCAAATGAATATTATCAATACAACATTGGTGTTTTATGATTAATTGTCAGACTTGAAGGGCGCCCAACACAAATCACCCCAGTGTCATGGCAATCCACAGCGCCCGCTACTGCTTCCGAGACCAAGGAGGCCAAAAGCAAGGAACCCCCTGCAGAGAAACCCAGCAAGAAGGAAATGCTCAGTGAGGTGAGAAATGACAGGCTTCACATGCCTTTCATGTGTTTAAAAATAGTTAGAAAAACGCACAGTAACAAATACATACATGCACGCACACACATGCACTCACACACATACACACACACACACACACACACACCATGCAGCCAGGACTTTTTAAAGCCTCTAAAAAGCTGAGCCATTTCACCTTAAACTAAGTATTTGTTGAAGAAGACTTTAATGTGAGTGTGTTGTGTGGGTATATGTGCTTGCATACAGTGTATGACTCTGAGTGTATATGTGCACAGGAGAGATTGTGTTCGGCTAGAGAGGGGTTGAGGGAGTGAGTGTGTGCGAGTATGTGTGTGTGTGAATGTGAGTGCATGTGTGTGTATGTGAGTGTACGTGTGTGTCTCTGTGTGTGTGCGTGCGCACGTGTTTGTGCAAGTGTATATGTAAGTGTGTGTGCGTTTCAGTGAGAATGTGTTTTCTGTGTGTAGGTCTGTGTGTGTATGTCTGTGTGCAAGAATGCTTTCACTCGCGTGCGTGCACGTACGTGTGTTGTGTGTGTCTGTGTGCATGTTTATATGTCTTGAGTGTTTCAATGCTGATTGTAAAGCGCTTTGTGCTCGATAAAAAGCGTTATATAAGTTTATAAAGTATAAGTGTCCGTATAATTATCATTATTATTTACCAACTGGTTGAATTTGAAATGAATGTCCTTCCCCTTGCATACAGTAAGTGTATGATGGGACCAGCACTGTATACATATATATACATTGCTATGACTTTTCCCCCACAAAGATTGATTATTTAACGTCATGAGTTACCCACTGAGTAGAAAAACTGCATTGGCCTGGGCCTGTATTCACGTTGAGATAGCATGAGACTTAGCATCATGCTAACTTAGAAGCTCTTCCAAAAGTCCTATTAAATCCTATAGGACATTGGAAGAGCTTCTAAGTTAACATCATGCTAAGTCTCATGCTATCTCAACGTGAATACAGGCCCAGATTAAGAAGCCAAGCCAACCTTCTGCATTTTTTAAAAATTCAGTCACCCATGACTAATAAGCAATTGTGTGTACAGCATATATGCAGGTGTGTGCTTTGGCGTGACCTTTATCTTCAAGTGTAAAAGCCGAAGGCTTGTTGCTGCCCTTTATTCTCATATTTATTATTTTGTTACGTTATAATAATAATAATAATAAACGGATATTTATATAGCGCTTTTTGTCGAGCACAAAGCGCTTTACAATCAGAAACACTCACACACGCGCACACACGCACAACAGACACACACGCAAAACAGACACACACACACGTACGTGCACGCACGAGCGTGAACGCGTTCTTGCACACAGACATGCACACACATACCCACACACATTTCATCAAACACACAGAAAACACATTATCACTGAAACGCACACAAACTTACTCAAGCATACACTTGTACAAACACGCGCACACGCACGCACACACATACACACGCGCGCGCACTCACATACACACAGCACTCACGTGTACTCGCACTCACAGACACATACTCACACACTCTCCTCCCCCTCCCCCCCACTCTAGCGAACACAATCTCTCCTGCGCACGCATACACTCATACACATGCAAGCAGATATACCAACACAGAACACACTCACACCTGCTTGGAAGCGCGGCCGTGGGCGCACGCACACTCACATTCGCGCACACGCTCACAAATTACATACATACACATACACACATACACGCACACAAATTACATACATACGGACATACATCGCACAATCACACACACACATCGCACACGCACACGCACACACACACACACACACACACACACACACACACACACCACACGTGCACATGGAGATGGGGGTGTTATTGGAAAGACTGCCGGAACAGATGGGTTTTCAGGTTTGTTTTGAACGATGCTAAAGATTGACTATGTCTGACAGCAGAAGGCAATGAATTCCAGAGTTTGACTGCTGATGATGTAAAAGCTCTACCACCGTGCCTATCACGTTTAAATTTTTGTATTCGAAAGATCCTATTGTCATTTGCTGAGCGGAGAGATCGAGATGGAACGTAAATTTCAAGAAGCTCAGAGAGGTATTGCGGTGCTGTTCCCGATATGATCTGATAGCAGAGACAGGCAGCTTTGTAGTTTATTCTTTGTTGAACGGGTAGCCAATGTAACTCTTTAAGTAGAGGTGATGTGTGTTGAAGACGCTTGGCTTTGAAGACCATTCTAGCAGCAGAGTTTTGAAGTTGTTGTAAGGGTTTGAGAAGCGCCTGTGGGCAACCAAGTAGAAGGGAGTTGCAGTAATCTAATCTAGACAAAATGTATGAACTGACTAGCGTTTTGGTTGTCTCGGTCGTGAGAAATGGGCGTATAGAGCTGATTCGCCTGAGTTCGATGTATGCAGCCTGGCAGATCTTAGTGATATGATGTTGCATGGAAAGGTCTTCATCCAAGAAATCACCAAGGTTGCGAATATGTTCAGAAAAATGGATGTTGGAATCTCCAAGGGCAATGGTGGAGGGCAGAGAGCTAGAGTCAACAGATGGGGGAAGCACTCTAAGTGCTTCAGTCTTGTCATCATTTAGTTTAAGCTTATTGTTTGACATCCATGTTTTCACTTCAGTGACACAGTCTTGAAGAGTGTGAATAAGCTGGTCGTGAGCTAGCGGTGAAGCATGATGATTGAGTTGAGTATCTTCGGCATACATTTCATGACGGACAGAGTGTTTCGCTATGAGGGGGGTCAATGGGGTGGTATAAAGAATGAACAAAATTGGTCCTAACACGGAGCCTTGTGGGACGCCAAAAACAAGAACTGACTCAGATGATTTGTTTTCATTTACTACAACTATTTGTTTTCTTTCATGAAGATAGGAACGAAACCATTTGAGGACATTTCCAGTGATTCCAAGGAAGAAATAAAGAAGTTTAAACCAAGTGTAAAAGCAGTGATGTCCCGAGGCCCCGGTCATAGGACATTGACCTATTGAAATTGAAAATGTCGTATTGTGTTCTCCCCTGTCAGGACAAATGTCTGATTACATTTTTTAACACTGGCACGCTTTGTCTTATTGATTTCTGCAAGAGCCAGGACATTGTCCTATTGATTTCTCTCGTCTCAGGACAGTTTGTCCTATCACTTTTCGATCCTCAGTACATAACTAGTAAACGTTTATAATAAACACCCCAACAAATATATACCAGTATTTCTTATCAGTGTCTCACCAGGAATGCAGTGAAGCACATTTTGACTGCTATTCTGGAAAACTGGGCTGGAATGTGTTTTTAATGCAGTAAATTCTGTGAAAACTGATGGTCATAGCCTCCTCAACACATACAATTATATTCTTGATCAGGTTAACTGCTTACCTGGAGGGCTGAACTAGAATTTGTTAATCATAATGGCATTCTCTGTAGCCTTACTGTGTAAATGCAGAGATGAAGAGATAGAATAATTTAAAAGAAAAAATAATCAATATTTTTGCTGCAGCATGATTGTGTTGATAAATTTGTGATCTGTATCAATAGTTGGAAGTCAGTAAAGAAATCACGGGCATGGGCGAAGAAGGTGGGGGGGAGCCAACGAAGCGGCGGGTAATGCTAGTGTCTTTAAAAATCATTGCGTACACATATGCACATTCACACACACACACACACAGAGTTAGGCCGGGTTCACATTAGACGCGTAAGTTCCCTACGGAAAACCCTAAATAAGTGGAAGAAAGAAGGATAAAAGTTTACGCACATGTTAGGGGAAATTCGGACACGTGCGCAAATCTTTTCCCTTCTTTGTTTCACTTATTTATGGATTGCGCACAGGTTTCCGCATGGAATATCCGCTTATGTGTGTACCTAAGAGAGACAACTAAGACTTAAAGCCAATGAAAAGAGCCATTTTTGCGTACAATATTTTTTATGTTAGTCATCTGGTTGAATTAAAATGACTGTCTTTCCTAGTAGGGTGTGATGGTATTTGCACTGTACAAATTGCCCCGACTGTTTCCTTGAAGAGTGATGATTTAAGCAACAAGAAAAATACACAGAAACATAGCATTAGAAACCCGAGCTATTGATAATTGATTGTTGACCCACTCAAATCATGATTATCATTGTCTTATAAGTCTTGATATCTTAGCAAGTGGGTATTCATGTGTGTGGGTGTGTGCATTGACTACATGGCCTTTATTTTCAAGTATAAAGATTTTTTGGGGTAAATTTGTGAAAGGGGCTCCCTGATGGATACGTTTTTGCAAGAAACACGTCGAGATCACCAGGAAAACACCCTTTACAGAGATCGCAACACTCACTTTGCGCTCATTTCCTAGAAATGAAACCATCAAATCAACGATTCCTCCTTGGCTGAGGTACTGGAGGTCAGATTCTTTCAATGCAAGAGAAGGCACGTGCATGTCTTTTCTAATGGCCGTGTGAGTCAGACCAAATCGTTTGCACGAAATTTCCACAATACAAGCCTTTTTTTATACATATTTTTTAGCTAATTTATACAGTTTACCAAAAGAAGTTTCGCTCACAACAAAGGAAATAGCTCCTTTTTTTTTTTTTTTTTACTGCACTACAAAGAAGAAAAAGCTTCAATTACTCTTGAGTGGCCTCCACCCACCCCGTCCAAATGGCTTCTCTCTCCGGCAACTCCAAGGAGGAATCACCGTTTTGACAGTTTGATTTCTAGGAAACCAGAGCAAAGTGAGTGTTCCGATCCTTGAACAGGCTGTCTTTCTGGTGATCTTGACGTGTTTCTTGCAAAAACTCATCTGTCAGGGTGTCCCTTTAACAGAAGAAAAAAATGACCATAAAGTTTGTAAATTTGTTAATAGAAAAACTTTGTATTTTATAATGACTAGCAATCGCCCCGTGGCAGTTAATTCCCGTGGCAGTTTTAACCCCATGGCAGTATTGAACAATACCGGAGGCAATGCCCGGAGGCAGTGCTAAACCAGTAAAGTCCCGATTTTTTAATAATACAGATACGTGTAGTGTCATCCCCTTGTAATCTCCACTGCCCCCCCCCCCCCCACCATCCCTCCGCCCACCCACCCACCCACCCCTCTTACCCACCCACCCACCCCCTACCCCACCCATAACCAGCTGGCTGACCTACTCGTCACCCCAGCACGTGTGAACCATGGTCTCATGCCCACAGCAGTCCCCCCCCCCCCCTTTAATAACAGCACGTTTGGACATATGTCGTTTCGCCTAGTGAGCGAAACTGTAAATTGGTGCATATCGCGCGCATTTATGAACGGATGCTGTTCAAATTTCCTGCCATGCTTTGCCCGGGTCATAGCAAGCCTGACAGCAAATTTGAGGCGATTCGGTTAAGAAACGGCAGAGTTATTCGTGGATAGTCCCCGGCCCCGGTCATCTTCCTGCCAAATTCGAAGGCAATCGGCCCAGAAATGCCGGAGATACGGGCGCCGAGAAGCCGGCGGATGCGCGTTTCGCACATTTGCGAAACCGCACATATGATACGGCCGCCTCGGTTGCCGTTGCCATCGCCCTGTTAGGGCTCACAGCAAATTTGAAGCGATTCGGTCGAAAAACGGCGGAGTTATAAGGCCCGTTTTGTGTTTCACACACACACACACACACACACATACACACACACACACACACACACACACACACACACACACACACACACACACACACACACACACACACACACACACACACACACACACACACACACACGGATGGACAGTTGGCTTTTTACTATATGATGTGTTTGGAATATGTCGTTAAGGTCTTTCCACTGTTATTGTTCTGCCTTAAGTTTACTTTTAGGTTTGCAGTTATATTTTACATCTTTTCTTTTTACAATTTTAGCCTTGCATTTTACTTTTAGTTTTAGACAAATTTCAATGTGAAGACTATTTGTTTGTAATGTGCATGTTTCAGGATGTCTCTCGATCATTTGGCATGAACCTGTTTCAAGGCAAAATCTGCACAGAACAAGTCTTCCCATACCCTGATGGTAACCATTTGTTCTCTGTGCCTTTGTTATGCTTTTTAAGTTGAATTCTTTTTCTTTGTTTGAAGAGGGTTTTTTAAATTTTTAGATAGTTCTCATACCAAGAAGAGGAAAAGGATAGAATCTGTGGCATTTCCGTATATTGTCATTTTGATTTAAACACCCCCCCCTCCCCCCCCCCCCCCCCCCCCCCCCCCCCCCCCCCCCCCCCCCCCCCCCCCCCCCCCCCCCCCCCCCCCCCCCCATCGTTCTAGTAAATTTTATGTACATTATGTGACTCATTTTCCTGTGCTGTTGTGGTGATCTTAGTTTTGTTTTCCGATTTTCCTATACATTTATTTGTAGGTCAGAGTTTTGGATAGCCACACGCTCTTTAACTAGTTTTTGTTTGTTTGGTTTTTTATTTGTTTTTTAATTATTTGTGTTTTACACAATGACTTTTGTAGAAATGTTTATAGGTCTGCTTTTGGAGCCAAATAATCATATTTATTGGGTTATTAAACATGCATTTTTCTGTTGCAGTCAGATTATTACAGTTATAGTTATTGGGCATGTTAAACATATTCTAATGATGCTATGTGTATTTTATGGATGCAAGAGCGTTGTCTTAAGCCAGTGAAGCAAAAAGAAAATGGTGCAAACATCTTTTAGATTATTGATCATGTTGGTTTACAAGACCAATTCAGCTTCATGGAATACAGCATATAATGGTTTAAAAAGATTTACAGTGGAACCTCCCTTATAAGACCTCCCATTATTAGACTCCCTCCCATTGCCCTTCTTTGTAAGTATTAAAATTACCTCCCTTATAAGACCTCCCATTATAAGACTCCCTCCCACATAAGACCTACTTCTCTGAGACATTGCCCTTCTTTGCAAGTATTAAAATTACCTCCCTTATAAGACCCCTCCCTTATAAGACCTGATTTTGGATGATTTTTGAAGGTCTTATAAAGGAGGTTCCACTGTATTTTAAAGGTGGAATAAAACCCATTTCACTTTCTCTGTGTTCTTGTTTGATTTTTATTGAGACTTTTATAATGTGTGGTTTATTTTCATCCCAAATTGAAGTATCTATCTCAAAAATGGAATTTGTTGTGTATCTGTTTTGTTCAGTGCTGGATGAAGAACAGAAGGAAGAGCTCCGGATGCTGGTGGACACTTGTGCCAAGTTCTTTGAGGTACACTTCATTACCCGCACAAATCGTAGAGACACCAGAAGGGAGGGATATGTGGCTCAGTATGACATAATATTACTGGCTCAGTAGAATGAGCTTAGTTAGCTTTATATACAAGCCATACTACATGGAACGTTTGTGAAGCTTAATTTTTTTTAAACGCATTGGACTGTAGAGGGGAAGTATTGTTTTTTAATTTTGGTCTTGTTGGTTTTTTGCTCCTTTTGTTGCCTGCTTTTTGCTATATTATTGCTGTTTGCTGTTTTCTTGTTTGTCTGTGTTGATAAAGGCGCATTCGCTGAAATATCAAGTAGTTTTGTTTTGTCTCGTGAATATAATGTCACTTTACATCGTGTAGTTGTTTGTTGGTTGATTTTTTAAATTTTATATATAATCTGAAATGTGTGAAATTGTTGTTTTATTGGCTGTACTGTCACCTATAAGGCCTACTGTTCATCTTAATATGATAAATGTATTACTTATAATACCATTATACTGTTAAACTGACTCTCATGTAACTGGGCAGTAGAAAAGTAAGAAAGAACACAAAGAAGGGCAAGACGGACGATAGAGGTGGCTGGGTATGTTAACTTAAATCATGAATTTGATTGAAAATGGAGCCGCTAGCATTATTATATTCTGTGTATATCTGGACTTGGTAAATCATGAATTGTTGCCAGCTTTTGTTTTTATTTTTGAAATGAACGAGAATGTTGTGTTTTGTTGTGGCGTCTGTATTGCAGACCTGTTTACCTTTATTGTTTTGCCGTAATTTTTACGGGGGGGAAGTCAAATTACGGCTACGAAGAAAAAAATACGGGCAAACAAAATCCTAAATATAACAAAAAACCACTACAGTTGCGTCGGTAAGCGAAGCTTTTGAAACGATGCGGTGAAAAGTCATTTCGCGCCATTTCCGTTTCTGTTTCAAAATGGCGTCCAAGCGAGTGCATTCCGAAGCTTCTGTATCTTCTAGTCGAAAAAAATCAAAAGAAAAGACATCAAAAGTCACTTAAGTGGCACAGAAGTTCCGGGAAAGTGACCTTAAAATTCCAGGAATACGTCGTTCACCACTAGGTGACGAGCATGTGTTCTGTGTCTGCTGCTCGACGGACATTAGTATTGCACACTCAGGTCAGTACGATATCGACGTTCATTGGTCACGCGTTGGATTACAGTGGGGTTTTTTCAAAATTACGTTTCAGAAATTACAACTTTGCAAAATAGGGGTAAACAGACCTGGTATTGTGGTTGTATGAGACTGTGTTGTAATTTATCTAACTGACATAATTTTGACTTATGACTTTGACTTTGACTCTCCTTCTCAAACATCTTTTCTTTTTCTTTTTAAAGACAAGCCAAGCACAATGGAAACCATATCCTCATAGTGATATCCTACCCTACATTTCCTTTCAGGAGCAAAACGATGCGCTAAAGAACGACAGCCTGGAGAAAGTGGATGATGACTCCCTGCAAGGACTAAGGGAGATGGGAGCTTTCGGTTTGCAGGTCCCACAAGATCTAGGTGAGTGTGTATAGTTGTGATTTGGTCAGAGTACAAGTGCACATTTTTATTAATTGTATTTTGTGGCACACAAGTCCATTGAAAAAGAAACAAAAAATGCGAAAGATCAAATGTTCAAACAACCACGGCATGCACAAAAATAGCGTACATACGCACACAACCGTACACCCCCACCCTTGCCCCAAACATACAGACAACATATCTGGACATACACTCTTGCACAAATGCAAAATACAACACAAGTTTTTCCACAGAGCTTTTGTACCCATGCAAATTTATTTAAACACACACACACACACACACACACACACACACACACACACACACACACACACACACACACACACACACACACACACACACACACACACACGGACAAAAAGAGATGTAGCTGAGAACTTACTGGTACATGTGGCATGGAAGAAATAACTTTGTATTGATAAATAATCTTCAAAATCAGTGAGAAAATGCCCTTGGGCAGGGTTTCAAACAAGTCAAGTATATGTTATTATCTCAAAACAGAGAAATTCATATCTGGTGCAACAATATTTTACAACAGTTTCCAAAAACATTAAAATGCACTAATGCTTAATAGAAAACATAGTAAGTGTAGCAGTGTAGGAAATATACTGCCCGAAGTAGAACAGTGCAGAAAACTTTAGGTATTAGGTACTTTATAGTCACAGAGGTGAAATTTGGGTTGCTCCCACCTGGAGGCTATTATTTTTTTTGCATGCAATTTTTGTGTGACTGATGAGGGAGGAAAAGGGGGGGGAGTAAATTTTGACCAAATGACAACTTTTTCGTTGCCACTGGGTTTAACATGTACTAAATGCATGGGCACACGGGACCTCGGTTTATTGTCTCATCCGAAAGAATCCACGTTCAGACCATAAGGCCTAGTGCAAAGTGAGAGGAAAAATCCCCTGTACCCTACTACAGGTTCGAACTCGGGTTTACTTAACACGAGGCGAACGCGCTGCCACTTTGCCACTCTACACCGCACTTACTTCCTGCACATTTTTATGAAGCTAAAACCTTTGTCATGTGTGTGATACCAGGTGGGCTGGGCTTGAACAACACGCAGTACGCCCGTCTGGTGGAGATTGTTGGGGCTCACGACTTGGGAGTCGGCATTGCTCTGGGAGCACATCAGGTATGTATAAAACATGCACCATATCTGGATTTTTGTACATTTGTATGATTGGTTGTGGATAGGAGAAAGCATAGCTGTTGACGGGACTATAACAGACTAACTAACTAACTATAGCCTATGAGATCTGACCACATGCCGTCATGCGCCTCGTATTACATCCGTTTGCATCTCCCAATTATCTGGCTGCTCCGCTGGTGTCTGTGCTACTTCAAAGAACAATAACTCTGGGGAAACGCAAAGTACAATAACTCTGGAGATTGCATCTCATCCCATATATGGATACATGGGTGCTACTCTTTAATTTTTACACTGATTTCAGTATTTTTAATTTTACCAACTGACTTCAGGGTTTTGTAATTCATCAACAACAAAATTGACCACAAGAGAGTTGGGGCGTCTTGAACTTAGTCTAGTTGTTCTATCTTGGAAGTTTACAAAGGCAATGTAATAATTTTACAAGCCTTATCAGACTCAAACTGTCTCTGTTTATCATTTTAACTGTCTCATTCTGTCTGTCTCGTTATATTTCTCTCTTAAGGAATCGTCCGACAAGGCTCTGCCCCTGTACCCTGCCGGGGCCATGGGTCCCTGGACCCCTGCCTTTCATTTTTTTTCATTGTGGGGAGTTGCACCCATGTGGATATAATGACATATGGTTTTATTGTGTGGAACTGGAAAGCACGGGTGAAGGTTGGCATGTCATTGTGGGTTGGGAGCAGGCATCTCACCAGGAGCAGTGATGTATGCGAAGACCCGAGTTCCACTGTGTCTGTGCTCTCTACCTTTTTCGTAAGAGAATTTATCCTTCACCATGTCTTATGTTTCTCCCTCACTGTTCCTGCATGTCCATAGGGGTATGTACACTGCTGCAGAAAGGGAGATACACGTGCCTGCCGAAACGAACAGCTGGAGAAGAAGTGACAACATGATTGTCATAAGAAATGGTACCCTATTTTACGGACTATAAGTTAATATTTTTTTCCTCAGACTGAGACCCCTGCGCCTTATAATGTGACTGATAATATAGTTAAAAAAATAGAGTAACAAAATCTTAATTTCGTGTTAAATTTGGTAGTGCGACTTATAATCAGATGCACCTTATAGTCCGTAAAATACGGTAATTAGTTCTTGAAAATTTAGCACTTTTTGACTGATTGAAGAACATATTCTTTTGTTCGTTTTGTTGCTGGACAGAGTATTGGCTTCAAAGGCATCCTGCTGTTTGGCACCCCAGCGCAGAAAGAGAAATACCTGCCCAAATTGGCGTCCGGGGAGGAAATGGCAGCTTTCTGTCTCACTGAACCTGCCAGTGGATCTGATGCCAGCGTGAGTTGTTGTTCTTGTGTCTTTGCCTTATGTCATGGTTTTGTGAACATGAAGGCTGTTTTGTATGCATGTGTGTGCATGTTATGGGTATAGGTGTCAGAATGTATAGATCTGTGTGTCTATCTGTATATGTGTGGCTGTGTTTGTTTGAATGTGTAGTTACCGTAAAATGCGGACTAAAAGTTGCTACTTTTTTCCTCAACTTTGGCCTGTGCGGCTTATCTGTGGATTTTTTTTCTATTCTACATTTATTAGTATGATTAAATCTGTTTCTGGCCACATTCTTCAGCCTATTTTGAGCTTCTTTAGACTCAAAACTGGTTTTGGTAATCAATAGATTCAAATCTCATGTTTAAAGTGTCTGAGGACATTAAATACTTATGTTCTGATTAGAGAATTTCTTATTTGTGTTGGTTTGTGCACATACAATTTTCTCTGCGGCTTATAAACTGGTGCGGCTTATATGTGAATAAATACCTAATATTTTGTCAATTTAAGGGGTGCGGCTTGTATACAGGTGCGTCTTATTGTCCAGTTTTTACAGTATTTATTGTGATATGACATTGTGTGTGACTGTGTGTGTGTGTGTGTCTTATTTAATGTCTATCCATTTGTGTGTTTGTGTGTGTTTAACGTCCATCCATGTGTGTGTGTGACTATGTTACTATGTGTGCACAACATGGATGGTTGTTTCACAAAGTAAACAAAAAATAGAAAAGATCTCAACAAACATTCACCTTATATATACATATGTACAAGGAACTTTCACCTTATTTTGCTGACAGTCGATCAGAACACGAGCAGTGCTGTCAGAGGATGGCAAACACTATGTACTGAACGGCTCCAAAATCTGGATCAGCAATGGAGGCTTAGCTGAGGTTTTTACCGTTTTTGTCCAGGTGAGGTGATCACGAAACACGCATTATTCTTTCTTTTTTTTGTCTCTGGCCCTTCTGTCAGGATTAGATTCCCTTGCACACCAAAAACAAAAGTAAGGAAGCTAAATTGGGTGTAATTTCTTCTTCTTCTTCTTTGATCGCTTCTTCTTCGATTTCCTGTCAATTATGAGCGCAGATGCATCATGCTGCTGTTATGTACCTAACTAAGAAATAGGCCCAGCAAGTCCGACTTCGGCTGGAGGAAATCTTTTTCAAAGTGATTCTTGAAAAAAGGCAGGAGAATGGACCGGTAAGGCAGAAAGATAGTAGATGACAAAAAGAAAAGGCAGAGTTAAAGAGAGTGACAGATTAGAGGAAGTTACAAGCACAGAACGTCCAGAAGGTGGAGGAACTATTTATACAAAAGAACCCCCGGTATCCCCACGGGTGTGTGTGTAATTTTAAACATGTCTAAAACAATTTTTTAAAAGCTCTGTGCATTGTTGTATCCAGCGTTCCTACTCTCCTTGAGAATCCTTAAAACCCCTTTACATTTCAGCCCAGCCAAAAAGGTGCTTGAAAACCCTTTAACATTGGAAAAATGTCTGTCATCCCTTGAAAACCCCTTGAAAAATTCAAATATCCCCTTGAGTGACCTTGGAAAAACCTTTGAATTTTGTTCAAGTCCTGAAGTGGAAACCCTGAGTATCGCTGTACTTTAAAATACTTTTTTCTACTTGTATGTGTGTTGTGTGCTTGCGCATACATGCATAAATGCACTTCTTTTAAGTGTGAGGTCTCTTACATCTTATTTGTTGCTTACTACCTTTGCACAAGCCTGACTTGTTGCCCATGTTTTGTTTTGTTGGTGGAGGTTTGCGCCCTGTCAGTGGTTTTCAGGGGGCTGTTTCACAAGGGCTAACGTTACGTTGCGCTTGCTCAAATCGGCAAAAACAGTCTAAGAAACACCCTTCGTTTGCCGATAGTTTGTGTGGTGTTTTGTTTTTGCCAAACACCGAGCAAGCGGCAAACTATCCGGAACTAGTAGGGGGTGAATACGTTTCTTGTTGTTGATTGGTCCATTAAAATTTGTTTGAAATATTTTTTTTTGTGACCAATCAGACAAGAGCTTGTAATATTCTTCCGCAAACTTTTTCTAAAGTGTTTCTTAGGCCCCTTTTGGCGTAAGCATTATTCGTGCGGCGACCCAGGTTTTTTAATTTTTAATTTATTTTATTAATTTCTGTTTTTTTCCTACAGACCCCTGTTACCAATGCTGCTGGAGAAACCAAAGATAAAGTGACAGCGCTTATCGTTGAGAGGTCATTCGGAGGTGTCTCAAGGTCAGTTTGAATCTAACTACTGGTGCATAGAAGCATAGACATGGACGCCTACACAGTGTTTGCATCTTTGATGTGGATACTTTTATTGTACTAATTTGAGATATGGACATTTGAACAGCGTCTGTCTTAAATGTACAGATACTTTCATTGCCCATGTCTTAGGTAAGGAAAATTGCTTGGCGCCTATCTTATATATCATTTAGTGTATTTAAGTCTAGGCGCTTCACAAAAATAATATATATTACATGAACGGGACATTGTAACAACAAAAACAACAACAATGATAACACACACACATGCACACACACACACACACACACACACACACACACACACACACACAAGCATGCACACAGACACACACACATATATGCATGCGCACGCATGCACACACTCACGCTCATTCCCCTGCTAACACAAAAAGACAAAAACACATGAGCTTATCTTAGGTCCACGGATATTTATATTGTGTCTATCTTAGATATCGACACCCGTGTAACGCCTGTCATTGATAATGGACTGTTATGTGGTGCCTAACCTAGATGTGGACACTTATAATTACGTGGCATCTATCTTTGATAGCTGCTATGTAGAGTATATCTTAAAGTGCTTCTTCTGCCTTCACAGGCCATAATGGGTGAGATACGTATGTGTCCGGTTTTCAGTTTTCACTGGTCTCCCTACTGCATTCAGCTGACACATTCCAATTTCGGAGGAGCTCAAAGAAGAACATCATTTAGAAAATGGTACTTTTTTAATGGCAGGAGAATGGCCCAATAAGTCAGAAAGATAGTAGATGACGGAAAGCAAATGGAAAAGGCAGAGTCAAAGAGGGTGATAGATTAGAGGAAGTTGTAATCACAGAACTTTCAGAAGATAGGGGAACTGTTTGTTCGAAAGACACAACACACACTTACCCCTCTCCCGATATCCCCATGGGGAGAGACTAGTGGAAAAGGCAGCGTCGTTCAGCTCCCCATATGGAGGCATCCACCTGCTGCCTCGTCTTAAGGGGATACGCGCCATTTACTTCCCATGATGACAAATGATTAAGATTTCTGTCATAGAATCTACACATACTCCTAAAGTCAAAACTGAAGAAAAAAAATGGGGTCACCGTGCTACTTTTCTTGTAATTCATGGTCCAAATGTGGGGGGTTGGGCAATTTTTGAGTAAAATCAGGTCTACTGAAAACTGGATTTATTTCATGCACTAAAGTGACTTACAACTTTCAATAAAATATGCCTAATGCTACAACCTATTTCGTATTAGAATCTATGTCAAAGTTTAAAATAATTCAATTTAGTCAATAGGATATTTTTGAAAATTGTTGTACTGACAAAAATGTCACTAAATGTTATTGTTCAAATGCCTGTAGAAAAAAACTACGATGAAATAATTCTAGTTTTTTAACAATAGATGAAATAATCTATACTCTGCATAATAAAGATAAAACAACAGTATGTCTCCGTGCTTGTTACTGAACCCCATACACTTTTTCAACCCCACCCCTATTTTCGCACGGGAATCATTCCAAGAGTTATATCCCTTAATACTTTTTTTGTTGACAGTTTTATGATATTTGTTCTTTTAGTAACGCGGTTTTAGTAGTTACTAAGAAATGAATATGTTTAAAATAATCATTATATTCTAACAATGCAAACGTTTTAGCGATATACTTTTCACAAACATAAATAAACTTGTATATTTTAAAAAAATGTCTTGCACCACTGGGAGTCCCCCATATTATGCTAGCACGATCAATCACAGAGAGAGTAGTTCAAAAGCTCTAGCTATACACCTACAAAACCATCAAATAAATACTAATCTTATCATTGACTACTTACAGAAAAATGGATTCTCCCTGTCCCCGGACAAGTGCGAGTTCATGTGCTTTCGCCATAACTTAATCCAAAAAAATATCAATATTAACATTTTGGGTCAACCAAAATCAATGACAAATACAGTCAAGTTTCTAGGGGTGGTTCTCACTCCACGTCTTAACTGGAGCCCACATATTGACCACCTTTGCCGAAAAGCTATAAAAGGCACCAACTTTATTCGAATCATCTCTTCCCAGACATGGGCTCAAAACTCTAAGTTTCTTGTTCTTTTAACACAAGCTCTAGTTCGCAGTCGCTTAACATATGGGATGGAAGCATTCCATAACATTACAGATAATCTAGTAAACAAACTACAAACAATAGAGCTAAAAGCTCTAAAAGCTGCCCTCAACGTTCCAAAGTTTGCAAATACTAACATGATCTATGGAATAATAGGTTGGATTCCAATAAAACATCTTATGAAACTAAACACTTCTACATTCCTTACAAGACTATATGCAACAAATCATTTTACTATAGAAAGCTTTAAGGAAGAATTTGAAGACCCTTTTTATAATCATCCATCCTTTCAACAACAAAAACCAACTATTGCACAAAAAGTTTGCAACCCCTTAGACTATTCCCGGGAAATGCTCTCTATGGCGGGCCTGGAAATAGATGATATTGAAACTCATCCAAAATTCCCTATCCCACATTGGGAATGGGAATCAGCACACTTTGATACTGCCTTACATCAAATGTACTCAAAATCAAATCAGCCAAATTTACTTTCAGTTGCGGCCAAAGAAAAAGTTTCCGAGATTAAACATCATTTATTAATATACACGGACGGTTCTAAGATCTCCGATTCACAGATAGGGTGCGCTTTTACTATTCCAGCCCTCAAGATTACTAAATCCTTTCAATTAAATTCAAAAATCTCAATATTTAGCGCAGAACTATGGGCAATTCTTGAGGCCTGCTTTTTTATAAACGAGTTTCAAAAATCATTGTATCAAGTGACAATCCTCACAGATTCCTTATCCTCGATACAAGCATTGCAAAATAATACAAAAAATAGAAGAAAAATCATACAAGAGATACAAAACCTTATTCATCAAATAAGAATTAAAGGTACTGATTTAACCATTATGTGGATTCCCTCCCATTTGGGACTCACAGGGAATGACCTTGCTGATACAGCAGCCAAAAGGGCAGCTGAACACATTGAGGGTCAGTCTATAAACATTAAATTGTCTCTGTCAGAGATTAAAAACCATTTAAAACGTTGTGTGTACCGGAGATGGGCTGAGGAATTGGATTCCTATTTAGAAGCCCAACTCCGGTACAGGAAATTTATCAGTGGTGGTCTTCACCTGCCCGTTCCCCATAAAATTCAAGGCAGAATCAACAGATTCTATACTAACTCTATTCGATGTAAATTTAGGGACACCCCATGTAAATGCGGAAAAATATTTAGTCTGAAGCACATGTTTGACCCCTGTAGTCAAATAAAAAAGGAATTACAACCTGTTATAAACAAATGCAAACAAAACAACTTAATATATAATGAAAAGAACATTTTAAACAAACATCATAAATTAGGTTGGTCACCAATGGTTTGGCTCGCTGAGGCAATCGGCCAGGTGTCATTCAAACACCTTGTTTAAATCTAACTATTTTTACTGGTGGGAATAGAGTCCCCCTGGTGTGTGGGAAGCCAATATCCTATGTGTCTGCAAAAAAAAAAACATGCAAAAATTGAAATTTAAAAAAAAATCAAAAAAAATAAAAAACAAAAAAAAAAAACACAAAAAAAAAAAAAAAAAAAAAAAAAAAAAAAAAAAAAAAAAGAAAAAAACAAAAAAAAAAAAAAAACAAAATAATAAAAAAATAAAAAAAAAATTTAAAAAATAAAAATAAAAAAAATAAAACAAAAAACAAAAAAAAAAAAAAAGAAAAACAAAAAAAACAAAAAACTATAAAAAAAAAAAAAAAAAAAAAAAAAAGAAAAAAACAAAGAAAAAAAAAAAGAAAAAAAAAGAAAATAAAAAAAAAGAAAAAAAAAAAAAAAACAAGAAAAAAATAAAAAAAAAAACAGCAAGAAAAAAAAAAAAAAAGAAAATAACAAAATAAATATCAGAGAAAAGAAAAAAAAAAAAAAAAAAAAAACAGCAGAGGCAAAAATCAAAAAAAAAAAAAAAATAAAAGGAAAAAAAGATGGGAATAGAGTCCCCCTGGTGTGTGGGCCATATACCTGTCTGCATTCCCGCCCCCTTTACCCCCACTTCCCTTTTTATCTAAAATATGTGCCGGTGGGCTGAAGTGACTCTTTTGAGCCCACTATTTTTTAAAAACCCTTCTCCTATGCAGATGGGTGTCTGGCACACACAACGGAGGTATCTTTCGTAGCCGTTGCGTTTAACGCTTGTGCTCCCCCCCCTTTTTGGGACTGCCCATGCGGTGTCCTGTCACTGCTCGGGGCGGAGAGGAGGGGTCCCTTCCCCTCCCTCCCTCCGTCCCGAGCATACAGGAGTCGTTAACCATCCCCACCCTCAACTCTTATACCATCCTCTTAAAAACCATCTAACCATAAATAACAACTTTTATTAATCTCACTTATTTCACATTCCACCGTGACATCAGGGGCGGGGGAGTCTTTGTAGCTACCCCCCCCCTGGGATCAGATGGATCACATAAGATTATTTATAACAATGGTGGCCTCTGGCGGTATGTTCCCCTATTCATAAATAACTTTATATAAAATAATGACTTCTCACTAGACTTCATCTAGTTAAATAACTAAAATCACATATGGTCAGGTTAGACCAAAACATACATAAAACAAACTAGATTTTAATAGCAACTTTTAATATAACTATGGAACCTTAATAGTTATAAACTTGTCTTTTTAATCAAATCTTAACTTATTTTACATATTAAACAATTTTAAGACATAGATTTTAACAAAACAATTTTAAAGCTATAGGGTTTAGTCCCGTAGCTTGACTAGAGTAGAACATAAATTTTTAACACAAAAATTTTATAAATTCACATACGTGAAAATAACATTATACTTTGCCCTATGGACAATATTAAATAAACTAAATACTTGTTAAAACTTTAACATATTTTAAAAATTCAACTTAGTTATAATTGAAATATTAAACAATAACGTCACTTGTAAAAAGTTTAAACAGTTTGTCTGTAAAAGTGGTGTACATAATAACAATATACATATTAATATTAATAGCCTTATGGCCAAAAACTTTTTTGACAGTTGTCTTTGTACCAAATAAATTTATAATTAAAAACCTAGGTAACTATTGGTTGTGTTTGGTCCCAAGGGACCAAAACCTAATAGGATAGCCTTATATAATAAAAAAAAAATGTGTGTACATATACAAAAAGGAAATTAAAGAATAACTTGTAACTTTTCATAACTTTTTTGAAAAGTTTTTTAAACTGTATATTAACTTGAACACAGGCTTCTGCCTGTCAAGAATTTTAATAATAAAGCTCGTTCCGAGCACAAACACGGATTGTTTTTATCCAATTGCTCAGTTGAGCCTAAAATGCATGAATTTTAACTGTAGCCCTGGGTTTTTTTAATCAGACCTCCTCCAATCTGTCAGATTTAAAAGCAAACAGCTAAATATCTTTTAAATTAAAATATTTTATTACAAACTTAAAATTTTATATTCTTCAGCTTGCGCTATTAAAATAAATTAAAAAATTCCTTATAAACTCTGATAAAATAAAATAAATAACTTCTTCTTTCAAAATTTCATCTTATAAAACTTAAAATCCATCTTTTTTCTAGGATCTTTATAAATTAAAATGCCTCAAATAGTCTTTTGGCTCAGAGGGCGTAAAATCTCTATCTTTCTCTCTCAGTTCATTCACAATTTCGTCATTTCATTCTTACGTCATCTTATCCATATGTCATTCATTCATGAAACCACAGAGAGAGTAGGCCATTTCATTCACAATTTTGTCATTTCATTATTACGTCATCTTATTCATAGGTCATTCATTCACTTAAACCCTTTAGTAGTATTTCTTACGACAGAGTCAGCCACAAGGGGGAAATTAGCGCCACCTGTATGCCGCGTATCCCCTTAAGTGCCTTATAATCAGGTGCACCTTGTCCGTAAAATACAGTACACTTGTGAGGCGTTTTATGTTTATCTTATCTTTATAAATTTGCTTGTGGGCCCTATCCGTTATAAGGATACTGGGCCTATCCTTGGATAGATACAATTTTCTTTCAGTGGTGGTGGTGGTTTTTTGTTTCCCTGTGGTTGTGATTCATTAAGGATCAGTGTTGTGTGTGCACGGTGACAGTGGACCTCCGGAGAAGAAGATGGGCATCAAGTGTTCCAACACTGCCGAAGTGTACTTTGAGGACGTCAAAGTGCCCTTAGACAACGTCCTGGGAGGTTAGTAGACAGACAGACAGGTAGGTAGATAGACAGGTAAAGAGAATTGAGTACTAGAAATGGTATGTCTTCAATGTTGCTGAAGTGTTTTGGAGAAGTACCCATGGGTATGCAGGAAGATAAAAGGGAAGCATCGCAATCATGGTAAAGATTATTTTTTCTAGACATCCCCCATGCAGAAATGTCCTTCAGAGAAGCTTTTACGACTACTTAATCTTTTTGCTTGTTACAGTATTTTAGACATGCTAAACGTACACATTCGGCAGTTTGTTTCTTATGCAATGCAGCAAGTTTGGGGTGGGTGGGGGTGTCCAAGGTAACTGTAAACATTATGAACAAAAAGCATTTACATACATGTTTCACAGTTATTAATTGTGTAGACTTAAGACATTTTGTTGCATGCATTTTAACAGGTTTAGGTGGAAGCTTTAAGGTGGCATTCAACATTCTGAACATAGGGCATTTGTAAGCAAATTTAGTACATTTGTCAATCATACCAGTTCACATTTTGTTACTCTTGCATTGCCACAGGTCTAGAAGGGGTTTTAAGACATAAATATTCTATACGATATGTGATTAAAGCAGTTTTATTAAATCAACTGTTATTGTTGAACTTTTTTTCAACACATTGTTACAGGTCTAGGCGGGGGTTTCAAGGTGGCCATGAACATTTTGAACAACGGGCGTTTCGGCATGGCTGCTGCCCTGTCTGGTACCATGAAATACTGCATCCATAAAGCTGTGAGCATTAGATTTATATTTGTCTGTTTGTATCTCTCTCTCTTTCGACGTGGCTGGTACTATGTCTGTTAGAGCAACACCAGCAAGCTGGCCAAAGTGCAGAATGCAGGCATGCGACTCATCACTGGGGGACTAAAAACCACACCCATCAACGCCCTTGAATCCACCACAGGACTTCCTTCCCTTGACACCAAACGAGAAGAGAAAGTTTTCACCCAACGCGAAAAGCTGCAACGACTTCCGTCTCAGCCAGCCCACCAACATCTACAGGAGCCAACAAAGAACAGGATGAAAAGAGACAGTGTCAACCATCTGGCAAAGCGGCTGGTGAGGACCCACAGCGACATCCTGCCAAGCACTCCTGAAGAACGAGAGCCACTCCAAGACGCCAAAGAATGGGACGTTCAGCAGGACGGTGTGCTCTTCGTTACAGACGACCCAGGAGTGACCAGTAAGGGAGACCAGCCGGATCACACTCTCAGGTCTCTGACACTGGAGATGCTGCCTGAGCGCTACAACACATCAGAGTGGACCCATGTCTACACTGATGGATCAGCCGATGCAGCTGTCAAGAACGGAGGCAGTGGGATCTTCATCCGCCACCCAGATGGACACACCCTGTCAAGATCTCTGCCTGCTGGTCGGCGGTCGTCAAACTACCAAGCTGTACTCACTGCTCTATGAGAGGCTGCCAGACTCGTTGGCGCAGAAGAACGCCCGCCCACACAGGCCGTCTTCCTGACAGATTGCAGATCCGCCATACAGAGTCTTCAGTCACCCAGTGAGCAGCTGGAATGAGATACACAGCGCCTGCTAAATAAGTGACCTTTCACGAAGCACTTTGGTGGCTGTCCAGTGGATCGCTGCCCACTGTGGCCTGGCAGGAAACAAGGAGGCAGACAGATTAGCCAAATCTGGCAGCAGGCTCGAGCAGACAAACCTACTGGTCTTATACAGGGAGACCAAAACTCTGGTAAAAAAGACAGCACAAAAGACTCTGGAATGAGCAACACAACCACCCATATGATGATCAGATGCCCCACCTACAGCGTCAACAGCAGACCACGGACTGGTCACTGCCGACTGCGTGCCCACATGTACCGCCTTGGGCTGACACACACACCTGACTGCCCGTGTGAGTCAGGCCCACAAACCCCCGAGCACATCTTGCAGTCCTGCCCCCTGTATCAAGAAGCACGAACCCAGCACTGGCCAAACGGAGCTACGCTGGCGGGAAAGCGTTGGGGTACCAATCAAGACCTGGAGACAGCCACCAACTTCATCAACAACACTGGACTGGACATCTAAGGCATGATTCAGCTGGAACGCTGATGAAAAAGAAGTATCTCTCTCTTTCTTTTGACATGGCTGCCTTTATGTCTGTTCTTGTTCTGTGTGTTGCAGATGCTACTTCTGATGATAAATCGCAACAGAACTAAGAGGGTGCACATACCTAATAGAAAATATAGAAGGAAAAAGACCTACTGCTTACCGTGGGTTAAGACCATTAAACCCCCAGTTCAGCCGGGAAGGCCCAGGCCCCACTTTTAGAAGCAAGCAAAAAAAAAGTCTAGTGTTTGTATCTGTCTGTTTGTATTTCTCTTTTTCTTTCTCTCTGTTGGCATGGCTGGCAGTATAAAATACTATATCCATAAGCCATTAGTAGTAAATGTCTCCCTCTCACCTCTCTCTCTCTCTCTCTCTCTCTCTCTCTCTCTCTCTTTAAATTGTAAAAAGCTTTGATTTTGTAATTTTTACTCTCTCACATTGAATTATACTGTATTTCACGGACTATAAGGCACTTCATATTATAGGCACACAACCCAAAATTTACACAAATTCCTGATTTTGTTATAGCTGTTTCTTACTATACTACAGTGGAACCTCCCTTAAAGACCTCCCATTGTGACTACCTGCCACATAAGACCTACTTCTCTGAGACACTGCCCTTCTTTGTAAGTATTAAAATGACCTCCCTTATAAGACCTCTCCCTTATAAGACCTCATTTTGGATGGTTTTTGAAGGTCTTATAAGGGAGGTTCCACTGTATTAGTCATATTTTAGAAGCAGGGGTCTCGGTCTTAAGAAAAAGTCAGTTAAATGCCTAATAGTAATAGACTGATAGTCCATGAAATATGGTGATTATTAGTCTTTTGCTTGATGACTGACCACAGGTTGACCATGCCAGCAACCGCACCCAGTTTGGCCGAAAGATCGATTCCTTCGGCGCCATCCAGGAGAAGATTGCCCGCATGACTGTCATGCAGTATGTCACCGAGGTATGATATTTGTTTTTTAAAGAAGAGGTTACCTTAGATCGTGGGATTACTTTTGAGCTTTCCCACTAAGGGTTATCCACCCCACCCATTTTTTTAAACTAAATTTGTTGAAAAATATCAAATTTTGCTTTGATTATTTTTAAAGATATGTTATATTTAAGGAAATGGCAATTTTTTTATCATCATCATCACCATTGCCATAATATCATCATCATCATTAACAACAACAAAATCATCAACATCATTAGCAGCACCATCATCACAATTATAATACATGTGTTGTCATCATCATCATCATCTTCACAACCACCATTATCACCAACGCCACCATCATTACTGGTATCAATATTGTTTATAGAGTCACTATTTGTCTTAATCATCATATTATGGTAATATAGAATTATGTTGTTGTTGTTGTTTTCGTTCCCCAGCTTAAACGCTCTGGGGGCACACCCAGTGCCATGTGAACATTTCTCATGGCCTTGGGTGGGAAGATGACGTGCATGGCTGCTTTTAAAGGGCCCCGCCACATGGGCGGCCATACTCCGACTTCAGGGGACATATGTAATTATAATTATTGCTATTATTGATTGTGTATGTTATATTATCATCATCATCATTTGGAGGAGAAGGAGGACCATGATGATGATGACGAAGATGATGATGATAGACGATGATTTACCATGGTTGTTTCAGTCGATGGCCTACATGCTGTCAGCCAACATGGACCAGGGGTCGACAGAGTTCCAGATAGAGGCTGCCATCAGCAAGATCTTTGCATCAGTGAGTATTAGGTATTAGGTACTTTATAGTCACAGAGGCGTCTGTGAAATTCGGGCTGCTCCCACCTGGAGAGCGCGTCGCTGCCAGAGGCGCGCCACCCTTTTTTTTTCTTTTTTTTTTGCATGAGATTTTTGTCACTGATGAGGGAGGGGGGGGGGGGGGGTGTAAATTTTAACCAAATGACAACTTTTTCGTTGCCACTGGGTTTAACGTATGCTAAGTGCATACGTTGCCACTGGGTTTAACGTATGCTAAGTGCATGGGCACACAGGACCTCGGTTTATCGTCTTATCCGAAAGACTCCACGCTCTGACCGTTAAGGTCTAGTGCAGAATGAGAGGAAAAAATCCCCTGTACCCAGGTTCGAACTCGGGTTTACTTGACACGAAGCGAACGTGATACCACTGTGCCACTCTACACTCACACTATGAGTCAAGATGTTAGTGTACAATAATGGTATTGATATCTACGATAATAATAATAATATCAATTGCAGTACAACAGCTTTGCAAGGGACTTGCTGGTTCTTTATACAGGTTCTTCAAACCCTCTAGCGTTCGCATTTGTTACAGAAAAAGTATAGTATAGTATTCGGATTCTTCCACACATTTTCTGGAAAATCTGTCTTTTGAAGCACACATAATCATTTTAAGTGAGAAGCTTCTTCACAGTGTGTGTATAACAAGCCAGAACTTAGTGTGTGATGAAAATGCCATCAGAGGGGGTCTCAGAGTGGGGGTTTTGGGCGGCTTGAATACACAGAGGCAACTTCCGGCTGGGCAGTTTTGGGCGGAATGAATGCAAGAGGGTTAAAAGTGTGCTGACCTTGTTGTGATTTGGAAATTTAAATCACAGTAATAGTAGTTATCCTTGGAATCAGATGTTGTGTCTTTAAAGTTGTGACGTGCCTGAATTGTCTATTTTTAAGGGATTCTGGCATGAGTACCCTTTGGTTTAATGTTACTGTTTTCCTTATGTCTGGTTTATTTGAGCAGTTGTAGCATTGTTTAAGATGCACTGAGTAAACACCATATCCTATAGCAGTAGAAAACTGAGGAATATTGAGGAAAATAGTGAGTGGCCCAGCCTTCTGTGGCGCCCCATTAAACTCCCCAGAAGTTACCAGACAAATGACGTGAGGTGAAAACTTCCGATGATTTGATATTTTTGTCTTGATTGCTCTGTTTTGTGAATGCTTTCCTTTTAAATAGCGTGCATCGCCTTTGATTTCCATTCATTCGCTTTTTCCTTGACAGGAGGCAGCCTGGTATTGTGCTGACGAGTCCATACAGGTGCTAGGAGGCATGGGCTACATGAGGGTAAGTCTGCCCATCTGATACCATTTTTCACAATTATTTCAAAATAGTGCAGCAGGCTAGTTAGCTTATAGTTTACATATTGGCCTGCAAGGCTAAAGTCCCTGGTTTAACTCATTCACATCGCAACGATTTTGAATTATTAAAAAAACTCACAAATTACTCCAGCCATGCACACAAACAAAACTTACATGAACAAAAGGAGAAATGAAAGAAGATTACGGGTTTTTACTTCAGGTTGACATAGGGAAGTAGTAGATCAGACTTTTTTTATATATAGACTTTATATAGAAGAACTCTCTACACCGATTGGTTCCCCCACAACTGACCACTACAAAAGCAAAGTCAGTGGCAAAATTGTGGTCTAAGGGAGTGAAGCGAGTTTAGAAGTGACCAAGGTATTGTGTGCACACAGATTTACTTCCCTTGAAGCAAATGCATCAAATTGACAGCTATCTATTAATTCCGGACAGAACGACTTGAACGAGTTAATCCCTAGTTTGGGCATGGATTTTTTTCAACCAATTTCAGAAGAAAGTTTGAATGCAGGATTGTTTGAGCAATCAATCTTCCCAGTTTGTAAAAAAAAAAGATTGAAAAACATCATTGCATTTTAAAATCTTATCTGAATGATGATCTCAGTTGAACCTTTAAAAATGCAACTAAAAGTCCATTCATAATTGTTTTTAGTTATATCGTTTACAGTCCAATAGAAGGACAAATAGATACAAGTTGAAACAATCTCTACGGCGAAGGTATTAACAGAATAATAATTACCATTTGAAGCACAGCGAAAAATCCCTGTATCAAATTTAAAAAAACACTCTAAGTATGTGTGTGTGTGACAGGAGTGCGGTCTGGAGAAGGTGATGCGAGATCTGCGCATTTTCAGGATCTTTGAGGGAACCAACGACATCCTCAGGCTGTTTGTGGCCCTCACCGGGATTCAGGTCAGTGGAGGAATCATCTTATTAATTTGGGGAAAAAACAACAACAAACTCCTCTAAAATCTCCATGACATAAGGCAAGAAAGAGGATAATTTCCTCCCATGGATTGGTCAGAAGTTGGGAGAATTAAGATAAAATGTCAAAGATGTGAAGTTTTCTCGTAAAGAAGTGGGGTTTTTTTTAAGTTTGTTTCTTGTGTTTATTTCACTGGTCTTTTTTTTTAAAAATCAGGCATGGTAATAGTCTGCAAATTTGCGGATAACAGCGAAAAACGAAATTTGGCCCCAAAAAATTATATATGGCCAACAAATAAATTGCGACCAACGAAACTGTGCCTTTCAGTTCGCGTTAAGCCCGTTCGCTTCAAGCATTTTGTTCTGCAGGAAATAGCTCCTGACACAAACTACTTCTGCGCATGCGTAATGGCCATATTTTGAACTAATGGATGATCTACTCTTGGTTCTTGAATCAAGCAGCCAGCGAAGTTTTCTGCTAGAAGAAGTGACATAAGTGGTGAAAAAATCCTGAAGCGATCGGACATTGTTCTGTGAAGATTGATGCAGGAGTTTTAAGCAAGTGGAGGTGGGATTGGCTAAATAGAAGCCACGAAGAGGAATCCTAATTATTCATTGTGCTTTGAAAAACTGAAAATCACTGGCCTACTTCGCCTTGGCATGAGGCTGTGTCAGACCAGTTGACATAAGCTAGAACGCCAAGGCCACATCAAAATGTTGTTATGGTTGTGCGGGGATTGTCCTAAGCCATAACAAGCTCCTAGCATAACATCATCAGTCTTAAATCCTCAAAAGTCGAGTGTGGCTGCCCACATGGCGGGGTAATCAAAAACGGTCACACACTTAATGTTCTCATCCCTAGCTGTTGCATTTGTACCATAGTGTTCAAGTGCTTTGGCTGTTGGGATGATCCCTGGAGTCTTTAAGCCAGGGTAATACAACAACAACTGGCCTACTCAGCAACTGTGCCGTTTGCTATGCTGAAGTATCGTGTGGAACAAATGGTGCCCGCTCTCTCAAAGATCCCACCAAGAGTAAAAGGCACAAAGAGAGAATAAAACTGCTGCACAGAATCCACTTTTTCTGGGTGTGACCCCCTCTTTCTGTCTCACTAGTCCCCTCCTCCCTCCCTTCCTCTCTCTCTCTCTTGCTCTTTCTCTCTCTCTCACTCACTATTACTGCATCAGTCTCTTGCACACATTATCCTGAAGATCAATGTAGATAATCCATGTAGGTAAATGCATAGTTTAACAACTCTTCGACAATTAGATGAAAGGAATTTTGGAGGAGTTGTAACACAAACTGTTTAGTTTTGTGTTCAGGCTGAAGGAAAGTGTAAACATCTCTTGTTAGTTCCAGGAGAGGCTTTCCTTGCCTTGTCAGATAGCTTTAAGTCTTCAGCTTCAGGGGCCATTGCCCCCTGACCCCCATAAGGGGCTCTGCCCCTTAATCCCGTCAGAGAAAAAAGATTTCCTCCATTACCATGCCTGTTAATGGTACAAACGCATGTCCTCCCATCGTTGGCTATTTTCCCATTTTTGTGTTTAAAATGTCACTCTCGTATCCTTACCTACTCCCCACTTCCCTGCCTAAAATTATTTTTTAATGAGAGAAAAGCTTTTTTTGCCTCTCCATTTCTCTCTGTGTCTCTCTCTCTCTCTCTCCATTGCTCTCTCTCTCTCTCTCTCTCTTCATTTCTCTCTCTCTCTCTCTCTCTCTCTCTCTCTCTCTCTCTCTTCATTTCTCTCTGTGTGTCTCTCTCTCTCTCTCTCTTCATTTCTCTATCTCTCTCTCTCTCTCTCCATTTCTCTCTCTCTCTCTCTCTCTCTCTCTCTGTTGATTTCATTTCTCGCACAGTACCTAGTACTAACATTTACCCATTCTTCTCTTTGCCTGTTGCAGTATGCTGGCAAATCTCTAAAAGAGCTGCAGAAGGCTCTGAAGAATCCTGTGTCCAACTTTGGTCTCATCACCGAAGCTGCCACCAAGAGAGCCAAAAGGTACTGGACGATAGTAATCATTGTCACCATCCTTATCATCATCCTCATCATCTGCATTATCATCATCTTGCTCATCATCCTATTACCTTCATCATGGCTCATACAGTACACTCCAAGGCCTATATTCACATTGACATAATATGAAACTTATCATCAAATCTTAAAAGTCCTTCTAAAGTCCTATTAAATCCTACTGGTTGTTGGTAGTGTTATTGCTGTTCAAGAAATAAATCATGACATTATCTATGACCTCTCTTCCAGGATGGTGGGAATGAGTTCAGGAATCTCTCTGGAAGAGCACTGCCATCCAGATCTCAAAGACTCAGCAGATAAGGTATATACTCTGTGTGTATGTACATGTGTGTGTAGGTGTATGTGTGTGCGTGTGTAGGAATGTAAATTCATACTGTCTGGACACATGATGCTCTACGATGCCAAACCTGGCCAGGGGGGGTGGAGCTGCAGGTGCAGCTTTGGGGCAGCCGCACCAACCTGGAGAAGTTAGTGGACTTCGTCATGGTGACCAACTTGAAAATCTGACGCTGCCAGCTACATCGACTGCTGAAGAAGAAGAAGAATACTGTCTGGAGCTACTGGCTTTGAATTTTCAATGTATGTGTGCGTTTAAAAGATAACCTTGTGTATTCATGATTTATCTTCTTTTTTTCCCAAATGAGTTTTGTTTTTCTTTCTACCTCTCTATTTGACAGACTGCAAAGGCTGTGGAGCAGTTTGGGGGGACTGTGGAAAGTCTGCTGATCAAGTTCAACAAAAATATAATCGGTTAGTATTTATGTAGTATCACATAAGCAGACTCGTTTCCGCATCAACAAAAATTATAGTTTGTTTGTCTTATCCAAAACAAGAATATCAGATTAAAACACGTGTATGTTGATAGATAGAAGAAAAAAAGTTATTTAAACGGAAACATTCATCTTATCTCAAACAGGAAAATGTTTAAATGCATTGTCAGTTATGAACTTTGTATCATTATCTAATACGGAACCTATCATTTGCTCTAGGCCGGGTTCACATTAGACGCGTAAGTTCCGTACGGAAAACCCTAAATAAGTGGAAGAAGGATAAAAGTTTGCGCATATAGGGGAAATTCGGACACATGCGCAAATCTCTTCCCTTCTTTGTTTCACTTATTTATGGATTGCGCACAGGTTTCCGCATGGAATATCTGCTTATGTGTGTACACGGCCTTATGGTCAGTATATGAATGCCTAAAGTCGTAACAGTAGTTGGTGGGTGGCAGACTGAGGACAAATCTGAACTGATCTTGATCACCCCACCAAAACCAAAAATCACCCCTCTCTTCCATCCTCCATCAAACTAATTGACTCGTCTATCACTCTCTCTCCTTCTGCCCGCAACCTTGGTGTAACTCTTGATCAAACCCTGTCCTTTCAACAGCATGTCACCAATATCTGCCGTACTTGCTTTCTTGAACTCCGCCGAATTGCTTCTATCCGCCATCTCCTCTCAGAAGATACCACAAAAACTCTTGTCTGCGCATTTGTACTATCCCGC
This sequence comes from Phymorhynchus buccinoides, assembly GCA_017654935.2. Lineage (NCBI taxonomy): Eukaryota > Metazoa > Mollusca > Gastropoda > Neogastropoda > Raphitomidae > Phymorhynchus > Phymorhynchus buccinoides. The sequence goes on along the minus strand of CM065681.1, from coordinate 17,059,358 downwards.
CTTGATTATTGTAATGCTCTCTAGTCATCTCATCAACAAACTTCAAAAAGTTCAAAATCATGCTGCCCGTCTCATCTTCCGCTCTTCTAAATATGACCATATAACTCCATTGCTCTGTTCTCTCCACTGGCTCCCTGTTCAGCAAAGAATATCCTACAAGATTGCCTCTCTCTGCTACAAATCTATCGAGTCTTCCTGTCCTGAATACCTCACTGATCTGTTACATCTCTACACACCGTCTCGAGCTCTGCGTTCCTCATCTGACACCTGTCTCTATTGTATCCCCACTGTCCGCACTAAAACCTATGGTCAACGCTCTTTCTCCTATCAAGCTCCTGTTACTTGGAATCAGTTGCCTCGCTCTCTCAGATACTCATCCTCTCTGCCCACATTCAAACGCCATCTCAAAACTCATCTGTTTCCTAAATAACTACTAATTCATTCCTTCATGACTTGGTGTGTGCATGTCTGAGAGTGAACGTCTGTGCTTGGTGAGCGCATATAATTATTTGTGTGGGTGTGCGTACGCGTGTGTGGTGTGCGCGCGCATACGCACGCGTGTAATTCTGTGTCTGTTTGTCTGACCGTCTTTGGGTGTTTGTGTCATTTTAATTTCCCATTCTTTATGCTATATGTTAAATATTATTATATGTGTATATTATATATTTATATTGTGAATGCCTAGGGCATTAAATTGATTAGGCGTGCTAAATGTTATAATAATAATAATAATAATTTCATATTCAGTTGTATTCAAATCAATTCAGTATGCATTACTTTTCAATGCAGTACAATGGAACCTCAAATGTTATGGCCACTTTGTCAGTTGTTGTGAACGGGCCGTTATAAAATTAAAAAAAACCCACCAAAAACAGACACTTATGTAGCGCTTTTTATCGAGCTGAAAGCGCTTTACAATCAGCATTGAGACACGCACAACAGACACACACGCACAACAGACACACACACACAACAGACACACACACACGTACGTGCACACACGCGATTGAACGCGTTCTTGCACACAGACATACACACATTTCATCAAACACACAGAAAACACATTGTCACTGAAACGCACACAAACTTGCTCAAACATACACTTGTACAAACGCACACACACACACAAAGGAGAGTTTTGTGGTAACAGATGTGTAGCAGTTGCGTAGAACTTTGCTGGGTGTCTGTGATAACGTGGTGCCAGGTAGGTGGTGTATCACTGCACCAGAGGTACCATATTTTTGGGACTACAGACAAACCTCTATTTTAAGACTTCCAAAATGTCCGGAAAAATCGGTCGTAAATTGGAGGGGTCGTATGACGGAGGTTTTCACTGGCAGCCGTAGAAAGAAAAAGTTCAGCACAGTTCATACTCTCTTCTTCATGCACACATACAGTGACATATTAAAACTGGATTTGGGTCTTTCCAACTCCATAGGATTGTGCAATCGATATTACAGTTTCACTTTGCCGACTTCTTAATCACCTCCACTCTCGTCCAAAGTCAGTGGTTTTCTTTTTCAAAGTCAGTGGTTTTCGTGCTTTTCCTACGCTTTCCGCCATCTTTTCTACAACAAGGGAAGCGACTCCGCTTTCAGTCCCTTGACCGTGGTTGTTTCCCTTTGCTCGAAGTCTATGCAGACGACAGCAACGGTCGTAAAAACCAACAACATGGCAGTCGTAAGTCGCGTTTTAGAGGAAGTCGTTTAAGAGAGGTCGTTTACATAGTAAAATGCATCTGTGCCAACAAATCCGGTCTCAAATGAGAGGTGGTCACTTAACAGAGGGTCGTAAAATAGGGGTTTGTTTGTATAAGGTGATGCCTTTTTTCCCAGAGTGAGATCCCCGCGCCTTATAATGGGACTGATAATACAGTAAGAAAATATAATAAAATCTGAATTTTGAGTAAAATTGGGGGGGATGCGCCTTGTAGAGTGGCACAGTGGTAGCGCGTTCGCCTCGTGTCAAGTAAACCCGAGTTCGAACCTGGGTACAGGGGATTTTTCCTCTCACTTTGCACTAGGCATTATGGTCTGAACGTGGACTCTTTTGAATGAGACGCTAAACTGAGGTCCTGTGTGCCCATGCACTTAGCACACGTTAAACCCAGTGGCAACGAAAGAGTTGTCATTTGGTCAAAATTTACCCCCACCCCCCCTCCTTCCTCAGTCACACAAAAATCGCATGCAAAACATTTTTTTTTTAAATTGGGTGGCGTGCCTCTAGCTGCAACACGCTCTCCAGGTGGGAGTAACCCGAATTTCACAGAGACGCCTCTGTGACTATTAAGTACCTAATACCTAATAACGAGGTGTGCCTTAGAGTCCAAAAAATATGGTAGTATTTAGTTCTGATAGTAAAAATAGTAGTTTTATGTTGAAGTTAGTGGACTCTAAGTCGTTGTTAAGGCACATCCTCCAAATTTAACACCAAATTCTGATTTTGTTAAAACAGTTTCTTACTATATTGTTTGTCATAACATGCAGGAGCCTCAGTCTGGACAAAAAATATCGTTTCATGTCTGTAAAATGCAGAACTTAATCCTATGATCTTGTTTTTGGTGTGTTCTCAGACGAGCAGTTTGTACTGAAGCGGGTGGCAGATTCAGCCATCGATATCTACACCATGGTGTCGGTGCTGTCCCGGGCGTCAGACAGCCTGAAGAAAAACTACTCCTCCGCCGAACACGAGAAGCTCATGTGTCAAGTCTGGTGTGACGAGGTAAGCAGATGAAATTCATGAGGAGTTTATCACTTTTTTGCATTAGTTAAGGCAAGTTTTGGGTTTTTTAAAACAAATGTTTCAAAATAGTAGTTTAAAACATTTGTGTATTTGAACGATTTACCAGTGCTGAAAATCTTAAAGATTATTCCTAGATTGATGTCCATGATTGTTAGCCAATTTAGAAATAATAAAAACCTTCACTAGTAGTCTGAACGACAATCCACAGATTTCAATCATAGGTTGTTGGGTACCAGTTTTGCCCACCATCCAGTTTCATGGAAATCTTATCATAAAATTATGTTTTGTTGGTCATCAGACAAATCGACAAACTGGCTGATAAATGGACCGAGACAAAAACATAACTTATATGAAGGCAAGACGTTTTAAGTGCTGTAGGATCTTTACATTTTCATGCTGTAATGCTTTAGTGTTTCGTCTTGAAAAGTAAATACGCTTTGTCACATTGTCAAGCATATCACATCACATTCATTATTACAGTATCCTTAATCAGCATGCGTAGAAACACGTGATGTACAATTGTGCCTGTTCCCTTTGCCCCTTCCCATCAGGCTGCGGACCGCATTCAAATCAACCTGGCGGCGGCGGCCAGCAGCAAGGTGCACAAGAACTTCGACACCCTGTCCAGGATCTCCAAGAACGTGGTGGAGAACAACGGCACCTTCCAAGTCCACCCCCTGGGTTATTGATGGCTAGGGAACAACCATCTAACAACATGATGTCCAAGAATGTGGTGGAGAACAGCGGCACCTTCCAGGTCCACCCCCTGGGTTATTGATGGCTAGGGAACAACCATTTAACAACATGATGTCCAAGAACGTGGTGGAGAACAGCAGCACCTTCCAGGTCCACCCCCTGGGTTATTGATGGCCAGGGAACAACCATGTAACAACATGATGTCCAAGAACGTGGTGGAGAACAGCAGCACCTTCCAGGTCCACCCCCTGGGTTATTGATGGCCAGGGAACAACCATGTAACAACATGATGTCCAAGAACGTGGTGGAGAACAGCAGCACCTTCCAGGTCCACCCCCTGGGTTATTGATGGCCAGGGAACAACCATGTAACAACATGATGTCCAAGAACACGGGTAGAAAACAACTCAAGTGCGTGTGCATGGGCAGCGAAATTACAAACGTGTACAATGGCTAGTAGATGTGACGGAAACTATGTTGATGGGAGGGAGACAATGTGAGTGTATGGGTGGGGAGATTACAGAAGCGTAAATAGGTAGTAGATCGTTTGTATTATGGTTGGGGGAGGGGGTATGGTCAGGCTGTTGAAAATAAAGTTGCTGAACCAGGGGAAGCAAACTGATTAAAGGAGGGGAAAAGGCGATTAAACAAACTGACTTTTCTGAGTCGCTTTGCAAGTGTTGGACAGTTGTATTGGTCATTTCAACAATGAGCCCATCATGAACAGAGATAAGTATAATAATTTCTAGTTGATGGGAGGGAGGTGGGGTGCAGCATGGTATCTAGGCCTTGAAACTTTCTTGTTTTGGTTTTATGGTGTTTTTTTGTTCTTCAAAGAAATGTCAAATTCAGATATTCCTAGATTGGGTATAGTGGGGGGTGAAGGTAAAGGGGGAGGGGGGAGGGACAAACATGATGGATGAGAGTTGATGGATGAGAGTTATCTGTAAGGGGAGGGGGGAGGGACAAACATGATGGATGAGAGTTATCTGTAAGGGGAGGGGGGAGGGACAAACATGATGGATGGGAGTTATCTGTAAGGGGAGGGGGGAGGGACAAACATGATGGATGAGAGTTATCTGTAAGGGGAGGGGGGAGGGACAAACATGATGGATGGGAGTTATCTGTAAGGGGAGGGGGGAGGGACAAACATGATGGATGGGAGTTATCTGTAAGGGGAGGGGGGAGGGACAAACATGATGGATGAGAGTTATCTGTAAGGGGAGGGGGGAGGGACAAACATGATGGATGGGAGTTATCTGTAAGGGGAGGGGGGAGGGACAAACATGATGGATGAGAGTTATCTGTAAGGGGAGGGGGGAGGGACAAACATGATGGATGGGAGTTATCTGTAAGGGGAGGGGGGAGGGACAAACATGATGGATGAGAGTTATCTGTAAGGGGAGGGGGGAGGGACAAACATGATGGATGGGAGTTATCTGTAAGGGGAGGGGGGAGGGACAAACATGATGGATGAGAGTTATCTGTAAGGGGAGGGGTGAGAACAAAAGGAAATCTCAAACGATGAAGCTCGGAGGAGAGAAGTTGCCCGGTCTCATGTTTATTTACTAAAAATGGAGGGAGATAATAGATTTGTTATCGTTTCCATTATGCATTTCTGTAAGAGAGAGGGTCCTTTTGGCAGGCTTTTTTTTTTTAATGAATTATGTGAGCAAAGGTGATGTTGAAGCCATCAGTTACTCTATGAAAATAATTACTGGGTTGAAACAAAAAAATCACCCAAAAAAAGTGTGGAAAGAATGTCTTTTCCTCCCCTTCTTTTAATGAAAGATTTGCATGATAAAAGTGTTTATAAAAACCATTCCATGTCCTGGATTATTTTAATATCAGCACCAAAGTGGTTTTTTAGCAAAATCTTTGTGGGAAATGATGTCTGAAAACTGCGTTTGAAGCTCTTTATTTTAGGAAATTGGCTCGGTGATTTCTACACTTTCACATGTTTTATATTGCAGAGCTTCACACGTTAAAACTGATCACAAGGGTTTTTTTAATTATTTTTTTAAAGATAAACGAGTGGATGTGCTTAATTTCAAACTGAAGAATTGATTTTAAATAAAAGGGCATATCATAATATGTTGGTTGTGTGCTCAGTTTTGATCTTCAGAAATAAATGAGAAAACCTATGTTTTTACATACGGCTTTTTTTCTTTTGGGTTGTTGCTTGCATTTGGTTTTTAATGATCAAACACGTTTGTCAGTTATTTGTTCTACATCAACGAAGAGCTATTTAAGCAATGTTAATGATAAAAAACATAAATGTATCAAAATGTCTTGAATGTCTCAGGGTTGTTAATGGTAATTGTGTGGATTACATTGGTTTTGTTCATTGTAACTTAACAGTTTTAGGATGAGCAATTTGGATTTGTTTTGGTTATAGAAGAGTGAATGATGGATATACAGACATGCCTACCGTCACATGTTATCCGTATTTGTTATGGAAATGTATTGATTTTGGCAATGTGTTCCGAAAATACGGAAAACAGGCGCATGTTACGGGAAAAATTAAAACATCAACAACAAATTGCGATGCCGGCTGGTGGTCTAGCGTCTGCAAGAGAGAGAGAGAGAGAGGCGGGAAAGCAATACCGAAAGCTTACGAAAGTCAGCCCTGAAGTTTTCCGAGAGAGCTTTTCAACCAATCGTCTTTCACCAAGGTCGAGCCAAAATTTGACCGGCCATGCGCTTGGCAGCTTCAAGCGTCAAGCGTCGGAGTGCGCGAATTCCATGAAGATGGATGCTGGACGGAAGCTATGTTCCTGAAAATAATGCTCTGACGGATTTTGAGTGGGAGTGTTCCTGAAAAGCAAATTTGGAGGTAGGCATGTCTGGATATATTTAATTCTATGCAAAACATCCCCCCCCCATCCCCCCCCCCCCCCCCCCCCCTAAAGACCTTAACGCTTGAAACTGAAAATTATAGAGTAAAACTTTTTTGTTTACATAGAAAATTCAGCAAATGTTATCATTTGCTTTGTTATAGTGTAGTGGGTTTTTTAGGATTGGTTAGGTAGTACTTTAGTTGACAAAAGAGTTTATGACATAATTTTGCAAGTCCGTTTGATGTGTATATCTAGCTGTAGAGTATTTTACATGTTTTTCTTTTTTCCCCCTTTTAAAAAAAACAATGTTTTATCATTATGTTACCAGGTGTTGATCATGCTTTACCTACAAACTGAATCTTATTTTCAAGAGATCTTATTTTCATAGACTATTTTAAAATTTGTGATTTTTTGGGGGGGGGGGGGTAATGCATAGTGCAATATTTGACTAGCTATAAGGATAAAATGAAGCATTGTTTTTTGGGGGGGGGGGGGTTGTTTCTCTTTTGCTCGCCAATGCCATCAATGCAAGTTTTTGACTAGCTATAGAGGATAAAATGAAGCATTGTGATGTTTTGGGGGGGGGGGGGGGTTTGTTTCTCTTTTGCTCGCCAATGCCATCAATGCAAGTTTTTGACTAGCTATAGAGGATAAAATGAAGCATTGTGATGTTTTGGGGGGGGGGGGGGGTTGTTTCTCTTTTGCTCGCCAATGCCATCAATGCAAGTTTTTGACTAGCTATAGAGGATAAAATGAAGCATTGTGATGTTTTTTTTTTGGGGGGGGGGGGTTTCTCTCTTTGCTCGCCAATGCCATCAATGCAAGTTTTTGACTAGCTATAGAGGATAAAATGAAGCATTGTGATGTGTTTTGAAAGGTATTATTGTTAAAATACATATATAAAACTTCATGTGAAAGTAAAAGCAAAGAGGGCGGGGGGATATTTGTTAGTAAAACGAGAAGTACCGTATTTTTCGGACTATAAGGCGATACTTTTTTCCCAGAGTGAGACCCCTGCGCCTTATACTATGACTACTAAAATAGTAAGAAAGTATAATAACAGAATCTGAATTTTGTGTAAAATATGGTAGTATCAAAATATTGTGTGCTCAAATCCTTTTCCATCAAATACATTCAGATCTTGCACACACACAATTTGTTTCAGCATCACCATAAACAAAGAATGAGCAAATGTAATGTTTCGTTTGTTCTTCAATAAAAAGAATGTTTTTAGCCAATAGTGTAAGAGAAAACCACCCTCAGATTCATTTTCAAGAATTGTGGGGGTTTTCGTTTAACCATTAATTTGAGAACACTTGAAATGCAATTTTTTGTTGACTGCAGTTGCTTAATAGGAATTGTTCGGAAATAATTAAGGGGAGCAATTTCATGGTGTGTGGGAGTGATCTTGCTTAATTCAATCGGTCAAACAGGGGAAGTCACTCTTACCATCAGCTCTCGTAGCCTATCGACTTGTGTGTTTGAGCAGACATACAGCACTTAGAACACCGTGCGTCATTCTAAAAATGTATGTAATTTCTATTTTTATGTCACATTTTGCAAGTTTTATCAGTTTGTGGCCACTGGCCACCCCTAATTTTTCTACAAAAATGTTTGCAAGTCGCTGACTCGCATCCTGCAGTTTCAAGCTTCGACGCCATTGTTGCTATGGTATTTGACCGAGTAATGGAGGTAAACAACTCTAATTTTCACGAAGTGCTCTCCCCTAGTTTTTCCCAAAAATCGTCTATTGTAGGAAAGAAAATGCAGCAGAGTAATAAGTAATGGATTTGTCTTCTTTGAAACTTGTAAATTGTCAAGTTAATACTTTTTCCTTATTTTCATACAGAGGACTTTTTTTTCTTTATATTAATAGGCTTAGCATTATAATTGTAGAATGGGAGATAATGTGTGCCATCCTACTATATCTTATATAAAATCTGATTAAAGTGAAAACTGCTAGCGTGTGTTATCACTTCTTATTACTGCACTGTAGGTGTGTTTCTTGAAAAGTACTATTGTGTAGCAGCAAGACATCATTTTGCACACTTGTGTATCATGTTTTGTTGGATTTTTCCTCAGCAAAATGATTCCATTAGTCGTCATACAAGAGAAGATAGGTTTATTGACAGAAGCAGCTTTCCAAATATTCTTTATGCTTTCCTTCTGTCGGTAAATTATCTTCCGTTTCTGATGACGCAAAGTTAAACTACTTGTTTTAGTTGCTAGTGCATGTGTGCGATTTGGTGCAGATGACAAAAAGTTTGTGAAAGTTGTTTTGGTGTGAGAAAGAACGGTTCCTTTACATGTTAACTTATTCTGTAATAGACCTCTTTGTACTTCACTCAATAAAAGTGATATGAATTTTTGGTCCCATGGCTGTGAATGTCTGAAACAATTATGGAAACTTAGAATGTTTAAAGAATGTGACATGTCAAGTCAGCAAGTTGCAAGCTCGAGGAGAAAATGTATTTGGTACACACACACACCCATGGGGATACCAAGGATCTTTCGTACAAATAATCCCCCCACCTTCTGGCAGTTCTGTGTTTGTAACTTCCTCTAATCTGTTATTCTCTTTGACTGCCTTTTCCCTTTGCTTACTCTACTATCTTTCTGCCTAACTGGTCCATTCTCCTGCCTTTTTTTCTCAAGAAATTCTTTCAAAAATGTTCTCCAGCCAAAGACATGCTGCCTAACTATTTCTCAGTTAGGCGCATAACGGCAGCATGACGCATCTGCACTCATAATTGACAAGAAACTGAGCGATTGACATAGTATTTTTGAGTCACAAAATGTGAACTGCTCCAACCAGGAGAATGTTGCTACCAGTGCAGCTCCACCCTTTAAGGGGAGGGGGGGGGGGGGGTGGAGCTTGGGAAATCTAGCTACTTGGTTCAGACCAGGCAGCAGGATTTATCCCTGCTCTTATCGACTGTGGGTGTTTTTAGAGCGTTAACCGCATGGGTCAGACTTGCTTTGAGTCCCCATCCGAAGTTCTGTTCATGCTTTGTTTGGATTTTTAACAGCAAGTACTGAAGTAGCCATAGAAAACCACACAACAGCTTCGTTTGTGAATTACTATGGCTCTCAAACTAGGAGGCCTTGCACTGGCCCTAACTGCTGCAACCTTCAGGATTAGTTGGCTTTTGAAAACCATGACCTTCGATAGATGTCTAAAAGTCCAAATGACAGAGTAAGGATACCCCCTGGCCAAGGCATCTTGATCTTCACTATTAACCCTTTCACCGCCACTGTCGCATTTTTTGCACCACAATGATTTAACACCCATGTCACTAAAAGGCATCAAAGCAGGGTCTGTTATCCAAAGAGCCTTTTTTTTTTTTAATTTTGGGAGGTAAGAACAGGCCTTGCGTTATACATGTCAGAGAAATCCCCAATATTGCAGATGATTTTTTGTTCTCTACACAGGTAAGTTTAATGGACTTTTTTTTTGGCTGGCGGTTAAAGGGTTACAAAAAATTAAGCTTAGCCTTCCAGAATAGTTGCCTTTTCTGTTATGTGGGTGTCACTTTCGGGCGCAACTTATCTGCTCTTTATGCTTCATGCTTTGTTTTTTGCTCCTCTTCATGATGACTTTGGACGATACGGACTTGGCCATAACTGCTTAAAAAGCAGTTAAGTCAGAATGTGCTGCGACTGGCAGAAATTGGAGTCTTTGCATTTAGAATATTATTTAGCGTACAGACTGACTGAAATCAGACATACCATGTTCAGAATATCAATAGGAGCAAAGTCTTATAAAAATCAGTGTTTTAAAAATGTCCCTTCGCGCTTCACTTCTTACACAGATCTATATGTAATTTTAAAAACATGCTTGCAAATAAAGAAACAATGTAATATCACACTGAAAGCTGATTTATATGGTTTATTTCTGTCAACAACGATAAGCAAAACATAATTGTAAATTAGCAATGGTTATTTGAATATTTCATTTTAGTAGACAAGAGTCAGTGTGAAACAACTCAACAACAATCAAATCTGACAAATCATTCATTTTAAACATATAATACCTCCTACAAATATAAAGAAAGCAAAGCAAGGAAAAATAAACTGTCAAAAACAATATTTAAAACAAATGTATATCAAAATTTCCATGTTCACATAACCTTTTCCACATGATGCATATATATTTTTTAATGTTTTCTCAACAATATTTTGTGTGTGAATGAAAAAGAACAAACAAAAATTAAAGCAAACAATATATGCACATATCCCCTCAAAACATGGATTTTCATTTTTGATTTTAATATTATTCAGTACTTGTACACCAAGAATCATAATCACATACAGAAATATTCACTTTAAAAAAATCCTTTCTACACACCTCTGTTATAATCTGTTAAATAAACTTTGACAGGCTGAAAAACAAATGGCAACAAAATCTCTTATAGAGTCAAACTTTTTTCTCTGTCTTATTCATCTTTATTTACAAGTAATCACTGTTTATTATTCATGAATGTTGAAACATACATATATACGAATGTTATTTGTAAATTTATGAAGAAAGAATAAAATGTTTAATACCAAAATCTCATAGAGAAAAAAATAACACAAACTTTGCACATCAAACATATTTTTTATTTATTTTGCAATCAATCAAATCAGCTTAGAAGCAATGCGATCTGATGGGATCATCCACAACACTTGCAATATCTTTAGCTTTCATCAAGATTCTCCTTCTGTTTTGAAGTTTATATTTCTTCGTCAAGACTCTAAAAGGTTAATGTGTGTGTGTATGGGGTGGGGGTGGTGGTGAGGGGGGGGGGGGGATGGTTGGGGTTGGGGGGGGGGGTTGAAGGGAGGTGGGTGTTAGTGTGTTGTGTTATGATTATATGCAATGCATTCTCTAATGTATTCATTTTGAGGATACGTGAACCAGTCTGTTAGAAATGTTTGTACGAATGGTGAGTGAAAAGCGCATTGAGTTGCTTCGCAAGATTATGCGCTATATAAGCATTATTAATTTTTTTAATTTAACAGTATGAAGCACCTTTTAGTCCCAAAACTGCAGTGATTGCGTCAAAAAGTTGTAGTTATAAGTGACTGCCATTAGTGGACTAGATGGAAAACTTCACCAGTTCCACTCTATGACGTTTTGCTGGGAAGTTTGATGGTCACCTGAACAAAGAAAGAAAAAAAAGATATCTCCATTAAGTTTTCATGTTCAAAGAAAATGTTATACATAAACTCTTTTTAAAGGCACATAACAAAAAGTTTTCAGTTAACTCAAACAAATTTTTTTTTTTTAAGTTATGAAAGTTGCTCATAAACTGACATAGCAATAAAATGAATGAACAGAACATTGCCAATTAACAGACATAGACTTTAGCCTTAATGAAAGTAAACTTGAAATACAAATAAACACACAAAGCAGAATACAAGTGATGCTGTAAATGCAAAATAAGACAAATCAAAAACATATTTGAAGTGTAACTCTCGACATGATCTGTAACTCTCAACAATACTGAAATTTAAAAAAGTATTATTGCTCTCCATACAATCTTCTTCTTCTTCTTCGATCACTCAGACAGTTTCCTATCAATTATGAGCGCAGATGCGTCATGCTGCCGTTAGGCGCCTAAGTAAGAAATAATTAGGCCCAGCATGTCCGTCTTCGGCTGGAGGAAATCTTTTTGAAAGCGTTTCTTGAAAAAAGGCAGGAGAATGGGTCGGAAAGGCAGAAAGATAGTAGATGACAGCAAGCAAGGGCAAAAGGCAGAGTCAAAGAGAGAGTGACAGATTAGAGGAAGTTACAAGCACAGAACTTCCAGAAGGTGGGGGAACTATTTGCATTATTCAAAGTTTATCTAATTTGCCATTTAAGAGTTAATGAACACTGCTTGCTTTGTATGTTTTGACTCTTGAATTCAAAACAGAAGACTTGCCATTTGAAGGCTACTTACCGTCTTGACTTCAGTGTACTCTTTCAGAGCATATTCTCCGCTGAAAAAAACACCCCACAGTTTAGAAGCCTGAAAATGTTTATGTTTCAAAAAGACTCCTATTAATAACAAGAACAGAAATGTTTGAATAACAATCATAATACAAAATTCATAATCATGGTATCTATCTAACCCTTCACTCATTCTCACATCCTCTCTCTCCCACCCCCTTTCTCTCTTTTTCTAATACCCCCGTCTCTCTCTTTAACTCTCTCAATACTAATGTACGCTATAGCGTACATGCCGCGCACAAACGTTCCACACTAGGCAGGTTTGCATCATTACATAAAAATTATTTAAAAAAATAATGCTTAACCGCACAGTTATATTTGCGGTATTGTTTATAATAATAAAAGCTAGCATATGTTATAATTCCAAAGTAAAATTTTTATTATTAGCAGATTTTAAAAAAAGCATGACAAAGACGACGAAGAGAGGGGTAGACTCATTTGCATTCATTGCGGTACTAAAAATAGACTGGAAGTGATTTCATTGGTTGAAAACTATAAAGGGACTGTAGAGGAACACTTTTATACCAGTTTGGGTTGCATGGCTTCGCAGAGTTGTGAATGGTTAAACGCTATGTATGCTATAGCTTACATTCGTGTTGAACGGTTGTAAAGGGAAGCAATCGGCCAGTGTTGAATGAGTTAACATGACGTCCGTCTAGATCTCTGTCCAATATTCCTCAACCTTTTCCCTTTTTTCACACCTCCAAACTTCTGTACCAGTAAAAAGACATACTACACTCTCAAATGCCCAAAGTAAAATGGCAAGGGAAAGCACTGTGAATAAAAAGGATTAGTAGCATACTCACAGTTCTCTTCCTTGGCCCGACTGTTTGAAGCCCCCGAATGGCGTCTGAGGCGTGGTGATGTCATAGCAGTTCACCCTGAGCACAGAAGCATAGGGCAGAGGAATAAAACATGATCTCCAGTTATTGTTCTTTGCGTTTGCCTGGAGTTTCTCTAGACTTATTGTTCTTTGAAATTGTTTTGTTCCTGTTCTTAGGGAGACGCAAAGGGAGGTAAATAATAGGTATGTGACAGCACGTCCTCAGAAGGAAGGTGGCAGAGTGGTTAAGACATTCTGAATTCACCTGCCGATTTCAATGCATAACTGCAGCGCAAGTGACCCAAGTTCGAATCCCAGCCTCCTCCTTTCTTTCCAGTTCGACAGAAAAATCGAACTGAACGTCGAGTCCTTCGGATGGGGACTTAAAGCTAGCCTGACCCGTGTGCTTTACGCATGTAAAAATCCCAAGGCAGTTAAAAGTCAGTAAGAGCAGAGAGAAATCCCACAGCCTGGTATGACCAAATTGATAGCTAGGTTTCCCAAGTGTGCCCACACCTCCTCCTCACCCTTAAATTGAACAGTGAGTGCCCAGTACGAGTGAGAATGTGACAAGTTGTTATCGGCAGAATCGTTCGATCTCGTCGCGGAGTTCGATCTCAAAGTCAAGCAGCTGTAAATTGTTCATGCAATATTTTCACAAAGCATAAAATTGAATTAAGCATCCATTTTTCATAAAGTACTGAAAGTTTGGTGCATATCAGACTTCATTTAGGCTCTTAAACAATGTTTGATAACAAGCAGTCATTCAACAATAATTTTTCCAGTGCAGCCTCAGGCCAGCACAGTGGTTTCACTGACGCGGTGCCAGTCACAATAGTGTTAAGTCGTGCAAGGGTTCTAAAAATACATTTTGATAGTCTTGCTTTAACATGGAAATTAAATCCCTCTCTTCAGGGGAAAATTCAGGAGAATTATTCATGTGGTTGAACATTTTATGTTGGGCTGAATAAAAACCCAAACATCAGGTGATATTTGTCTTCTGGACTCCCCCCCCCCCCCCCCCAGAGGAAAACTAAATTAAGAAATAAAAGCAAAACTGACCACAAAAAGATTGAAAGAACAAAAGTAAAAGCCAACTGACCAGACGCTGCCAGCCTGCAGAGTGTTGGCCATGGTCAAGGCCTTGTTGATGTCGTTGGTGATGACCCCGGCCGCCAGACCGTAGTGCGTGTGATTGGCCCGCTCTATGACCTCCGACATGTCCTTGAACTTGATGAGGCACTGCACAGGGCCGAAAATCTGCACAGTGAGAAAGCAACATTGGGTCTAAAATTCTGCGGCCCTTGACAGAGATGCAAAGAAAAGTTATTATTCTTGCTTCCTTGGCAATCCTCATGTCGTCCTTCACATAGGAAAACAGTGAACTGATGTCATCGTCATTCTCACCTCTTCCTTGGCAATCCTCATGTCGTCCTTCACATAGGAAAACAGTGAACTGATGTCATCGTCATTCTCACCTCTTCCTTGGCAATCCTCATGTCGTCCTTCACATAGGAAAACACAGTGAACTGATGTCATCGTCATCATTATTCTCACCTCTTCCTTGGCAATCCTCATGTCGTCCTTCACATAGGAAAACAGTGAACTGATGTCATCGTCATCATTATTCTCACCTCTTCCTTGGCGATCCTCATGTCATCCTTCACATAGGAAAACACAGTGAACTGATGTCATCGTCATCATTATTCTCACCTCTTCCTTGGCAATCCTCATGTCATCCTTCACATAGGAAAACACAGTGAACTGATGTCATCACCATCGTCATCGTTAATCTCACCTCTTCCTTGGTGATCCTCATGTCATCCTTCACATAGGAAAACACAGTGAACTGATGTCATCACCATCGTCATCGTTAATCTCACCTCTTCCTTGGTGATCCTCATGTCATCCTTCACATAGGAAAACACAGTGAACTGATGTCATCATCATCGTTATTCTCACCTCTTCCTTGGTGATCCTCATGTCATCCTTCACATAGGAAAACACAGTGAACTGATATCATCACCATCGTTGTCGTTATTCTCACCTCTTCCTTGGCGATCCTCATGTCATCTTTCACATTGGAGAACACGGTGGGCTTCATGAAGTATCCCTTCTCCCCCA
This sequence comes from Phymorhynchus buccinoides, assembly GCA_017654935.2. NCBI lineage: Eukaryota > Metazoa > Mollusca > Gastropoda > Neogastropoda > Raphitomidae > Phymorhynchus > Phymorhynchus buccinoides. The sequence goes on along the minus strand of CM065681.1, from coordinate 17,044,157 downwards.
CCCTCTCTCCCCCCGCCTCCAGCTTCGCTCCGTCCTCCTGCCCGTAGCGACAGTAGCTCAGCACCTTGTCAAACTGGGCCTTGTCCACCTGGTGAAGATAAAAAGACACGAACAGTCAGACAGAGGAGTGCAAGGTCTTTGTTCTAGTTTCAAGGTACTTCCATTCTTATAGAACTGGGAGTACGAAAGTTGGTGGCCGTTTTTGGGTTGTTCTTTTAGCAACCAAGTGGATGAATAAAATCAATATTTTCTTGAACCTTTGCTGAGGACATTATGGGTTTTTTTGGGAGGGTTTGTTGCTTCTGTTTTGGGTTTTTTTTAGGAGTGGGTGAGGGGGGAGGGGCTTATAAGATCACCTGTCTGTATAGTTGTTTTCTTGTTTATCTGTCTCTCTGAATACCTGTTTGCTGGAAATAAAATTCAAATTCATACACCATAGTGCTGCACATACACACACACACACACGCACGCACGCACGCACGCACACACACAAACACATACCCCCCAATTTATTTAAGTGATGTATATGTATATACATAGACTAGCATACCCTCAAACACCTGTACCTATCCCTTTCCTAGATCACATTCAAAATAACCAGTACACTAACACAAAAACATTTGTGAACCGTCATTTCGCTTAACACCTTCCGTCATTTGAATCATATGTAATGTACTGTGTACGGGTACGTTATAAGCTATATGCTTGTTGTTACCCTGTTACCTCATTATTGTTTATAATTTGAAATTGTTGAATAAAAAACCGTTTTTGTGTGTGGTTTTTTTTAAGGTGGATAGACGTTAAATTAAAGAACGGAACACACACATGTTGCTGGTTTAATGAATGCAAAACAGCTGAACAGGACTGATCATTGGAAGAGAGAGGTTTACTTTATGAGGGGCTTCACCGACGTTGACAGACTTCTGCTTGAAAATTTGCAAATACAGGATATTAACTTAGCATTACAAAAAAGTCATAACTGGAAACGTTGGAACGTACCAAGGGCCCTTGCAAGGTGCAGGCATCATAGGGGTCCCCCACCGTCCTGTTCTGGGCCATGGTTCGGGCCAGGTCCACGAATTTGTCGTAAATGGACTCCTCCACAAATGTCCTTGACCCCGCGCAACAGTTCTGCCCGTGGTTGCTCATGATGGCCTCATGCGCCCAGGTCACTGCTTCCTCCACTGTAACAATATACCATCATTTGTTTTACTATAAGGGCCGTGAGGTCACTGCCTCCTCCACTGTAACAATATACCATCATTTGTTTTACTATAAGGGCTGTGAGGTCACTGCCTCCTCCACTGTCACAATATACCATCATTTGTTTTACTATAAGGGCTGTGAGGTCACTGCCTCCTCCACTGTCACAATATACCATCATTTGTTTTACTATAAGGGATGTGAGGTCACTGCCTCCTCCACTGTCACAATATACCATCATTTGTTTTACTATAAGGGCTGTGAGGTCACTGCCTCCTCCACTGTCACAATATACCATCATTTGTTTTACTATAAGGGCTGTGAGGTCACTGCCTCCTCCACTATAACAATATACCATCATTTGTTTTACTATAAGGGATGTGAGGTCACTGCCTCCTCCACTGTCACAATATACCATCATTTGTTTTACTATAAGGGCTGTGAGGTCACTGCCTCCTCCACTGTAACAATATACCATCATTTGTTTTACTATAAGGGCCGTGAGGTCACTGCCTCCTCCACTGTAACAATATACCATCATTTGTTTTACTATAAGGGCTGTGAGGTCACTGCCTCCTCCACTATAACAATATACCATCATTTGTTTTACTATAAGGGCTGTGAGGTCACTGCCTCCTCCACTATAACAATATACCATCATTTGTTTTACTATAAGGGCCGTGAGGTCACTGCCTCCTCCACTGTCACAATATACCATCATTTGTTTTACTATAAGGGCTGTGAGGTCACTGCCTCCTCCACTGTCACAATATACCATCATTTGTTTTACTATAAGGGCCGTGAGGTCACTGCCTCCTCCACTATAACAATATACCATCATTTGTTTTACTATAAGGGCTGTGAGGTCACTGCCTCCTCCACTGTAACAATATACCATCATTTGTTTTACTATAAGGGCCGTGAGGTCACTGCCTCCTCCACTGTCACAATATACCATCATTTGTTTTACTATAAGGGATGTGAGGTCACTGCCTCCTCCACTGTCACAATATACCATCATTTGTTTTACTATAAGGGATGTGAGGTCACTGCCTCCTCCACTGTCACAATATACCATCATTTGTTTTACTATAAGGGCTGTGAGGTCACTGCCTCCTCCACTGTCACAATATACCATCATTTGTTTTACTATAAGGGCTGTGAGGTCACTGCCTCCTCCACTATAACAATATACCATCATTTGTTTTACTATAAGGGCCGTGAGGTCACTGCCTCCTCCACTGTCACAATATACCATCATTTGTTTTACTATAAGGGCCGTGAGGTCACTGCCTCCTCCACTGTCACAATATACCATCATTTGTTTTACTATAAGGGCCGTGAGGTCACTGCCTCCTCCACTGTAACAATATACCATCATTTGTTTTACTATAAGGGCCGTGAGGTCACTGCCTCCTCCACTGTAACAATATACCATCATTTGTTTTACTATAAGGGCCGTGAGGTCACTGCCTCCTCCACTGTCACAATATACCATCATTTGTTTTACTATAAGGGCTGTGAGGTCACTGCCTCCTCCACTGTCACAATATACCATCATTTGTTTTACTATAAGGGCTGTGAGGTCACTGCCTCCTCCACTGTAACAATATACCATCATTTGTTTTACTATAAGGGCTGTGAGGTCACTGCCTCCTCCACTGTAACAATATACCATCATTTGTTTTACTATAAGGGATGTGAGGTCACTGCCTCCTCCACTGTCACAATATACCATCATTTGTTTTACTATAAGGGATGTGAGGTCACTGCCTCCTCCACTGTCACAATATACCATCATTTGTTTTACTATAAGGGCTGTGAGGTCACTGCCTCCTCCACTGTCACAATATACCATCATTTGTTTTACTATAAGGGCCGTGAGGTCACTGCCTCCTCCACTGTCACAATATACCATCATTTGTTTTACTATAAGGGCTGTGAGGTCACTGCCTCCTCCACTGTAACAATATACCATCATTTGTTTTACTATAAGGGCTGTGAGGTCACTGCCTCCTCCACTGTAACAATATACCATCATTTGTTTTACTATAAGGGCTGTGAGGTCACTGCCTCCTCCACTGTCACAATATACCATCATTTGTTTTACTATAAGGGATGTGAGGTCACTGCCTCCTCCACTGTCACAATATACCATCATTTGTTTTACTATAAGGGCTGTGAGGTCACTGCCTCCTCCACTGTCACAATATACCATCATTTGTTTTACTATAAGGGCTGTGAGGTCACTGCCTCCTCCACTGTCACAATATACCATCATTTGTTTTACTATAAGGGATGTGAGGTCACTGCCTCCTCCACTGTAACAATATACCATCATTTGTTTTACTATAAGGGCTGTGAGGTCACTGCCTCCTCCACTGTCACAATATACCATCATTTGTTTTACTATAAGGCGATACTTTTTCCCCTGTGCCTTATGACTGCTAATACAAAAATATGACTTTTGTGTAAAATGTGGGAGGTGCGCCTTGGAAAGCCAAGTTTTATGCCTACTCGGCTAATTCCATCGCACCCACAACCACAAAAAACTTCACTGAATTCTTACTCTCTCAGCAGTGATCTTATTAGTTAGTTAGTCTGTTATAGTCCCGTCAACAGCTATGGTTATCTCAGGACTGTCACCACATAAAAATCTACCACGCATAGCAAAACACAAATCCAAGAATCTTAACAACGTACAAAACCTGAAAACAAAAAATGTAGTACAATTCATAACATGACACTTACATTATTATACCCTATAGCACATAAGTCCACACAGTGCTGGAAACGTGGAGCCACGCTACTCTCATTTATCGGATCCAGGTTAAAAAAACAGTAAAAAAAACCAATAAAGACAAAAGCGTAACATTCTTGGCAGAAAATGCTTTTATGATAATGTGTGTACTGGTACAATAACACATACTAGAACCCATTGTCCGGGGCAGTGGGTGGATGCCTTCGTGCCTCCATATGGGGAGCTGCCCCCTTCACAAGTCTCTCCCCGTGGCGATACCGTGGGGTCTTTCGCAAAAATAGTTCCCCCACCTTCTTGAAGTTCTGTGCTTGTAACTTCCTTTAATCTGCCACTCTTTTTGACTCTGCCTTTACCCTTTGCTTTCTCTTATCTACTTTTTTTTTTTACTTATTGGCCCATTCTCCTGCCTTTTATAGTTTAAAAAAAAAAACTTTCAAATAATTTTTCTCCTTCGAGCTCCTCTGAAATTGGAATGTGTCTGCTGTATGCAACGGGGAGACTAGCGAAAACTGAAAACTGGACACATATGTACCTTACCCATTATGGCCAGGGAATGCAGAAGAAGAAGAAGAACCCATTGTCAAACACTGACAATGACTTCATACTTGTCTCTTTTATATATGTATATGTCTGTCCCGTTAAATTCATACAACTCACGTTTCTGGATTCTCCTTGTGATCATCGTCCAACATAGGCATCGATATCTTTTTTATTTATGCGAGGCATTAACCCTTTACAATTTTTTTCATTTTTTTCTGCTACTTGGTTGTTGTGTATTCTGTGTAAATCAAAAACATGTTCAAAAAAGTTTTAACAAGAAAGAATTGCTCACAGTCGGAGTCGGCAAAGATGATGAGGGGTGATTTCCCTCCCAGTTCCAGAGCCACACGCTTCAGGTTGCTGCGACCTGCTGCCTGCATTATCAACTTGCCAACCTGAAACACATGCATGCATGCACATACACACACACACACACACACACACACACACACACACACAGAGTTTCAAATTGTTGCTACCTGCATTATCAATTTGCTCACCTGGGGTAAGAGAAGTGATTGTAGCTCAACTTAAATAACTTAAAATGATTTTTTTAAAGGCGTAATGATTGTTTTGAGACAGAGGCTAAGCACAGCACTGAAGCATCATTATATCTACTGAAGCATCCATACCAATTATTCATTTTAAGGGCTTGGAGATTGGTTTAATAGGTTTGTAGACAAAGCATCCATGCTAATGGTTTCCAGCCCAAACTGCATTTTTACCTTCCTTATTCTTTTAGAGACAGCCAGTTTTGACAGGCACCCTTTTAATATCAAACCGATTCATCTCACCTCCGTGGAGCCAGTGAAGCACACTTTGTCCACATCCATGTGTTCAGAAATGGCGGCACCGGCTGTAGGCCCGAACCCTGGAACCACGTTCAGCACACCTGCTGGGAGACCCGCCTGCAAAACATGAACACCACCACCATTAGGTTATCCGAATAGGCAACTTAGGACGATAATTTGACCACCAGGGGGCAGTCGGGCGTAATGAGAGAGAGAGAGAGGGAGGGGCTCATCTCCCTCTCTCTCTCTCACTACGCCCAACAAAGAATATCACGCGCTAAGCCCCTACCGGTTTGACTGCCCCCTCCAAATTATCGTCCTAAGTTGGCCATTTGACCCTGTGTGTATTAGTCAGTTGTATACAACTATGGTTTTCCAGATAGCAGAGAAGGCAACTGCTGTTCTGTAGGACTGGGTTGGAATGTGTAGAAAAGCCTTGCCCAGGGGACATCCCCACTCTTATCCTATTATCTGCAGCTTGAAGTGTCAGTACAAATGCCTCTTGGTTTCCAAAAGTAATTTGGAAAAGGCAAACCTGTACAGTGATTTTGTCCATTACTGTAGAAAATCATGTATGTTGTTGTTGGCTTACCCTGGCTAAAAGACTCCAGGGATCATCCCAACAGAGGAAGCACTTGAACACTATGGTACAAGTGCATCAGCTACGGATGAGAACATTACGTGTTTGACCGTTTTTGATTACCCCGCCACTTGGGCAGCCATACTCTATCTTCGGGGGATTTGGGAGACTGATGATGTTATGCTAGGAGCCTGAAATGGTTAAAGCCAATCCCCGCATAACTATGCATAGCATAACGACATTTTGATGGTGTTCCAGCCTATGTCAATTGGTCTGACATAACCTTAAACTAAGGCGAGAAAATCATGTATAAAATGCGTGTCTTTTTTTTACGCAGACACACAACCAACCAACAAATTCCGACACAAAGCTACAGGAAGACACAGAGTCATGTTGCACACTGCCACCTCCATGCACTTAGCACACGTTAAACCCTGTGGCAAAGAAAAAGTTGTCATTTGGTCAAAATTTACCCCCCTCCCTTCCTTCGTCATCTGTCACACAAAAATAGCATGCAAAAAAAACCAACAAAAAACATTGGGTGGCGCGCCTCTGGCTGCGACGCGCTCTCCAGGTGGGAGCAACCTCAATTTCACAGAGACGCCTCTGTGACTATAATGTACCTAACCTAACCTAACCTAATGAGCAGTGCGGCACAGTGCAAGGCAGACAGGGGGTCTGTTCGGCAGGCTTTAGCACGACAGTGTTGCCAAAACTTTTTTTTCTTCTTCTTCTGCATTCCCAGGCCATATGGCCATAATGGGTAAGGTACATATGTGTCCGGTTTTCAGTTTTCACTGGTCTCCCCGCTGCATACAGCCAACACATTCCGATTTCGGAGGAGCTTAAAGAAGAAAAATTATTTGTCAGATTTGTTTTGGAAAAAAGGCAGGAGAATGGGCCAATAAGTCAGAAAGATAGTAGATGACAGTAAGCAAAAGAAAAAGGCAGTCAAAGAGAGTGGCAGAATAGAGGAGACTACAAGCACAGAACTTCCAGAAGGTGGGGGAACTATTTTTACGAAAGACCCGACCCGGTATCCCCACGGGGAGGTTGCCACAACAATTCATAAAGAAAACCCCAGTACAACACACAGACAGTCACCTCCATGAGCAGTGCGGCACAGTGCAGGGCAGAGAGGGGGGTCTGCTCGGCAGGCTTCAGCACGACGGTGTTGCCACAACAATTCATAAAGAAAACCCCAGTACAACACACAGACAGTCACCTCCATGAGCAGTGCGGCACAGTGCAGGGCAGAGAGGGGGGTCTGCTCGGCAGGCTTCAGCACGACGGTGTTGCCACAACAATTCATAAAGAAAACCCCAGTACAACACACAGACAGTCACCTCCATGAGCAGTGCGGCACAGTGCAGGGCAGAGAGGGGGGTCTGCTCGGCAGGCTTCAGCACGACGGTGTTGCCACAACAATTCATAAAGAAAACCCCAGTACAACACACAGACAGTCACCTCCATGAGCAGTGCGGCACAGTGCAGGGCAGAGAGGGGGGTCTGCTCGGCAGGCTTCAGCACGACGGTGTTGCCACAACAATTCATAAAGAAAACCCCAGTACAACACACAGACAGTCACCTCCATGAGCAGTGCGGCACAGTGCAGGGCAGAGAGGGGGGTCTGCTCGGCAGGCTTCAGCACGACGGTGTTGCCACAACACAGTGCAGGGCAGAGAGAGGGGTCTGCTCGGCAGGCTTCAGCACGACGGCGTTGCCACAACAATTCATAAAGAAAACCCCAGTACAACACACAGACAGTCACCTCCATGAGCAGTGCGGCACAGTGCAGGGCAGAGAGGGGGGTCTGCTCGGCAGGCTTCAGCACGATGGTGTTGCCACAGGCCAGTGCCGGGCCCACCTTCCATGCCACCATCATTATGGGGTAGTTCCACTGGAAAAACAGAGAAAACATTGCCATACTGTTACGATCATTGCCTTTCTCAGACTTTAGGCAGTTTTGTGATAATGGTTGCAAAAAAACCCACCCACAATGGTCTTCACTTTCTGTGAAAAGCTTGGACGTGTGTGCAATACATACCAATATATTTTTACGACTTGTAGCAAAAACAAAAACTATTGCTACCTTCTTTTCCTGCATTCCCAGTCATGCTGAATCTGTCATGCTAAAAATCTTGTGTCTACGTGAAATTCCTGACCAACTAAACACTTAAAAGGCAAGTTCTTAACATTTCACAATGTTGCCATGATACTCCACCAAATCACATCAAAGTCTTTTTCTTTTTTTTCTCCATACAGTGGCGTTGCTCCCACGCCACTCATTCCAAGTCCCAACCACACCTTCGCTTGTTCAGGTTGCAGAATCTGAGACCAGCAGTCCAAAGGGAGCGAATCTATGTTAGGCCGTTAGGAGGCAACCATCCGAGGAGACACTGCACTGCTGCTGAGTCACTTCGGTTGAGTTCAGTGGAGCCTGTTCAGGACATCACCTACTAAGCCCTCTACTGACGACACTATTCTCTTAGTTGTGGAGGCAGCGTGAGTGAGGTCCTCTTCCGAAAGCGCCACCACGACCGTCCACCAACAGCTCCCCAGAACACACTGATCCCTATGACTTTTACCCAAACGCACAAAGGCATAGACTGGATTGGAAACCGAAACTGAGGTCACTATGAGAGCAGGGCATGCAAAGCCACAGAATTTCAGACATTTTTGTTTTTAATGATAAATGGAAATGAGGCGGATGACTATGATGATGATGATGATGCTATGGAGTTCCGTATCGGTCTGAGACTACATGACAGGGCTGTATTATACGCTTCCTTTCATAATAATATCCCGGCGTTAACCAGGCCCAAGAATTACAGACACCTGCAGTGTTGGTCTTGAAATTAGAGCAACACTCAGAATCGCATCCGTTAAGCGGATGAAGCTCGAGTGTGTGATTGAGCCCATAGCCACTCACTCTGGGCTGGAGTTGGTCCAGGACCGAAAAAGACCTCGCCTCTGGTGGGATTCGAACCCTAGACCTCCCAGCCAGTAGTCCGTGATGCTAACCACTACGCCACGGCAGCTGGTCGTATCAAAATCTTATCATCATATAATCATTACTTATGTAATTAACAGATAGATATGGTCAAAAAGTCAACGGTAAACACATCACCTCCTTGGCGGTGTAACTAAGTGACATGTGGACATTAACCCATTACAACCAGAAACCAATTTAAATACTTGTTATAATGACTCACTGGAATGATCTGCCCGCACACACCAACTGGCTCGTGACGAGTGTAGGTGAAGAAAGACCCATCTGGAATTAAAAAGACAAAACAAGGGTTTTGTTTCTAATCGACGCTTATCAGCCTGCAGAACACATGGGTCATAAAAGAACATTTCTTAACCAAAAGGTGGGCTCCAGAAAAGGCTAAAGAGCAAGCAGGTATGGTTGACTGTAGAAGGGTCAACGCAACTGAGCTCTCGTATGGTAGAAGTTGGCCGTCTGGTTCTCTGACAATAACAAATACCCAGAACATCCAACTACTTGCAAAGTATATAAATAAAATTTCAAAAGATTCACAAAGAGCTAAAAAAAAAAAAAGGGCTGAATATAATCTGGTTCCCTTTTCCTTCCTCCAAAAGTTCACAGGATTTTTTTAAAATCTTCAATCTACAAAGACTTACCAGCCTCATGTACATGCATCCAAACTTCTCAGCCTGAAACTTGTTCACAATAGCACAGGACAACAAAGTTTAACATTTACAGTAGTTTAGACCTTACCCACGGGAATGGTGTGGCCCTGTATCTTGTCGCACCATCCAGCGTAGTAACGGAACACATCGATGGCCCCCTGCACATCGTCCACAGAGTCCAGAAAAGGCTTGCCATTGTCCAGCGTCTCTATGTTCTGAAAGAGAAATGCAGATTGTAATTCGTTGATGATAATAATAAGCATACTTACAAAAATTCACAATATTAATGTCCCATAATTAATAATACACAATATTTGTAAATCTGAAAACAATATTCTGAAATACCAAAAAATATTACTATGGATTTAAAAACATGCATACTTTATAAATCTTTACTTATGTGAGCGTGTGAGGTTACCTATGCACACACACCCTCTTTTCCTGCACAAACACATGTCTGTACATGGTCACACTCGCATACAAACATAAACAGAGAGAGAGACACACATACACAGAGAGCCCAAAACCCAATATATAAACACACACACACACACCCTCTTAGCCCCCATACCCCCTCTCCACCCCACCCCACACACACACTTACTGCAATATACTCCAGATCTCGCTCAATCAAATCAGCAAACTTATTGAGGATTCGACCCCTTTTGGAGGCGTCCATAGTCCTCCAGGGGGCACTGAAGGCGAAGGCTGCCCTGGCTGCAGTCACTGCAGCATCGACATCAGCCTGTGGGAAAAATACAATTCTATAAATATAAGTCACACGCTGCAAATCATGGCTAAATGCGCCACTGTTCACTTGGCTGTGATGCATGTTTGGATTTGAGTATGCATGTATGTGTGTGCACATGCAGTTCCATAATGTGTGTGTGTGCATATGTGTGTGTGTGTCAGTGCATGTGTGCATGCATGCATGCATGCATGTGTGTGTATGCAAGGAAATTCATGTATGATGCAATCATATTTAACCCTCTTGCATTCGCATTTGCTACAGAAAAAACTTCTAGTGTTCAGATTCTTTCACACATTTTCTGGAAAATCTGTCCATACAGTTACTATCACATCATTGCAAGTGAGAAGCTTCTTCATAGTGTGCATATAACAAGCCAGAAAATGCCATCAGAAGGGGTCTCAGAGTGGGGCCAAGCTACGGGCGGTTTAGGGCGGCTTTAATACACAGAGGCAACTACTTCTGGCTGTGCAGTTTGGGGCGGAATAAATGCAAGAGGGTTAAACACACACATGCATACACAAATCCATACACAGACATACAGTCTCTCTCTCTCATGTTGGGGGTGGGGGTGGGGGGGGGTTGTAAAAAACAGATTAACAGACATAAAAACAACAAAAGAGAATACAGAAAAAAATAATAAACAAATGTCAACAACAACAAATAATCTCACCCAAAGTTTTCACACCCTAAATTAGTCCTTTTATAATTTACTGATTGAATTCTCAATCTCTGCTGCATTAATCAAGCAAAGACAAAGGGCACACATGTTACCACACAGGCACACGCAAACACACACATATTCAAAATCCATCTATACAGATTTTTAACCCTTTTTTTTTATACGTTTTTATCCTCTATGGATTTGTTTCAACCATGTTGTTTCCTATAACTTCAAACGTTTTAATTTTTAGAAAGTTCTTTTATGTTACACTTTGATGCTTGCTTGCATTGCAATTTTTGCGGACAAGCTTTTTTTTCTTTTATTCCTTTTTTTAATGTTTATTTGTTAGATAAGTGTATGTTTCTGTGTGTGTGTGCGTGCATATTTGTATGAGTGTGTGTCTATGTGTGCGTACATGTGTTCATGTGTGTGTGCTGCCATTTGTGTGCGTGTGTGTGTGTGTGTGTGTGTGTGTATATGTGTGTGTGTGTGCATGTGTGTGTGTTGTGTGTGTGTGCTGCCTCTGTGTGTGTATGTGCATGTGTGTGCGTGTGTTGTGTGTGTGTGCTGCCTCTGTGTGTGTATGTGTGTGTGCTGCCTCTGTGTGTGTGTGTTAGTGTGTGTGTGTGTGTGTGTGTGTGTGTGTGTGTGTGTGTGTGTGTGTGTGTGTGTGTGTGTGTGTGTGTGTGTGTGTCTGTCTGTCTGTCTATCTGTGTCTCCAATCCCATCTGTCTGTGCACCCATATGCTGATATGTGCATGCACACATCTGTACTAGAATAATGTATTATTTAAATTCTGAGGTGATATTGATTCATAAGCTATTGCAGTCAACACAATGCCACCTCCCCCATACTACTCCACACTAATAAGTACTCATAATTAACGGAGGGTCAGCTTATTGCTCAGTGTGAATCTGTCTTATGACTATGTAACAGATGGGACATATAATGGGCAGATATTACTTCATGAAAAATTGGGGAGAGAGAGACAGATGAAGAGAATGGGGGGGGGGGGGGGGGGCAAACAGTCTGACAGAGATACACACACAGACAAACAAAGACAGACAAGCTGTGATTCAAACACATCTAATGTATTATTTTTTATTATTATAAATAATCCACATAAAACAACTGGCTTCATTATGTTCCTGTTTATGCACTGATCCAGAGAATAAAATCCTCACGCGTCATTATTCTGTGTGTGTGTGTACATGTGTGTGTACGTGTGTGTGTGTGTGTGTGCATGCGTGCATGCATGTATGTGTGCGAGCGTGCGAGCGTGTGTGTGTGTGTGTGTGTGTGTGTGCATGCATGCATGCATGTATGTGTGCGAGCGTGCGAGCGTGTGTGTGTGTGTGTGTGTGTGTGTGTGTGATCTGTGCAAGCACCAGTCAAAAAAAACAAAGACATTTTATAAAGGCGCTAAATATAGGAACATCCCTTTAATTAAAACAGCAACAAAACCAAACCATGTTGCTTCGTATCTGTTTACTGACACTAAAACTAAGCAAATTTCCAACATACTCCATACACATATGATAAAAATTTAAAATTCACTGTTTGTGCGTGCATGTGTCTGTTCATCATCTCCATACTGCAGGGGAGCGGATGGAAGGATTACCGCACACATTCAGAGTTGTTGTTGTTGGCTTCCCCTGGCTAAAAGACTCCAGGGATCATCTGAACAGCAGAAGCACTTGAACACTATGGTACAAATGCATCAGCTACGGATGAGAACATTACAGTGTGACCGTTTTTTATTACCCCGCCATGTGGGTAGCCACACTCCATCTTCGGGGGTATTTTGGAAACTGATGGTGTCATGCTAGGAGCTTGTCATGGCTAAAGGCAATCCCCGCATAACTATGCAGAGCTGAGCATAACATCTTGATGTAGCATTGGTGTTCTAGCCTATGTGAATTGGCATGACACAGCTTTAAGCCAAGGTGAAACATTCAGAGCACCCACAATGGGTGGAAGGATTAATGAGCAAAACTGAAAGAGGGGGAGGGAATGAAGTCAAAATGGGGAGGAAGGATGTAGTGATGATAGTGTGTGTAGGAGGGGGGGGGGGGGGGGGGGGGGGGGGGAGGGGGGGTGAAGGGAAGGAATGAGGCAAGTGATTTGTAAATCAGGTCAAGAACCACAAGCCGGTAAAGTTTGTGTATTACTAACTTTATCTTGGTAGTACCTCTTCTTACTGTGGCCTCAGGTTAAGCAAAGCAGGCTCACTAGGTCAAGACTATTATGCGCCACAATCAGGAATGACACACACATGCATGAAAGACAATGCAAAATGCTATGGGAAGAAGTCACATGGAAAAGAGATAATCTATGTAAGCATGTACATGTCTGCCAATTCATCCTGCATATCTTAATGCTTGCATGGACACACACACACACATATGCATGTGTGCACACGCATACACACACACTTACCCTAGGTGTTTCTTCTTTCCTTTCTTTCTTTCTCCTTATTTTTTTCCTTTCTTTTTATCTTTTTTTTTCTTTCTCTCCTTTCTTTTTTTTTTTTTTTCTTTCTTTTTTTCTTGCCTATCTTTTTCATCTTCCTTCCATCTTCCATTCCTTTCGTTTTACATTCTTTCTTTCTTTCTTTCCTTGCCTTATCTGCTTCTTGCACATGACAAATGGCCTCCTCTGTGCAGGGGTTGATGACGGCAAAGGTCTTCCCACTGGCCGAGTTGACCCACTGGTTGTTGATAAACAGCTGGAAAACAAACAAACAAACAAAAATACAGTGGAACCTCCCTTTTAAGACCTTGAAAAAACATCCAAAATAAGGTCTTTATGTGGGAGGGAGTTTTATAAGGGAGGTAATTTTAATACTTACAAAGAAGGGCATCTCAGAGAAGTAGGTCTTAAGTGGGAGGGAGTCTTATAAAGGGATTTACTGTCCACAAGAGTTAGCGACTAATTGGACACTAAACTCCCCATCAGTTATTGGCTACTGCAAAGAACACCTTTTGCAAGAGTGGATGCCCTTGGTGGGTGGGGGAGATGGTTGCGCACTGACCAAACAAGGGAATAACGTCAATAACCCTATTTGAGGCCACTAAATGGCTGCCTTTCGCAAGAGTGAATGCCCTTGTCCGCACTGACCAGCAAGGGCTTCACTGTCATTGTCAAGGGCGTTAATAACCCTAGTTGCAGAGGCCAATAAGGGGAGGTTCCACTGTATTCAATTTATGTACACTTAAAATTGTGCAAAAATTAGCAAAATTCCACATTTTAATTTTAATAGATCATAATCTAGTGACAGAAAAGGACTGTGTTTCGCCCTTTTCTGTCATCAAATTGTCTCCCTTACAGACGAAAATGTCTTCTTTCAGATGAACATACACTGGAACCCCCTTTATTTATAAGACCTTGAAAAATCATCCAAAATAAGGTCTTAAGTGGGAGGGAGTTGTATAAGGGAGGTAATCTTAAGACTTACAAAGAAGGGCAATGTCTCAGAGAAGTAGGTCTTAAGTGGGAGGGAGTCCTATAAGGGGAGGTTCCACTGTATTCAATAAGGCTTTATACTGAAAATTATCTCCCCCTGTCTCGTGCACTGAGATGTGTGCACCATCTACTAAGATTAACGTCCTTGCCTGTCATGAAGTAGTAGTTTACAGCCATATAAAATTATCTGCTCCTGACTCGTCACTAGGTGGTAAAGGCAGTTCAGGCCTAAACTTATCGTTCTTTCGCGTCAGCAAGAAGTAGTGTAAAGCCCCATTTATTACATTTAAAATTGTGTAAAAATTGGCAAAATTCCACATTTTCATCCTAAGAGAACACAGTCTATTGACGAAAAGGGCTATCTGTTTTGCCATTTTCTGTCATTAAATTGTCTCCCTTACAGCATCCTCCTTCAAAGATATTTTGTATAGATAAACATGTAGCCAAAATTCTGTGCCACTGGCCCTTTTAATCAGATATGCCATCTTTCACTGCCATTGCTGAAGCAGTATGTGCGCAACCAACCTTACACACAAGATTCAAGATTTTATTATGTTTTCACCCCTATTGGGGTATGGAGGATTTAATTCAACTTCAATTCAACTTTAAACAAACATAATATTCAAACTTATACAATGTGGACTGCTTTAATGAATTTGCTTAATTTAAGTAAAATCTCTTTTTGGTAAAGGTAAAGATGTGCCACCCCCCATGCATTTCTCGGTTAATTATATTTTTCCGTTTTTGCCTTTCTTACCATACATAAAGCTGTAATTTAGGAACATTTTCAGCTAATAACCTTTTTTGAATACTAACCCTAGCCCTAAACCTAACCCTACCCCCCACTATGTACTGCAGTACACCGCGATTTGTCACAGTTGTGGTTCGTTGCGTTTTTCAGTCTTATAGGGTTAGGGTTAGGGCTAGGGTTAGTATTCCAAAAAGGTTATTACCTAAAGATGTTCCTAAAATACAGTTTTATGTATGGTCAGAAAGGCAATAACGGAAAAATAGAATTAACCGAGATAGGTAGGGGGGGTGGCACATCTTGACCTTTACCCTCTTTTTTAGCAGAAAATAAATTACAAAAAGAAAACACAGATCTGGGATAAAGTAATCTGTTAGGGAGAATATGCTTTCGTAAATCGGAAAAATATGAACACTCCATTATAAAATGATACTCATCACCTATTGCATTTTCTACAGGTTCTTTCTACATCGGTGGCGGTACCATAGCCGATGAGGTTTAACCGAGGCGTGGTTACTGCTACACCTATCTATATTGTTAAAAACTCGGGACTTTACTGCTGTTGCACTGCCTCCGGGCATTGCAGCCAGTATTGTTCCCACCATCTTTGTATTTACAAATGTCCCATATGTGTCTATGACCGAGAGGATGTAAAACACCATGTTTCATTCATTCATTCATTCTACAGGTTCTTTCTGATCTTGGTATACCATTTCTACAGGGAGAGAATGATTATTACATTTAAATTTTATTAATGAAATTGCATACATGTATGGTAATTGACTGATATATTTTTCTCTCTGTTGAATTTCACTAACCCATGCAGACAGAAAAAATGAGAAATGATCCTTTTGTGTATAAATTGTTCTATACATTTTTGAAGATATTTTATCTGATTGTCCAGATACAAGTGAAGTCCAAGGTCTAATAAGTCTTGATTTCTTCTTCTTCTTCTGCATTCCCGGGCCATATGGCCATAATGGGTAAGATACGTATGTGTCCGGTTTTCAGTTTTCACTGGTCTCCCCGCTGCGTACAGCCGACACATTCCGATTTTGGAGGGGCTCAAAGGAGAAACATTATTTGGAAGATTGTTTTTGAAAAAAAGGCAGGTGAATGGGCCAATAAGTCAGAAAAATAGTAGATGATAGAAAGCAAAGGGAAAAGGCAGAGTCAAAGAGTGGCAGATTAGAGGAAGTTACAAGCACAGAACTTCCAGAAGGTGGGGGAACTATTTTTACAAAGATCCCCCCGGTATCCCCAAAGGGAGAGACTCGTGGAGGGGGTGGGGTCGTCCAGCTCCCCATATGGAGGCACGAGGCATCGACCCACTGCCCCGAGTCTTGATTTAATAAGGAATGAGAGGATAAAATCCAGTTTCATCATAGATGAGATTATTCATGGTACTTCTTTTCAAATGAAACATTTAGAGATTATTATACTGGGGCCCAAAAATTATTGTGAGTTATCCATTTTTGAGTTATCAGTTCTCCACTGTATCTGTATTAACATCAAGTTTCCACACACGACAATAATCATAAAAGATATCAAGAGCTTTCTGTAATTTTTCTCTGAAATCTGCTAGTAATAGGGTATCATCCGCATACATGAGAATCAATAAATGTACATAGTTGGAAAGTTCTTCATCATTGACACTTGCATTACAAAGTTACAATTGTATTTTAACCCTTTCACTGAGTTATCAGTTCTCCACTGTATCTGTATTAACATCAAGTTTCCACACATGACAATAATCATAAAAGATATCAAGAGCTTTCTGTAATTTTTCTCTGAAATCTGCTAGTAATAGGGTATCATCCGCATACATGAGAATCAATAAATGTACATAGTTGGAAAGTTCTTCATCGTTGACACTTGCATTACAAAGTTACAATTGTATTTTAACCCTTTCACTGAGTTATCAGTTCTCCACTGTATCTGTATTAACATCAAGTTTCCACACATGACAATAATCATAAAAGATATCAAGAGCTTTCTGTAATTTTTCTCTGAAATCTGCTAGTAATAGGGTATCATCCGCATACATGAGAATCAATAAATGTACATAGTTGGAAAGTTCTTCATCGTTGACACTTGCATTACAAAGTTACAATTGTATTTTAACCCTTTCACCGCCAATGTCGCATTTTAGCACCACAGTGATTAACACCTATGCCACTAAAAGGCGTCAAATTGGGGTATATTAGCCAAAGACCCTATTGTCTTAGTTTTGGGAAGTAAGGATAGACCTTATTTTACATATGTCACAGAAGAATCCCCAATACTGCAGATGGATTTTATTCTCTATCCAGGTAAATTTAATGGACATTTTTGGCTGAAATATGGCTGGCGGTGAAAGGGTTAAAAGAAAATCTTCTAAATCATTTAAATACAACAAAAATAAAAGAGGAGAAAGATTTCCTCCCTGTCCAACACCTATACAACATTGGAAATAATCTGATTTTTTTTACCGTTAAGGAAAACACAAGACTTGATTCTTCGATACATATTCATAATGATTAGCAAAAAAACCTGAATGCCTTGACGGGAAAAAAACACCCCCACACATACATACATACATACGCACAAACACTGTAGTCAATGTGCTTCTTCTTTCTTTAAACACCCTCCTTCAGCTTGCTGAATATTCTGATGTGTATAATACTGGGGGACTTTCCTGTCTGGCAGCTTACGTCATGGTACGGGAGGAGAGGGGGGGGGGGGGGGGGGGCAGAAAGCTAAGCAGATATCAGAAGGAAGAGAGAGTAGGGGAAGGGGGAGACAAACAGGCAGACACAGACAGGTAGAGAGATTCTCTGAATGTATGTGTGTGTACATACGTGTGTGTGTGTGTGTGTGTGTGTGTGTGTGTACATATGTGTGTGTGTGTGTGTGTGTGTGTGTGTGTGTGTGTGTGTGTGTGTGTGCATGTGTGTGAACAAGATGCAGAAACAAAAGACTATGGTTAGCTCCCCTTCACCCCTCAATTTCTTAGCTCAAAACTGCTTAAAGAGGGACCCTGACGGATGAGTTTTTTCAAGTAACACGTCGAGATCACCAGAAAGACAGTCTTTTCAAGGAGCAGAACACTCACTTTGCTCTGGTTTCCAATAAATTAAATCGTCAAAACGGCAATTCCTCCTTGGCGGAGATGCGGGAGAGAGTAGCCATTTTGGATGGGGTGGGTGGAGGTCACTCATTGTGTTTAAAATGTTTTCTTGTTTTGCAATGCGGTTAAAAAAAATCGGTGTATGTGTGTGCATGTGTTACTGTGTGTGTGTATGTGTGTGTATGTGTGTCAGACATGTTGCAAAAAAACTCTGTGTGTATCTTGTCTTCTGAAAGCTGTGTGACCTTGATTCTGACATTGCTAGTATGTGTGTGTGTGTGTGTGTGTGTGTGTGTGTGTGTGTGTGTGTGTGTGTGTGTGTGTGTGTGTGTGTGCGTATGCGTGTGTGTGACTGTGTCTGTGAACAAGATGCAGAAACAATAGACTATGATTAGCTCCCCCTCGCCCCTCAATTTCTTAGCTCAAAACTGCTGAAAGGTGGTCCCTGACGGAAGAGTTTTTGCAAGCAAAACAACGAGATCACCAGAAAGACAGCCTTTTCAAGGATCGGAACACTTACTTTGCTCTGGTTTCCTATAAATTAAACCGTCAAAACGGCGACTCCTGCTTGGCGGAGATGCCGGAGAGAGTAGCCATTTTGGATTGGGTGGGTGGAGGTCACTCATTGTGGTTGAAGCGTTTTCTTCTTTTGTAATGCGGTAAAAAAAAAATCAGAGCTATTTCCTTTGTTGTGAGCGAAACTCATTTAGATAAGCTGCATAAAATAAAAAAATAAACAGGCTTTTATTGCGAAAATTTTGTGCAAACGATTTGGTCTAAATGCAGGCGGCCATTAGAAAAGAGACATCACACGCCTTCTCTTTCAGTGAAAGAATTTGACTTCCAGCACTCATACTTGTTATCATATGTAGTGGTACCATAGCCGATGAGGTTTAACCGAGGCGTGGTTACTGCTACACTTATCTGAATTGTTAAAAATTCATGATTTTACTGGTGTTGCACTGCCTCCGGGCATTGCATCCAGTATCGTTCCCACCATCTTTGTATTTACAAATGTCCCATATGTGTCTGTTCCAGACCGAGAGGACGGAAAACACAATTTTTCGTTGACTTCCAGCACCTCCGCCAAGGAGGAATCATCGATTTGACTTCTAGGAAACCAGAGCAAAGTGAGTGTTGCAATCTCTAGATCTGTAAAGAGTGTTTGCCTGGTGGTCTAGACGTGCTTCTAGACGTGCTTTTTTTGGTTGACGTGCTTCTTACAAAATATCTCCCATGTCGTACCAAAATAATGACGATAGGGGGGGGGGATTTCAGGTCGTTTTTTCTTAGCTGTGGTTGGTCAGATCCTAAAATATCCACCAATCATCAAAAGAGTACTTTCTACTGTTAGGGTACATTCATTTTTTTCCGGGGTTGTAACAAGATTGGGTGAATTTAGCGCTTGTTGAAGTGGGAAAATTCTTCGTTTTCCGTTTTTGTTGGATGTAACGGTATAAAATGGATTGTTTTAACATGTTTAGGGATTAAACTATCAATATAAAAGAACATTTAGCCATTACACTCGACCAAATATCCACGATTTTTAATTAAAGTGACCTACCCCCAATTTACAAGGGGGACAATTTGGGAACTCTTCTCTACTGGAAACGAATTTCCTGTTGTTTTGCTCTGTCATCCAGACTTGCAGAATGAAGATTAAAATGGTGTTATCTGAGACATTTGTAGATACAAAGATGGTCGGAACAATACTGGAGGCAGTGCAACACCAGTAAAGTCCCGATTTTCTTGACTTGGTAATCCAGACTTGCAGATTCAAGAAGTTTCTATTCAATCATACGGTCACGCTGTGCAACAATTACCTGCTGTCCAATTTCTTGTTACATGAAATTTTTGGTTTCAAAGTTTTTCTCAGCGAATATTAATATGTATTTTAAATTGTTGCAAGATTGATAGACTGTTGTTTAATTAAATACTTGAATTGGGACGCATTTTCCACGTTCTTGGTGGGGGGTTTTTAATTTTAAAAAGTCATAAAGAATTCATTTTTAGAGATAAAACACATTCTGTAAACTGAAAATGTTTTTGCTTGTTTATTTAACAGACCCTGAATTCAAGGTTTTTTGGGGTGTTTTATTGAACTTTTTTTTTTCCATTTTACAAATTTCATGATGAAAACAAAGACACACACACATACACACAGTGACATAATGATAATAGTTATACGAAAAATTATGACTATAGTGGAAATTCCATCTCTATCATAACTCACCAATATAATTGATAACACAAACCATAAATGATTAAATCAGGGGTGAGTGAGTACAGGGGGTAAAAGTATAAGTGAGCAAAGGTACATAGACTGATAGAGTTATAAATCATCAAAATTTCAAAGTTTAGGCTCCCCCCAAGAAGAGCAGAAAGTATACACAGTGACACCCCCCCTCCCCCTGCACACACACACACACACACACACAATCAGTACCATATACAATCATGAATACTACATTATCTTCTAAGCTAGATCCCTCCCTCCCAAACCCTATCCTCAGGTGGGGTACATCTATAGGGTTACTCAGCTGAAAAAGAAAAAAAAGTCAACTAGTACTAGCAGTAGAATATTATTATTAATGATTATGCATTTACATTCACAAAACATTAGGTGCCGGCCACAACCTATTGAGAGAAAAGAAGAAAAAAGAAGCCCCCAAAACATAATAACGAGCAGCATCTTATTTAACACCAAATCATCATTACACATAAAAAGGATTATACAAATATTAAAATAAATTATGTCAGTTTTGCAAAAGCAGGGCAAACAAAATGGTGAATTCATGAAATTACTTCAAGATATGGAAACCAATTTTCTTCAAACTGTCTTGCAGTATAAATTATACTGTAATTATACTATAATTTAGAATAGATTAGTATTTTTCTATATTTCAAAATGGCAACAAAAGCCTGCAGGTTAGGGTGCACATCTTGCAGTTTGCATTTATAAATATAAAATTTAGCTAACAGAAATATGAGGTCTATAACTTTGTCTGTCTTTGTATTTTGTTTGACACCAAGGATAACAAAATTTAAGTTTATTTCGTGTTATTCGTCATTTTTGTTTTCAGACCTTTCTCATAATAGTTGTCAATATGGACTCAACTTTGTTCCAAAATGGACAAGTTATTGTTTCATAAGATAATTCAATATGGCATTGGGACGCGTTTTCTGTTTTTCAACGTTTTTAGTGCATTTTTCTAGATTTTAAAAAAAATTCGTAAAAAATTAGTTTTTAGAGATAAACAAATTCTGTAAACTGAAAAGGTTTTTAGAAACCATACAGCATACTTTCCAAGCTAAAACAGAAGGAATTTTTTTAAAAATAATAATTGTTGAAAGTTGCTACTAAAAACATACCTGTGTGTACTTAACTTTGGTGTTTCGATTCGGCTGTGGCTCAGACATGTTGCAGAAAAACTTCGCGTGTTGTAGCTATCTTGTCTTCTCAAACTTGTGTCTTGTCGACCTAATATATGCAGCAACACGGCGTGTGCAATGTCCTAAACAAGCTTAACGCGCTCAACTTTATTCGGCACACTGCACACGCTTCTTCTATCACATGTTTCGGTCTCAAGCAAGGGTCAAGGTCACACTTATTAGGAGCAGACTAAAAAAAATAGCCCCCCTAAAGTAAATATCTGTAGGCATTTTTGGGGGGCAGCGATTTAATGCTCCAAAAAAATAGATGATTTTGACAAAAAAAACAGATGCTTGTGGCAAAAGAAAAGACCATCTAACCCTAACCATATCCCTAAGCCTAGCCCTAACCCTAACCACGGAAAGAACCAAGAAATAGATCAGGAGGGTGTAAATCTACATATTTGCCGATAAATCGATGTACAAAGCCATGTGACGACGCGTTTTGAAATAACGACGCGTTTTGAAATAATTATTTCAAATCGCGTCGAGTTTATTTCAAAACGCTTTTGTGTGTGTCGACACGTTTTGAAATAAAAACGCGATTTGAAATAAATTTTTCTTTCTGACTCTTTTGTATGTCTATCTGTCAATCTCTCTCTCTGTGCCTCAAAAATGAAACCATTTTTGATGCGGTTGACCAGTGGTCAATGTTACTGGCCAGTGGTCATTTGGGCCTATTTTGACTGTTTGACTGCAAATTAGTGTATTACTTTTAGGAGTTCAGAACATTTTTTGATGTGGTTGAACAGTGGTCAGTGTCATTGACCAGTGGTCATTTTGGCCTACTTTCACTGTTTGATTGCAAATTAGTGTATTAGGAGTTCAAATGAACAATTTTTGATGTGGTGGACCAGTGGTCAGTGTCACTGACCAGTGGTCAGTGTCACTGACCAGTGGTCACTTTGGCCTATTGTTACTGTTTGATCGCAAATTAGTGTATTAGGAGGTCAAATGAACAATTTTTGATGTCGTTGACCAGTGGTCAGTGTCATTGACCAGTTGTCATTTTGGCCTACTTTCACTGTTTGAGTGCAAATTAGTGTATTAGGAGTTCAAATGAACAATTTTGATGTGTGACTGACCAGTGGTCATTTTGGCCAATTTTCACTGTTTGACTGCAAATTAGTGTATTAGGAGTTCAAATGAACAATTTTTGATGTGGTTAACCAGTGGTCAGTGTCACTGACCAGTGGTCATTTTGGCCTATTTTCACTGTTTGACTGCAAATTAGTGTATTAAGAGACAAAGCACCACCCATGAAGGACAAAAACCCACTGGACAAAACACTACCCACGCAGGACAAAACCCCACTGGACAAACAACGCGTTTTGAAATAATTATTTCAAAACGCGTTGAGTTTATTTCAAAACGCGTTGGTGTGTGTCGACACGTTTTGAAATAAAACCGCAATTTGAACTAAATTTCTCTTTCTGACTCTTTTGTATGTCTATCTGTCAATTTCTCTCTCTGTGCCCTGGAAATTTTAACCCGGAGGGAGTAAGCGCTCAACTGACTTTAACATCGGAGGCATAGCATAAAATTAAGACTTATTGGCGAAATAAAAATAACATCTATAATTTCTCGCTAAGAAATTTCTTTAAGTCTCGTCCCATTTATTTGAACTTCAATTTTATTTATAGGTTCTCTCTTTTTTAAACAAAAATCTTGAAATAATGTCCCATATGGGCTTTGTTAGTCAAAGAGGACGTAAAAGAAGAAAACGTGGGCACCATCTAAAGAGGGAGCCCCAGAACAAAAAGACTACCGGCACAATACATACTTCATTTATCAAATTTCTTGTCAAATTATGTTTTATGTAAACAAAATATCTTATCCTGGTTTTAGCTCTATTATTATATTAACAAAATAGAGTGCCAAAGGGCTCAATATCATATGATATTTACTAGATTAATCTGGATTTTAATTGTAGTCCCAAAAAATGTTTAGACTGTATTTCTTACCAAAGAATGTTTTAGAGGTTTTAAATAGTATCCAATGTTAATGTTTTTCTTCAGAATACAGTTTAGTTTTAGTTTTGTTATCTATTAAGTCTTACATTTAATAAAAAGTTTACATTGTGTCTGAGGAGGAAAAGGTTTTATTTATTTGATAGAAGACCTAATATCCTAAATTTTTAGAGGCTTACACTGAACTAGTTTAGTTGTTGGGCCCGCACACAAACTCCTCCAACAATTTAGGAGGCTGGCAGGAACAGAACAACCCTAGAGAAAAGATAACTACCCTACAGAACCTAAACTATGACGACCGTACCCACCGGCAAAAAGCCTACGAGTGGGGGGTTTGAACAGACCGATGGGAACGACATGTAAAAGTCGAAAAAAAAAGATAGTGAGGAAAGTTTCAAAAGTGAAAAAATCAGAAAAAGCTAGCTAGCTAAGGTCCTAGTCCTTAACCCAAGGAGTCCTGCTGTGCAAGGGCTCGGGTGGCCAGCGCAGTCCTCCAAGGGATATCACTTTGGTGATATGTCCTAGCACCCTAACTCTAAGCAGCCGAATAAAACATCGAGCTGCTAAAACAAATGAAAAAAACAAAACCTTAGTGCCCTATTGATGCTTACAGAGATAGATCCAACGACGTGAAGAGAAGCAGAAGGAGACGTCGTTGGTGGAGGCAGAAGTAGAAGACAGTCGCGAAGAAGGGTGGTCTAAGTCCTCCTCAGACTCCAACGTGGGACATCGACCATGGAATGGGCGTCATGGGATATGTCTTGGTCTCTCGTACGGCGCTGCTGGCAGAAGGGGTCCAAAGCGGCTGTGTCCACACCTCCGTCAGGGAACCGCCGTACAGTGGTGAAAAGCTGCCGTCAGGTCAGGCTCAGCGCAACGTGGTTTGCAGCAAGTCTCAGCTCTCAGCTTCCAACCTCTCTGCTCGGCTGTCGGATCTCGAATGGGCATGAATTCGAATTGTAGAAAAAACGACCTTTGCTCAAACGGCTTTTATCGGCTGTCCTCGAATCCTATTTGCCGAAAGAGTGGGGATGTACCCCGGACAAGGCATCACCGCTATTAACAAATTCTAGCCCAGCCCGCTTGAATAGCCTCTGCCCCCCTCTGCTATCTGGTAGTCATAGTCGGAAACGACTGATTAGCACAGTTGACCGCCCATCACGGGTGAAGGGATGCCTCGTGCGCTTCCTCACCCTTCTACGGTTCACTGAAACCCTTAATACCACCCCCTTCAGCCCCTCCATCTACGGTTCACTGAAACCCTTAATACCACCCCCCTTCATCCACTCCGGACGTCATTTAGAGCAATTCAACCACTTGTATTTCTTACAACTATACGAGCCAGAACCCGGGCACAAATATAAATGTATTAGATGAAAAGGGGCCGGGGAAGTTGCTCATCTCCCATACCCTAGAGAAGTGGGCAAAAGGCAAATTTTCTGCTTGAAAATTTAACACACTAAAAGTCTTCCCTACAGGCTTAGCCTTTTAACTCATTACCTCGTCACAGTAAATACAAATATGGTTTTATGTTGTCCCCTATGTATCTATTTCTTATAAAACCCGTTTGGTCCTCATTAATGAGTTTTGGAAGAACCATTCTAAGCCGATTTGCAATGCAAGAGGAGCCTATTTTATAAACAACATTCAATAATGAAATCGGACGCCAGTTCTTAATATAATTTTCGAGGTTTATCTCCCTTTGGTATGCATGTTATAATTCCTTGTCTTTGGACACACGAAAGTTCCCCCCTTTGAAAAGCTGCATGTAGAGCCCTCACTACAAATCCCCCTATCCTACTCCAAAAACATTTAAAAAAATCGACAGTAAATCCGTCTGAACCCGGACTTTTATTGTTCTTCATACTTTTCAACACAAATGTTGCCTCCTCAAAATCAATCTCTCCATCTAAACTATTTGCTTCGTCTATTTCCAAACATGGAATATTTCGTACTAAATCGTTGATTTCACAGTTTTCAACATTACGTTTTCCATACAAAGATTTATAGAATGTTTGCACTTCCTGTAGAATGTCTTTTTGATCACTCAGTGTATTACCATGTTTATCTATTAGTCTAGTCATACTTTTATTTACATAGTGTCTTTTTTATAAACTGCAGAAATAATGTGTTACCTTTTCCCCTTTATCTATCCATCTAGCCCTTGACCTTAATAGTACACCCTCTATTCTTTTTTTCTCTTATCAATCTAAGTTGGTCTTTTTTTGACTCTATATCTTTGACTTCTTCTTCGGTTTTATTGTCCTTTCTTTGTAGTGCTGGATATCCTGTTCAAGTTTGTGCTCTTCTTTGTTATTTTTCTTTTTCTTCATCGATGCATAATTAGAAATTGCCCTTCATCTAATCTTCATTAGTAAAAAATATAGAAATAAGTAATCTGGAACAGAAAGCTGTAATTCTGTTAGTGGGATTTTGTCAATAGCCTCTCTAGCATAAGGGCTTAATGCATATTCTAGTTTCACATTTTTAATTTCCTCGTTGATTTCGTCCAGAAAGGCTTTGTCTCTTAATAGTGAAGAATTGAACTTCCAAAAAGTATTCCTTCTGATATTTTCACCAAACTTTAACCTTAGTAAAATTATGGAATGATCTGTCCTATAACCACACTCAATATATACCTCTTCAACCAAAGACACAACATGATCTGTAACAAGGAAAAAGTCTACCCTGTAAGCATTCCGGCATCGTTCTGATGCTGGCTTCATGTCGTTTTTGCCATCATGCCATCATTTGAGACGATGCTGGCATGTAATCGTACCTGCTTTGTCACGATTTCCTATGCACACCCCTTTTCGTGTCGGGCCAGCATTGGCAAATGATGGCTCATGATGGGGAGCCAGTTATGGGACGATGCTGGCATCTTACCTTTTGGGCCAGCGTCGTAGTGGTCACATCGTTGCTATGCTGGCAGTGTATTGGCCCGATACTGGGCAGTACATCGTTTTGATTCTGGTTCCATTCTGGATGAATGATGGCAGACGTGTCGTTTTGATTGTGGCAGTTGTGCGTGTTGATGTGGTAGTGATGGCATGATTCTGGCCCAGATCTGGCAATGCCATAACGGCAAATCTGCTTGTTGCCAGATTTGTGCCAGAATCAGTTTGGTTCTGGGTACGTTATGGGTAATATCAAGGAGCTTAGGAAGAAGGGGGAGGGGGTCTGGGCATGGGTATTACTGGGTTAGAGGGGTCTGGGTACCGTGGAGACATACAGGGTTCTGGGTACGGGTATCACTGGGGCAGACAGTTCTGGGTACCGGTATTATTGTGAGATGGATGATTCTGAAAACAGTATTATTGGAACATAGAGAATTCTGAATATGGGTATTCAATGGGAATAGAGGATTCTGAAAACGGGTATTATTGGAACATAGAGGATTCTGAATACAGGTGTTACCCTGTGTCAAAGAGGGTTCTGAATACGGGTATTTATAGGGCATAGAGGGTTCTGAATGGGTATTTATGGGGGGGTGGGGTGGATACAGGTAGTCAGGGATTATGAGAGTTCCGAATATGGGTATACCTGGGACACAGATCTGGATACAGGGGCATGGAGGGTTCTGAATACGGGTATTACTGGAGCACAGATGGTTTGGATACAGGTATTACTGGAGCATATAGGGTTTTGAGTACGGCTATATAGCTATAATTTAACATGAAGGGTCTGGAACATAGGGTTTTGGGCACGGGTATTACTGGAGCATGGAAAGTACAGGCTTTACGGGAGCATAGACTATAGCACTGTTGCGAAATGAAAACGGAAGTAACAGACGAGTTCTGTGCCAGTTAGGACACTTAGTTCCGGTTAGAAAATGCTGTAAACACGACATGGCTGCTCCGTAATCATAATGGAGGGGTGTTTAATGGCTCAGTTATCATTTTGGAGATGTAATAATATTAAGTCCTGGTTCATGTTTTTTTCTTAATGTGTTTACATTCGTTGACTATAAACAGTTATGTTCTTATTTGTTTACTTGATACGACCACATTAATACCCTAAGACTTGAAGACAAGAACAAAATATAGTTGTTGTTTAAGGTAGGTAACTTCCGTTCTTTAAAATTCTATTTTGGAACCTGAACTACCCCAAACCGACTTCAAAACGAGACAGTAGAGAAAGATAACCCCAAAAGACCGAATTATGAGACAGTGCTATAGAGGGTGTTTTGTATAAATGTTAGCATAGAGCATAGAGTACGGTCAGATGACAACACAAAGAATAAGACCAAGATACATAGAGAGAGGGGAAAAAAGAAAGACTATCGAAAGAGTATAGAAAGAGGCAGAGAAAGAGAGAGGGAAAGAGATAAGAGGAAAAGAGAAAAGAAAGACATTGATATGCATACACACATCGACAGATGGGGGGGGGGGGGGGGGAGAGAGAGAGGGAGAGAGAGAGAGAGAGAGAGAGAGGGGTGGGGTGGGGTGGAAACCATGAGTACCAATACATTTGATGCTTCCAAATTTATATTTTTAAAACAGCAGCATTTTAAAATGAAATCAAGATCATACACAAAACATCTGAAGTTAGTGAACAAAAGCAAATTAACATCAGCAACAACAACAAAATGTTATATGATCAGTCTTAGCATCTTCGCATGGGGACCGTAAATGTTACCACATAATTCAAAATAGGCCTACACACGGTTATGCTAGACACACAGACGACTGCTGGGTTATAAGTATTCATAAAATAAAAACAAAGTCGAATTTGAACCCCCATTGATGTGTGCACGGCTGGGTCTCAGTTCTCCGTATAGCTAGTGGTGCTCAGCCGTGGCACGCCCTACCTAGGAGGCCCTTATTTATCTAGTTTTGTTTTTGTTTTGGGCAGAGGCTCAGGGTACGGGCCCGTATCTCACATTCTCTAGACTGCGGGGTACGGCGCTTGATCATAGGATGCATAAATTTATTTGTGCGCAAATGTCTTAAAAACTACTGACATTAACTCTGACGTATTCTAACCCTATCCTATACCTTACCAAGATGCGTTAAATATACGAAATAAGAAAACTTTACGAAACTTTTGACTAGGAAGAAGTGTTGCAACAACGCCGTACCCGTGGCCACTGTGTTGTTTTTTTTCTTTCTGCGCGCTGCAGAATTCTTTTAACCCCAGTACATGTATTATGCCAGTAATTGCCGGTGACTGCAGGTGGGCATGACTGGTAGAAGGAGAAGAAAATTTTAATAAAAACAAAACACGTTTCAAATTAGACTTTGTTTTTATATTTTTTTTAGATAACGGTTTCATCTCAAATTTCATTCAAAACAATACTTTAAATTAAAAGAAAAATGGGCCATTTTGCCGTTGTGCGAAAACTAAAACAACGAAAAAGAGACTGAATTTCACAAGGGAGAGAGAATGTGTGCTTGTATTTCGTGCAGGAATGGTGCTGATGATGACAATAATGAATGAAAGGAGTCCCGGTGTCATGAGAAATAAGTAGCTCCCATGAAATATCTACCCTTCGCATGCGAACTATAACCATCCTAACCCTAACCACGGAAAGAACCAAGACATAGAGCAGGAGGGTGTAAATCCACATATTTGCTGAGAAATCGATGTACAAAGCCATGCCACTTAGTTTTGTAAAAATCACAATGGCGGACAAGCAAACACTTCGAATGAGGAATGCCTACTTATTTCATGAGGTAGAATATTCTCTTCACACCGGTGTGAAGACATGGCTTTGTACATCGATTTCTCGGCAAATATGTAGATTTACACCCTCCTGCTCTATTTCTTGGTACTTTCCGTGGTTAGGGATAGGGTTAAGGTAAGGATGGTTATAGTTCGCACGCGAAAGGTAGATATTTTATGGGAGCCACTTATTTCTCATGACACCGGCCTGAAAAGTCTAGGCCTAGTTACTCAAATCACGTGTTTTTTTCGTCCGTCACCAAAGGTGATCGGACTATTGCGATGGGCTGGTTTGTATTTTTGTTTTTGTGTTGGTTTTTCTGTCTGTCCCAAGGATATCTCCCGAACCGCTTGACCGAATCGCGTCAAATTTTGTGTGAAGGTGTGCCTCCTTAATAGGAAGAGATCGGCGCAAACCATTTTGCCGTCGTGACCTTGACCTTGACGTACGACCTTGAAAACCGAAAATCTATTTTTAGCCATATCTCGGGCACCGATCAACATAGGATGTTGAAACTTGGTATGAAGGTGGTTTGGCTTATGCCCGTTCTGATGATGGCATACCGATCAAGGTCAAGGTCAAGGTCAAAAAGATCGCAGGAGCCTGAAAATCGGAGGGTCATTTTTTCTCCTTCTGTCTGTCCCAAGGATATCTTTCGAACGGGTTGACCGAATCACGTCAAATTTTGTGTGCTGGTGTGTCACCATGAGAGGAAGGCATCCGCGCAAACCATTTTGCCGTCGTGACCTTGACCTTGACCGACCTTGAAAATCGAAAATCTTTCAGGGGCCATAACTCCCACACCGTTAGTGTTAGAGTCTTCAAATTTGTCATGAAGGTACTTTGGCTTATGCCCGTTCTGATGGTGGCATACCGATCAAGGTCAAGGTCACGGTCCGGGCGATCAGTAGGCCTTGAAAGTGGTAGGGGTCTACACATTGGGTTTTAAGCCATATTTTCCACATTGGTACTTGACAGAAGCGCTTCAGATTGTGTGTGGTACTGTATACCCTAGAGATGAAAACATCCGAGCATAAATTATCGCCATGCTGACCTTGACCGAAATTTCCTTCTTTGCGCTATATGTTTCTTCTTCAAGCTGTATCTCGTGAACTAGAAGACAGAATCCCTTCCAATTTTGTGTCAGGATGTGACACTCTACGGGGTGTCGCAAGTGCGTGGCATTGCTGGTGACGGACATGTCTGCCGCTCGGCGACGCCCTTGTTTTCGTTTGTGACCAGTCGACCACGCATGGAAACAAGAAACTCGAAAATGATTGACATTGTTGTACTGTGGGAGCGTGAACATCATAACTTGCATTAAACTCTGGGACAAGTTCAATAATAATAAAAACAAAAATAATAATGGGAATTTATAAAGCGCTCTTTCTCAGATTAGTTAGTTAGTTAGTCTGTTATAGTCCCGTCAACAGCTATGGTTATCTCAGGACTGTCACCGCATAAAAATCCACCATGTATAGCAAAACACAAATCCATGAATCTTAACGTACAAAAACCTGAAAACAAAAAAATGTAGTACAATTCATAACATGACACTTCCATCATAATACCCTATAGCTCATAAGTCCACACAGTGCTGGAAACGTGGAGCTACCATACTCTCATTTATCGGATCCAGGTTAAAAAAACCAGTAAAAAAGGATAACAAACACATACTAGTAAGCTAAAATACATAAAAAATGCTATATAAGCTAATATGCACTGCAGAATGGACAACAGGTGCCCACTCAAGTGTGTAATTATCACGTATGGATGCCAGACAGTGTACAATAAAAAAACAACTGGCATGTCATAAATTGTAAAAAGGAAAAACGTGGAAGGGTTTCATAGAAAAAATGCAGGTGAATGGACCAACAAGGCAGAAAAAAGTAGACGCCAGAAAGCAAAAAGAAGAGAAAAGGCAGAGTCAAAGAGAGTGACAGAGTAGGGGAAGTTACTAGCATAGAACTTCCAGAAGAAGGGGGAACTATTTCTGCTGAAAGACCCCCCGGTATCCCCACGGGAGGGCCATAACCACATAAGCCAGCCTAAGCCGTTGCCCGCCTCCTACGACGAGGACGTGTGGTTGGACTTTAGGAGGCTGTTGGGCTACTCTCCGTAAGCCCCCCCCCCCCATATAGACCACATTCACATTCTCAATCAAGAAGTAACATAGACCACATTCACAATCAACTTTGGATACAATACTACAACTTGAAATAAAATCATACTGTCATCGACATACCAGTTACATAACCAAGTATAATAGACAAATTTTGCAAGAACAAAAATACCGTTCTACCTCATTTACAAGCATTTAAAGTTCAACATAACTTACGAATTATAAAATAATTGTAAATTTAAAAAATGTACAAGATTCCTGCAATGAAACGGACCCCCCACCCCCACACAAACATTAATCAAAATATGTCCGAAACAAGTGAGTTTTAAGGGCAGAGCGAAAGGCGGAGATAGTCAGATGAGCGGACATGTGGGAGGGAATTCCATAAGTGAGGTGCTAAATAGTGGAAGGATCGTTCACAAAAAGATTTCGTGTGGACCCGAAGAACCTTGAGTGTGCAGCAGTCAGAGCTCGAGGAAGAACGTAGGGAGCAAGCAGGTGTGTAGACAGTCACTAGTCTGAAGCACTTCTGTTAAGTACAAATGTGGAAAATATGGCTTAAAACCCAATTTGTAGAGCCCTACAACTTTCAAGGCCTACCGATCTCCCGGACCGTGACCTTGACCTTGATCGGTATGCCACCATCAGAACGGGCATAAGCCAAAGTACCTACATGCCAAATTTGAAGACTCTAACACCAACAGTGTGAGTTATGGCCCCTTAAAGATTTTCGGTTTTCAAGGTCAAACTTCAAGGTCAAGGTCAGCACGGTGTTGATTAATGAAAGGAAGCTTCCTTTTCAAGCTGTCTACCCCTCTGCCAATTTTAATCAAGATCTAAACAGTAGTTTTTAAGATAATCGATACACAGACACACACACAGACAGACACACAGACCGATCGCAATACCTCGGCCTCTGGCCGGGTAACATGTGGCAAAAACAACTTTTTCACATGCCCAGGGTCAGAGATAAGATCAGTATGAACAGTACCCAGTAGTAGGCTTATGCCTGCATACTAAGGCATGGCTGGAGACTGCAGCTTCACTAACATAAAATATATATGTCTATAACAGGTATTTTAGGTCTTTGTACTTCAAGACCAAGCCCTTCATGTGGCGGTGGTGTTCTCGACCAAGTTGTGCCCACCCCCTTTTTATTAATTTTATTACCTTTTGACTTTTCTATTTTTCTGCCTACCATGTCTTTTACTATATCTTTTCCCCCCATAAAGTCTCCCAACAAAATCTGCAGTTTTCCAGTTCATCTGATTTTTGTCTCCACGGATCTTTAATCTGTTCTTTTATCTTTCCTTACAAATCTATTTTTGAATGTTCCTTTTTCTCTCTGATCTATTTTGCTACGGCATTTTTTACGTCTTTTTTCTTACTAGTATGTGTTTAACGTTTGTTACCCTTTTTAGTTCCTGAAGCTTCCGGAAGTATTGTTTTTGTTTCATCTGTCCGTCCGTTCATGCGTGCGTTCGGGCGCATTTTCTCCCAAACCGCTTGACAGAATCGCTTCAAATTTTGTGTGGTGGTGTGTCACTAAGAGAGGAAGACATCGGTCCATAAATAATTGCAATCGTGACATTGATGTATGACCTTGAAAACGTAAAATCTGTAAAAGGCCATAACTTCTACACCGTTGGACTTCAAATTTGGCATATAGATGCATTGATGTATGGCAAATTTGATGATGGTAAAGCAATCCAGGTCAATGTCAATTAATTATTGCTTCAGATTGTGTGTCGTGGCGTATGACATAGATAATAAGACATTTTTCTCTTGTTCGCTCAGTTTTGTCATATGAGCGTAGATGCGTCATGCTGCCGTTATGCGCCTAAGAAATAGTTAGGCCCAGCATGTCTGACTTCGGCTGAAGAAATCTTTGTAAGAATTTATAGAAAAAAAGGCAGGAGAATGGACCAGTGAGATAGAAAGATAGCAGATAACAGTACAGTAACGTAAAGGGAAAAGGCAGAGTCAAAGAGAATGACAAATTAGAGGAAGTTACAAGCACAGAACTTCCAGAAGGTGGAGGAACTATTTGTATGAAAGATCTCCTGGCATCCCCATGGGCAAGTCAAAATATACATTGACAATAATTATATTTGAATCCATAATCAAAAATAATTAGACCATTAATACACAAGTGCGCCTTATAGTCAGAAAAATACAGTAGAACACGAATACACAGGTCTCAAATAAACAGAGACAGAGATAAATTCATAAAGAGTGTGTGTGTGGGGGGAAGGGATAGGATGACAGTGATTAGAATTGAAAAGTACCACTGCCTTTCACATTAGAATGTAAGGAAACGTTTTATTTTTACAGTGGAACCTCCTTTATAAGACCTCCCATTATATAGACTTCTCCCACATAAAACTTGTTCTCTCAGACATTGCCCTTCTGTGTAAGTATTAAAATTACCCCCCTTATAAGACAGCATTTTGGATGTTTTTTGAAAGCCTTATAAGGGAGGTTCCACTGTATTTCTGTTTCGTTTCAATTCAAATCAAGACAGATTTATATACAACGGAAATCAACCTAACTCACCATAACTTGATAAGTCACAACATTTAGAGTTCTTAGATTAGGGTTGAAAGGTGGACCCTGACGGATGAGTTTTTGCAAGAAAAACATAAAAATCATCAGAAACACAGCCTTTTCAAGAATCGGAACGTTCACTTTGCTCTGGTTTCCTATAAATCAAACCATTAAAACGTCGATTCCTCCTTGGCGGAGATAGAAGTCATTTTGGATGGGGTGGGTGGAGGCCACTCATTGTGGTTGAATCATTTTCTTTGTAATCCAGTAACAAAAAATGAAGCTATTTCCTTTGTTGTGAGCGAAACTCCTTTAGGTAAACTCCATAAAATTAAAGAAAAAAGAAAAAAAAAAAGGCTTGTACTGCAAAAATTTTGTCTAAACGATTCTGTCTAAACTAATGCAGCCATTAGAAAAGGGAAGGCACATGCCTTCTCTTTCACTGAAAGGATTTGACTTCAGCACCTCTGCCAAGAAGGAATCACCTATTTGACAATTTGATTGTTCTAGGAAACCAGAGCAAAGTGAGTGTTGTGATCTCTGCAAAACTAAAGGGTGTTTTCCTGGTGATCTCCAAGTGTTTCTAAAAATATTTTAAAGCAAATAAGTACTTTTTCAATAACGTTTAGAGAGAGAGAGAGAGAGAGACTCTTTTATGTGTAAAACTTTTTAGTGTTTTGAAAGGCAAACCCCCGTGGGGTCTTCCATACAAATAGTTCCCCCACCTTCTGGAAGTTCTGTGCTTGAAACGTCCTCTAATCTGCCACTCTCTTAGACTGCCTTTTCCCTTTGCTTTCTGTCATCTGCTATCTTTTTGGCTTATTGGCCCATTCTCCTGCCTTTAAAAAAAAAAGTCTTCCAAATACTTTTTCTCCTTTGAGCTCCTCCAAAATCAGAACGTGTCGGCTGTGCGCAGCAGGGAGACCAGTGAAAACCGGACATATACGTACCTTACGCATTATGGCCATATGGCCTGGGAACGCAGAAGAAGAAGAAGAAAGGCAATAAACATTTCACTCAAATCAAACAATATACAACATTAAAAATTGTTTTATTAAAGTAGGCCTAACATGTTGGCCAGGGAGCAAACGATGGATGGAGAGGATGGAGGACAGGAGGCAAGTCATGGGCTGTCTGTGCTGCTGTGGAGTCCTCTTACCAGTCTTTGTATCAGATCTCCTTTTCTGCATAAACACAAAAAAAGTTGATCTACTGAATTCAAAGATACAATTGATCAACATAATGTTGGCCAATATATCCAAGGAATGGACACAAAAAAATGTACTCCTCTGCATGGGTGCTTCTAGAAAACCCTGCTATAACCTGAAAACCTGGGATACAGGAATAGCCTAATTCCTGGTACAGTGCAGGAACAGCATCCCTTTGGGGATATAAGGGGGCAATGTAACATTACACAAGTTAAGCCACTACCTGGGCTGTGATAAGTGGTGGTAAGAACAAAATACAGGGAAGACATAAAACGGAGGTTGCTCCTTAAATTAAAAAAAAAAGCATGCAGGCAGAGGTCTTGTAAAAAAGCAGAATCCAGGCACATAAACCAAAGAGAAGCATCAATGTATCTGAAAACATAATATTACTGTACGAAGTTGGTATATTGTAATGACAATCTAAATACAGTTCACATCCTTACATCGACAGTAGTAATGCTTGTCGCAGTCAAAAAAGTCACTCAGTCAAATAAATCGCCCGCTACTATGAGAGTGTGTATTTGCGACAACCAGAAATTTCACTTTTTCTGTACTTGAACCATTTACCTAACCCTAACCCTAGAAAAAAGTGAAATTTGTGGTTCATGCTCAATGTCGCAAATACATACTCTCATAGTAGCCGGGCGATTTATTTGACTGAGTGACTTTTTTGGCTGCGACAATGCTTCTATAACAACAAAGAGCACATAAACGTGTAACTTTTGTAATGCTTTTTAATAAGCTACATTTAAAAAAACAAGCGCGGATTCGCAATCGTTTGTGGCACGCGACTATTTGAACTACAAACAAGGGCATCGCCGAGCGCATTTACATTATGCTCTTCACACACACAATTTTTTATCAAACACTTTCACTCAACAAGCGGTCTATTTTTACCACTCCAATCGTTACATACACTGAGTCACCTCCCCTGGCTTTTCAATAATTTTAATCTGTAAACCAGAATGTTATCTCTGACCATTTCGGGGGGGGGGGGGGGGGGCAGCAAAAAAAAAAGTAGTACAATAAAATGAAAAACTTAGCTACCGGTATGTGTACACACACACACACCATGTTCAACAATTTCACATTTCTGCACAGCTTTCTTCTTCTTTCTTCAGGTCAATCAGCCAACTCCACTCCGTGAATGCATTGTTCTTTTAGTGTTTCAAACACAATTGACAGCGCAAGCCATCTTCTGCATTTTGCCCCCAAGGCCATTTTTTGACCCATTCTTATCTACTCGGTTTCCCACTTTTGGCAGTAGGCCTAACGGCCTCACCTTCTGTGTCCAGTAAAATTTCTTTGTTACTGTCAGTATCAACACCACTTGCACCATCGGCGCCAGTTTCGGCAGCAATCACATTCACTGCTTCACTAGTTTTTGCTGAACACAAAGCTGCTAGTGCTGGACTTTCTTCTTCTGTAGCACAGGTTTTGGCTGTCGAAGTGGGAGTGGAAGTACGTGTTTTTTTAAAAGAAAAATAGAACAGCGTCGCACTCTTCCGATTGGTCGCCATTTTACTTGGAAGCCCACAAAGTTAAACGCGCATTCATTGGCCGATCACGTTTACAATTGACAGTACTGACCAATGAAATTGCTTTTTATTTGCTGTTTGGAGAAGTTGAAGCCCTGCTCGGAATGACTTTCTTCGCGGAAAAAACAATCGCGCATATCACATGTTTGAAAGGCGGGCATGGACTCTTTTTTGCGTGCGCGGTCCCGCATGGCTTTTTCACATTTGCGGGATTTTCCAAAAAATTGCATGAATCGTGCAATCACGCGCCCTAGATGCAACTCTGTTACTTTATGCCCAAGTATGTTTTTGTGTCTGTACTTTTCTTTCTCTTTTACAATATGTGCGACAATTTTGGACAGACCAACAGACAGACAAAGTGAGTTATAGGTTTGTGGCTTGTGCCACAAACAAAAACCAGAATGCACTTTCAATATCACCTAGCACATTTTTAAGGTTTGAAAACAAGTATTGAACAGCGATAACTTAGAATTTCTCTCTCCGAGTGTTCCTTACCATGTCAAGCTCACCAATGAGACACACCCCTTTGTCAGCCAGCTGCAGAGCACCTGCTATCCATCATTCACACACGAGGTTCCTCTTGATGTCGCCTGGCCCATGAGGAACACCACCCGGGGCACCATCTTCTCCAGGTACTTCAGGAAATGGACTTGTTCATGTAGGGGTTTCCACACACCAGGATGTTCACACCTTTTATACCACACACAAAAACCAACCCGTTACTGAACAAAAACACTACAGAGAAGAGAAAAGAGATGGTGGTGGTAGGTTAAATTGAAAAAGACGTGGGGCTGGTAATAAATTGGAAATAATGAGAAATTCATATTGAGAATCAATTTAAAATTATGAGTAACTGTATATTCTACTTTGGGCAGTATAGCTTCACAGCTGTACAAATTTGTAATGTGGTGGGGGGTTTTTAATTAAAGAAAAGGTATATATATCTTCAGTAGATCTGGCTTACCAGAAATTGCCTCAGGAAGGGATGATTCAGCAAGTAGTCTTGGATTCTGGGGCCTACTGCATTTGCGTACTCCAACTCCAAAGAGAAAACTAGAAAAAAAAGAACATTTTCATAATGTGAGAGGAATTAAATATTAAAGGAACTAAGAAAAACACACATGCCTTCAAGAAACTTAATATTTACAGGGAACAACTAGGGATAGCCGGGAGGAGGGCTTTTGCACAAATAGTCCCCCCACCTTCTGGAAGTTATGTGCTTGTAACTTCTCTAATGTGCCACTCTCTTTGACTCTGCCTTTTCCCTTTGCTTTCTATCATCAACTATCTTTCTGACATATTGGCCCATTCTCCTGACTTTTTTAAAAAACAAAATCTTCCAAATATGTTTTTTCTTTTCAGCTCGTCTGAAATCATAACGTGTTAGCTGTATGCAGCGAGGAGACCAGTGAAAACTGAAAACCGGATATATACGTACATCACCTATTATGGCCATATGGCCTGGGAACGCAGAAGAAGATCATGGAACAAAAAGTATCAATATGGGGAAAGTATAAAACATTAGGCACTGAAACATGACAAAGGCCTTATAAGCGGGTTTTCTTACAAGCGGGTTCGACTGTATGAGTAACTGTATATTCTACTTTGGGCAGTATAGCTTCACAGCTGTACACATTTGTAATGGGTTTTATTAAAGAAAAGGTATATATATCTTCAGTAGATCTGGCTTACCAGAAACGACAGAAGTCAGTCATATACTTTATGCCGCAGGAAGAGATGATTCAGCAAGTAGTCTTGGATTCTGGGGCCTACTGCACTTGCGTACTCCAACTCCAAAGGGAAAACTAGAAAAGAAAAACAAATACATGTAACAAAACATTTTCATAATGTGAAAGGAATTAAATAGTAAAGGAACTAAGAAAAACACACATGCCTTCAAGAAACTTAATATTTATATGGAACAACCCCCCGTGGGAATACCGGGGAGGGCCTTTTCTACAAATAGTTCCCCTACCTTCTGGAAGTTCTGTGCTTGTAACTTCTCTAATCTACCACTCTCTTTGACTCTGCCTTTTCCCTTTGCTTTCTATCATCAACTATCTTTCTGACATATTGGCCCATTCTCCTGACTTGTTTTAACAAAATCCTCCCCCCAGTTTTTTTGGGGGAGCTCGTCTGAAATCATAACATGTTGGCTGTATACACATAATACAGCGAGGAGACCACTGAAAACTGAAAACCGGACATATATACATACATCACCCATTACGGCCATATGGCCTGGGAACGCAGAAGAAGAACATGGAACAAAGAGTATCAATATGGGGAAAGTATGAAACATTAGGCACTGAAACATGACAAAGGCCTTAGATTTGATACAATTGGAGTTGTTAATGGGTTACTGAATCCGAATGCATCAATATCATAATAAAAACAACAACAGGGTGCTAATGCTTAGTTAATCTAATCTGAAAACATCCACAGAGCTTCACATTGTTTTCAGACTTCATGGGTCATATGACCCATGGCTGCACAAAATTGAGGGGTCATTTTTTCAAATGATGGGCCACTTATGTGGCACAATTATTTTTGTGGGTGCACACGTGTGTCTGGATAGAAAATAAAAACACTTACCGGTAGTTTATTTAGCAAAACTACTAGTACTAGTGGCTATAAAGATATACTTGGAAAAAAAGGCAGAACAGACAGCTTTTGAAGTTTAAAACTTTTCTTTCATTGTGTCATGAATTATCAATCATGGAAATGTGATTACATGCGTCATTATTAAAAAGAATGAGTCAATGACGTGGGCGCACTGACAATCTGAAGCTCTGCAACAATATTAATTCAAATAGAAATACAAAGCAAAAATGTATGTGTGTGTATGAGTGAGGGAGAGAGAGGGTGCGGTGGGTTCGAACCCGGCTGGTGACGATGTTGTATCCTTGGGAAAGATACTTTACTCCTATTTCCTGGTCCTTCGGATGAGACCTAAAACCGAGGTCCCGTGTGCGAACGCACGCACAAGATCTTGCGCGCACGAAAGCCCATTCCACTATTCGGTACGAGTAGGCCGTGTGTGCCGGTGGGATGGATGACACGAATTCACATAGCAGCACGCATCCTGTGTGTGTCTGAATGAAGACCGGTGAGCGCAGGACAGGATAAACATCCCCAACTGGCAACTGGAAGAAGAAGAACCATCAACTTGATGATGGTGGTTGGGAAAAGAAAGAAGATATAACACGAACACTGAACAGGGCTCCCAATCGTCCCGCAAAACAAGGGGTCCCAAGGGACTCCTTCACTTACGGCGGGATAGATCATAGAGGGTCCCACTCCCAGTGGCAGTGGAATAGAGGGATCTGGGTCATGTATGCAAATGAGAATGCCACCTCTGTCGGCCATGATGGCTGGATTATTCGGGTTGCTAAGATACTTGGCGGTGGAACGCATTGAATTCTGATGTTTGCTTTTAGTCCTGAACATTTAACTACTGCACAGTGTATTACCATTGTGACGATTTGTCGAAACTCACTGACGCTTGTAGCGTGCACGCGACAACGCTCACCTCTGTAATCTGAACCAAAACGGCGCTCCAGCCAAAATGGCGTCCGACTTTCGTTACCAACAAAATCACGTGACATTTATGACGCTATCCCGGATCCCTCTAATGGGACCCCCTGAACATTCTTTTAGAGGGTCCTGTAGAATTGGAGCCCTGACAAAAAATATATCATATCACGCTCACTTAGCTACTTAATTAGTACTCTACCACCTTGCCCGGTTACTAAACTTACAGTTCACACGCCGGCAACGGCCCAAGCTTAGAAAACCAAGTGAAGTCTAGATCTATTCTATTCTAACACATCAAATCAACATTTTTTTTCCAGATAAAGGTTAAAAACTGGTACTGACTAACTTCAAACCACTACTAAAGTAGGCCTAAGTAAGAGAATAGTTAAGTTTGACTGGTCACTTACAGGAAGAAAGAGACAAAAATAAACCTCTTTCACCTCCTTCAACGTCTGCTGTTTACAAATGGCTGGCTAAAATGTCTAGGTGGATAGATTTGATTGGATGGAAGTAAGTTATGTGCTTACGTCATTTCTTAGCTACCAAAAAAAAAATGTATGTTCTTATTATATTTAAATTATTGTGTCTTTGCTTCCGCTAGTTGAGCGCCGAGCTAGCTAAACTTTGGGTTTTTTCCTCAACATTGTCAAATTATGCCGATCGTTATTTGATCTGTAATTAAGGTTCTCACTTTCCTAAAACAGAAATACAGAGATTAACCCCCTCCCTTCACCCGCTCCCCCCTCCCCCCCCCCCCCCCCCCACACACACACATAGAGATGGTGACATTTGCAATGTGTGTGACACATAGAGACGGGGATGCGTAGTCGAAATTGGGGACGCATACTGATCGAGAAGGGACAAAATAGTGAAGAGGGCGCAAGGCCTAATGTCCTAACTAACTACCTGGCCTGACCTGACCTGACCTGACCTTATTAATTATGTAGACAGGGACACACATAGTCCTCCTCTCGGCCTACATCGTATCAGAGGACAATGAGTTTTGCCAGCATATCCCCAGAATCGACCCAATGCTGGCAAATCCAACACTGGCACACACTGCATTTGCCAGCGTTCAGCCAGCAATGTCAAAGTACATAGAGGATCGATGCCGGCATGCCAGAATAGGACCGATTGAAGGACTGATGCTGGCCAGCACTTGCCATCATTTGCCATCACGTTGCCAATGTAAGAACGATGCCGGAATGTTTACAGGGTAGTCTAGCTTGTTGAAACGGGTTATTTCTTCTCCATGTAAACCTATGACAATCCTGATTCAAGTCTCTCCAAATATCATTCAATTCTAAATCATTAATCATGTTACCCACCATCTCTCTAGCGTTAGGGTTATTTACATTCTTATAGTTACAATAGTCTCGTGCTGGGTCTAGAACTAAATTGAAATCGCCACCAATTATAACATGATCAACACTGAAATCTGTTATTCTTTGAGTTAAAGCATTATACAAATCTGGATCGTCTCGGTTTGGACCATATACATTTACTAAGAGGAAATCCTTTTGCTCGAATTCTACATGTACAATGAGGCTGTTTCCATCATTTCCTTTATGCACTCTTTTAACTTTAAATTCAAAGTTATTATTAAACAGTATAGCAACGTTCCTCTCGAGTCCCCCATGATTATTGATTGTGGTTGATTTTTCTCCAGTTTATGTTTTTTATTTATTTGTTTTGATTGTTTTTCTTATCAATTCATGACGGCAGGATGTAAAAAGCTTGATCAAGCTTACTCTTTTATCGTCAATAAACATCATTTTGACTTGACTTGAATTGACACACACACACACACACACACACACACACACACACACACACACACACACACACACACACACACACACATACATTGCAAGTATCAAAATCATACCCAGAAGGGAAAGAAACCCACCCAAATTTAGTTTTTTAATTTTGGTTATGTTTTCATGTTTGTGCGCAAAAATCTCCATTTTGTCACCAGTAGCAAAATTGACATTATTGATTATGACTAACGGCACCAACACACTGGCTTGTGCGTATATTCCAGTAAATTGTTTTCCGCACACGTGGCTGATTCTAAACTTCACAAAATGAGCATTCAATAATTCTAAAACCTTGTATGATTTTGAAATAGGCCAATATTCGTGCAACATTCTATTAATTTAAAGGTTGTAAGTAAACATTGTTAATAAAATTAAATGACAACAAATATTTGAAATTGAAAAGGAGTTTCATTTCCGGTCCCTTCTTCTGCGAAATCATCCATTTCAAGGCGGCATTTTACCATGACGGTCTAGAGAACGACTCATGCCAAAATGTTCAGAAGAAAACAAGATGTTGACCGACATGTCTCTAGCATCCTTGGAAAGATCAAAGATGAGAGAGAGGTAATAACAATGACTTTGATTTCTTTGTTTTATGAATTGTAGAATCAAAACAATGAACCAAATCAAAAGCAGAGACTGTTCGTGGAATTTGAAATTTTGCCAAGGAAAAGTCATGGGCGAGAGGATAACTCATTAACTGGTTGAAACTAGCAGACGGC
This sequence comes from Phymorhynchus buccinoides, assembly GCA_017654935.2. Lineage (NCBI taxonomy): Eukaryota > Metazoa > Mollusca > Gastropoda > Neogastropoda > Raphitomidae > Phymorhynchus > Phymorhynchus buccinoides. Next base: position 17,001,329 of record CM065681.1, on the reverse strand, counting down.
GGTATTGCAACTACTGAACTAGTACTGGTACTTTATAGAATGGGCGAAAGATTAAACGGATACATTTACAATCGCTTAGATTTTTAGGATGCTGGTTCTGGTTCAAGCATCCCATCTAGATGGACATTTTTGTCAAATCCTAATGAAATTTATGTAATTGGAAAGAGCTCGAATAGACCTTTAAAATGATACCCAAATTATCAAAATCGGTCTAAAATTGAAAAAGTTACGACGTTTTAACCCCTTGACTGCTGAGCCTACTAGGCTGGAAGTCAGTGCACAAGAAGCTAGCCGCAATCTCGACACCAATTTTCATTGGACAATAGGCCTAGTAGGCTAACTTCGTAACTGAACCTGACTCGTTAACGCTGAGCTATCCAACTGGATAATTATACAGCGTGGTTGTGGAGCAGCAGGAAGAAAAATAAAACAAAGAAGCAACTGAAAAGAAACTAAAAGTGTTCGTAACTTTAGTTGTAGCAAAAGTTTGACTCCCATGCTCCAGTCCAAAATCAAAATGTGACTAAACTGTCAGTAACACTAAGTCTTGATTAATATCGTCCAATGAAAATTGGCGTCAAGACTACGGTTAGCTCCACACATGTTTTTTGTCCATTATTATTAATACTAAATACTCGCCAACAACTACACAACAGAAGAAAAGCCTCTGTCAATCCCACTCTGCTGCCCAAAATAGATGTATTGAAATACAATTATGATTAAGACAACAATGATTGCTCAAAAAGCGTCACAGTATGCCAATCTAATTGCTAAACAAAATCACTAAAACGAACAATCAAAAGAAAGGGCACATCAAGCGGCCTGGCTGCCCTGAAGATCTGACCTGCTGCCTACGACATCCCAAGCCACAGAACACAGTACATACAATCCACATTCTTACCCCGCTCCATCCCAGTAGAACTGCCTCCCAGAAGCAGTTGCCTCCTCTCAATCATTGGAGGCATTCAAAAGAGGCATCCACAAACTTCTCCACTGTAACTAAAACCAGGGAACTAGAGGCCATAGATCAAAGTAGTGGTAAATGAAGGGCAGGAGCTGTGCCGGTCGGGGTTCGCCCCCGGGGACTGCTATGGTAGCCGAATTGGTCTTGTCTAGATACTACGAAATAAAGGCTATGGTCCACTTTTAATTTTGTTTTAAAAGATCCACACTAGGTTTTATTTTGTTTGTTTTCCTTTCCATTACGCTACTTGTCTTCTATCTACTCAGCTTTCTAATTTCTTGTCTTCTTACTACCCCCCAAAGTGCAGCAGAATCTTCATCCTGATGAAGTTGGCTGCCTGAGGCGAAGAAGAAGACTACTTGGGCCTGGAATAGTCTGCCAGATCAAATAGCCAATGCACCCTCTTTGAATTCGTTTATAACCCTTTCACCACCAATTTCGCATTTATGCACCAGAATGGTTTAACACCCATGTCACTAAAAGGCATCAAAGCAGGGCCTGTTATCCGAAGACCCTATTTTCTTAATTTTTGGAGGTTAAGATAGGACTAATTCTATACATCACTCTACATGTCACAGAGGAATTCTCAATATTGGCCCAAACAAATTTCTCTACCCAGTTAAGTTTAATGGTATTTTTTGGCTGAAAAATGGCTGGCGGCGAAAGGGTTAAGGGCAGGTTAGACAGGTACTACAGAAAATTCCAGTAATATAGTTTAGAGCCACCATCCACCCTTAGACAAGAGGCTCCCGAAATGTGCCCAGAACGACCTGACCAATGAAGGGGATGAACTCTTCCAAGACCTGCTACAGGTTGCTAGCCTTTCAACGGAAAGGAACCTGTAACTCAGTGTGAGAACCTGTGGTTTTGTAGTCAAAAGGGCCACATCGTGGCATAGAATCGACAAAAACTAGGGGAGAGCACACCCTATTTAAAAAACCTACATAATAATTAAATAATACTGAACATTAATACAGCGCTTTACTCCCTTTGCAGGGAGCTCAAAGCGCTTTACATAGACAATAAAAACACAAATAAGTTAACATTTTACACATAAGACTCGCTACAATCAAATCAAAATACATAAAATAATATTATTTAAACAAAGCCCTGTTCATAACCACAAAATTTGAAACAATATTACAATATTATAAGAAAAGAAACAAAATTGCAAGGGAAATCAAAGTTCCTGAGCTACGTTATTGTGCAAGCACACACACTAATAGAGAAGCACACAGTCACACACCATGCACACACACACGTGCGCACATTAAATCAATGGGCATTCACACACATGCCACGCGTGCGCATGTATGATTTGATCTGGCCAGTCAGCACACGTTCAGCATGATGCTAACAGTAACATGATGCCAGTATTGTGTTTACTGACGTGCATAGTGACTAACTGGACAGACAGATCTTGATTTTGGTTGTAGAACTTTGAAAGAGCCATACTGTGGCATTACATCAACGAAAACTAGGAGAGAGCATGCCCTAATCTAGCTTTATGACCTGGCCAGCTAGTGCACATTTAGCGTGCAACCAGCATGATGCCACGTCTCATGCATCAACCTAAGCTTTAGAACTAAAATTGGTTTGGGGTGGTGTGGGAAAGGGGTCAAGGAGAAAGGGGACGGGTGTGTGGGAAGGGTGTTGTTTACTTCCTTTCAGGGGCCTGAAAATCCTCCACAGACCCTGCGGAAACAACCTTGGTGGTCAGGCTGTTCCTTCCACTCATGGATGGTTCTGGGAAAGAAGCTGTTTCTTAATAGTGAAGTCTTTGCAGGCTGGAGGTTGAAACAGCGCTCATTGTTGTGGCAATGCATACCTGTATTAGGCCTATTATAAGTAGTCCTAGTAGTAGTACTTAGTAGTAGTGGTAGTAGTAGTGGTGGTGGTGGTAGGTGTGACACAACACCAATTGCAGCAGCACACCTAAGCTAATCTAACTAGATATTTTGCAGTCCAGTAGTTAAGGGAGGGGGGGGGGGGGGCGTGGTAGGGGGGGGGGGCATGGTAGGGGGAAGGGAACGAAAGAAATGGACAGTGTTAGGAAATTCCTATGGTTTGATTCATGCTTTTAGTGGCAAGAAATCAATTGAATTTTTTTGTTTCAGAAAAGTGCCAAAGGCTACCAGATTGCACGCCTGTACTTTGAAGTGGGAGAGTTTGAGATTGCCAGAAGGTAAGAATGTTATGTTGTTAGTACATGTAAAAAACATGATCTAGTGATCTACTTAATTAATCTGCAAAATAACTTCAATAAGATATATAAAAAAGTTTAAAGAAAATAAAACCACTGTGACTTTTGAACTTTGATTTCAGTAAAATGTTTTCCAGATATGAGATTATAATACAAAAGCAGTGTTGCAGATTGTCATTTTTTTAAGTGCTGTGAGAAAAATCACTTGAGTGAAGAGAGATTGACAAAGATGCCTATATAGATACTGAGATATGGATTTTCGTTCAGTGTTTTTCTATGTGAATCCTGATTGTTTTGTTGTGTGTCATTTGCTTGTTTCATCTTGCCTGCAATTGATTGAAATGTTTCCTTTTTTTGTGTTCACCATTTATTCCTATTAACTTTTTTAAAAAGGTATCTGGCATCGTTTCTGAGTATGAGGGAAACAGTTCCCCAGGCCTTCAGACTCCTGGGACAGATTGAAGAGGCAGTCGGCAACAAGGACAATGCTGTGGAGGCCTATAAAAGGTATACATTCATTTCTATAGTTTATTTATTAATTACTATGTCAGAGATTCACTGAAGACTTTGCCGATTTGACTGTTTTCAGAGTTAAGCGTGTGCACATCATGTTTTGCTGGCACTTGGTTCTATAGGATGTGTACAAAATGTACACATTCTGATTTCTGAGGAGCTCAAAGGAGAAAAATTATTTGGAAGATTTTTTTTTTTTTAAAGAGGCAGGAGGGAGAATGGGCCAATAAGTCAGAAAGATAGCAGATGACAGAAAGCAAAGGGAAAAGGCAGAGTCAAAGAGAGTGGCAGATTAGAGGAAGTTACATACTTCAGACCTGCCTACTGCTACGATTTGGCCGTAGCAGCTACGAAAAATAAAGCTTCACTACGGAGCTACGGCAACCTTATCGTTGCTACGAAAAAACAAAATTGCCGCTGCATTTTATGCGTTCCTGCTTTTGTCTGTTTCTAAGAGCAGACGCCGTGTCACGCGCGATAACCTAGTCACTTCCGTTTTTATCAAAGTGACTGCGCATGCGTTCTTATTACTTTCTCTGGAAAAAAATGGTGGACTCCAGCAGCAGTAGCGATTCGGGAGATGTTTCAAATGAAGAAAAACGAACCCAAACCAGAAACCGAAAATCATCTGCCACACCATCTTGTTCTAAGAAAAAACATCGGCCTGCCGCACAAGTTTTCAAAATAGCTTACACGGAGGAGTGGCCTTGCATCGTCAGAAGTTGACTCGGTGCGAACCATGCTCACTGCAACCTCTGCCATGCGGACTTCTCTGTGAATAATGGCGGTAGAGACGATTGCCGTCAACACGTTCAATCAGCGAAACATAAGCAGTGCGTTTCGGCTCAGGAAGAGAACAAATTGATTGCCGTCGTTTGTGGATGCTATGGAAACATTTGCCATGCTACTGGAAATTGATGGCTGGGCTACTGATTGGGAAAATTCCAAGTAGGCAGGTCTGATACTTACAAGCACAGAACTTCAAGAAGATAGGGGAACCATTTTTATTCATCAATCAAATACTCATGATTCACTTAAGATTTTGCATAGGGGACATTCTTTTGACCTTAATATCTGGTCATGCTTTGATTGTTCCACTTTGCATTGTAGTTATTTATGAAATAAAAGAATATATGCACTTCTTTTTAATTTTGGTGTGTGGGTGTAGGTGTGTGTGGAAAGAGTGAACTGATAGCAAAGCAGCAGATTCATTTGCATTAATTTCCCGTCTTTTGTATAAATAGTTCCCCCACCTTCTGGAAGTTCTGTGCTTGTAGCTTCCTCTAATCTGTCACTCTCTTTGACTCTGTCTTTTCCCTTTGCTTACTGTCATCTACTATCTTTCTGCCTTACCGGTCCATTCTCCTGCCTTTTTTCACGAAACGCTTTCAAAAACATTTCCTCCGGCCGAAGTCGGACTTGCTGGGCCTAACTATTTCTTAGTTAGGCGCATGATGTCAGCATGACGCATCTGCGCTTTTAATTGACAGGAAGCTGAGCGATCGAAGAAGAAGAAGAAGAAGAATTTGCATTAATTTGATAAAAATATGATTATATTGATTGATGCATTTATACATTTGGTTCCTTTACAGGTTCCTCGATATGGGAGGACCAGGCAAAGATGTAGTTTTGAAAAGTAAGTCCATTTCTTTTTTAGTTAGAGATCATGCTTAACAGTAGTTCATTCAAAGCGCATAGAGCTTAAAGGTATGCGCTATAGACATTTTCTTAATAAATTATCAATAACTTGAGGCAAAGGTTTAGTTATGGTACACATATTCAGAAATAATGTTTGTATGTTTATTTTAAGGATTTGTGGTCATCCATTAACCCTTTCACCAGTCGCATTTTTGCACCACAATGGTTTAACACCCATGTTACTGAAAGGCATCAAATCAGGGCCTGTTATCCGAAGACCCTATTTTCTTAATTTTGGGAGGTCTAAATTAGGCCTAATGTTATATATGTCACAGAGAAATTCCCAATATTGCAGATATTTTTTTTTCTCTACCCAGTTAAGTTTAATGGTATTTTTTGACTGAAAATGGCTGGCGGCGAAAGGGTTAAAACGTTTCATGTTTTTACAAACAAGATTTAACTTTTAGTGAACATTACTGTTTCTTCATTGAGAACCCACAGATATTATTTAGTTGTACCACAAGCTATCTGAACGTAAATTTACGTAAAATTACAATCATTAAAACTATGTGAGTCAAATTTTAATGTAAATGATGACAAACTTTTGTTGCAGTTTGTGAGCTGTACAGTGAAATTGGAGTAGATCATCGCAAAGGAAAGGTAGGAATTGGCTTTGTTTCTTTAGAATTTCATGAATCGAAATTTGGAATTACCAAGGTTAAGGAAAAATCTGTGCTTGCGATTGAAAATGAACACAGATATTAACACTAACAGTGGTGACTTCATTAAACCTTGCAGGTTTTTTGTTTGTTTTCCGTTTTGTTTGTTTGTACCATTGAACAAACTTTTAAAAATATTTAGGCATCTGATCTATTGTATTGTTTGTTTTCACATCAAGCATTTGATTGGTACATGACCTTCTAATAAGAAATTTGGTTCAGTGCTCACTTAACAGCTCTTCAAGCACCGTGGGTGAATGCATTCGCCCAGTGCATCACTCTTCACTCCCACCAAATGCAAAGACATTCACTGCCAAGTGCCCTGCTGTGTGTCTGTGTACTTTCAGAGCTTATGTCAGTGATTTTTCCATTTAAGCGACGCAAGCGCACTCGAAAAAATCGTTACTTCCCTCTTGTGTGGTTTGGTTTTGTGGGTTATGTGTGCACGCATGTGCGTGTGTGTGTCTGTATGCATGTATGTGTGCATGTCTGTGCGTACGTTGTGTGTGAGTGTATTTGTATGTGTATCCGCTAACGTGTGTGTGTGTGTGTTGGTGTATGTGGTCAGTCCGTGCAACTCAGTTGCTATGGCTTACTGAATGAAAGATGAATAATGTGTGTGTGTGTGTGTGTGTGTGAGAGAGAGAGAGAGAGAGAGAGAGAGAGAGTTGCTTTGTATATGCGTTGTTGCTGGTTTGTCCTTAAAAACATTTAAGTTAAATACTATTTTTGCTATCTACTTGTTGATGACTAATTGATTGTAAAGCGCTTTGGGCTCATTTGAGGTAAAGCGCTATATAAATGTACTATTACTTACTTACTTACTTGTCGGTTGAGATGCAATGGACAACCAAAAACATAAAATAATTGGCGCTAGAAGAGTCTGTATGCTGAAGATTGTCAGCAGGGACTTGAGTATTTGTAGCCTTCGAGGCTATTAGCTGGATTCTATTCTAAAGAGATTGTGTCCAGAATAAAAGCCTGAATGTTTGGCTTTGTAAAACTTTCTTCTTCTTCTTCGTTCGCTCAGACAGTTTCCTGTCACATGAGCGCAGATGCGCCATGCTGCCGTTATGCGCCTAACTAAGAAATAGTTAGGCCCAGCGTGTCCGACTTCGGCTGGAGGAAATGTTTTTGAAAGGGTTTCGTGAAAAAGGGCAGGAGAATGGACCGCTAGTAAGTCAGAAAGATAGATGACAGTAAGCAAAGGGAAAAGGCAGAGTCAAAGAGAGTGACAGATCAGAGGAAGTTACAAGCACAGAACTTCCAGAAGGTGGGGGAACTATTTGTGCGAAAGACCCCCCGGTATCCCCATGGGGGAAGCTTTGTAAAACTGATTGAGGGGGAAAAAACCCAAAGTTGCTGTAATGATAAAGTCAGCATTGACTTGTTAGATGTTTGATAAAACATTATTATAGTGAAAGTGATGTGAATGTTTTGTTTTTGTGCAGTTCTGGCTGGAGAAGGCTGAGCAGCTTTATCCTCAAAGCGATGTGATCTTCAAGCTGAAGGTCGGTGTTCATTTTGGTGATTCTTCTTCTTCGATCGCTTAGACAGTTTCCTGTTAATGCTGCCGTTATGCGCCTAACTAAGAAATAGGCCCAGCAAATCCGACTTCGACTGGAAGAAATCTTTTTGAAAGTGTTTCGTGAAAAAAGGCAGGAGAATGGACCGGTAAGGCAGAAAGATAGTAGATGACAGCAAGCAAAGGAAAAATGCAGAGTCAAAGAAAGTGACAGATTAGAGGAAGTTACAAGCACAGAACTTCCAGAAGGTGGAGGAACTATTTATACAAAAGACCCCCTGTATCCCCACGGGGGTAATTTTGGTGATAACGCTGCAAGTTATGAAGAATGGAATAATCCTCCGAAGTCGGAGTGTGGCTGCCCATGTGGCGGAGTAATCGGAAGCGGTCACACGCGTAATGCATAATGTTATCATCCCTAGCTGATGCATTTGTACCATAGTGTTCAAGTGCTTCGGCTGCTGGGATGATCCCTGGAGTCTTTTAGCCAGGGTATGACAACGACAACAAAGAACGGAATACATTTTTGTTTTTTTAATGATAGGGGGAAAGGCTACATTGTGTAGTAAGGAAGAAAAGTTGCAGATCAGTAAAAGTGTTCTAGTATTGTGTCATAAAGTTGAATTATGAACTACATTTGATGGCTGAAACAGGTTTTTTCTTCTACTGTTCGTAATTACATGAACTTACTATTTAATTTTTTTTTTTTTTTTCAAGTGCTGCACATCTGAATGAAAAAATCATTATGTGTGTGTTTGTTTGTGGTGTTCCAGGAGAAGCTAATTGCGGCATCACCCCAAGAGAACAATGACGGAGACATGGAAGCATTGATCACTTCAGAATTGGTGAGCAATGTTCATTCGTGTGTGTTGATTCTAGAGCGCGGTCTTGCGGGATTCCCGCATTTATTCCCCCTAGGACGCATAAAATCGCGAACAGTGCGGCCCAACTCACGCAAAAAAATAAAAACAAACGCACTTTTACTTAACGAGTGCGTAGTCGCGGCTGCTGTGTCTATAGCCTTCTCGATATTGAGTAGAACCGAGCATCCTTTCTGTCAACGTTTCTGATTGGCCGATGACCCTGGCTTTGTCCAATCACACAATTTTTACTCAGGAGCACAACTTTTCAGTCCGCCATTTTTGTTTTCGTGCACACTATCGAGCTCAATGCCACAGCCAGCGATTCTCGTTCTGTTGTAGGGCCTCTAAGGCGCAGTGAGCAAAGAAAACAAAGCAGACTTGTTTAATTTCGTGCCTATCAACGAAGGATGTTTGTACAACTAAGAATACACGCAGTGAGTCAGGAAGTGAAACGGAACTCACGATGCCGATGTCAATCAGATCCGAGATTGGAACTTCTTGAAATTGCCTTGCCCAACAAACTGGAAAGACGCAAAAAACAGTCTTTCCAAAGGCTTACTTGTGTTTCAAGGAAGAGTGCGAGGGCGATAACATCGACGATGAGAGTTTTTATGCGATCACTGAATCAGCGAAAGTCACAACTCGAACTCGAAGAATCTTGAGTGCGGCAGTTGTAAAGTGTAAAGTGATGACTTCGAGTGCTCTCTCTCTCTCTCAGTCTCTCTCTCTCTCTCTCTCTCTCTCTCTCTCTCTCTCTCTCTCTCTCTCTCTCTAAAGTCTCTCTCTCTCTCTCTCTCTCTCTCTCTTCTCTCCTCTCTCTCACTCTCTCTCTCTCTCTCTCTCTCTCTCTCTCTCTCTCTCTCTCTCTCTCTCTCTCTCTCTCTCTCTCTCTCTCTCTCTCTCTCTCTCTCTCTCTCTCTCTCTCTCTCTCTCTCTCTCTCTCTCTCTCTCTCTCTCTCTCTCTCTCTCTCTCTCTCTCTCTCTCTCTCTCTCTCTCTCGCACACACATACACACATTGTGACAGGCTCTGTCTCTCTCAGTCTCTGTGTTTAAATGTTGCTGTCTGGGAATGTGCTCTTTCCTTTGCTTTCTGTGGTCGCTGTGTTATTCTTCATTCTGTCTATCCTGCCAAAAGACAAAGGGCTAAAATGCATTCATACTGCTGGGTTTTGTTTAATTCTCGAAAAGCTCTTGGGTCCCTTCTTTTTATCCCAGGGGTCCCTTGGGGATCCTTTTTTTCACCTGAGGGAGCCGCAGGGCTCCCTTTTTTGAAATCCTAGATGCAACATTGGCATTTATCTTCAAATATCACCCAAATCAGCAAAACTAACCTTTTATACTGTAGAATTACTAGAAATCTGGTTAATCAGAATTGAAAGGACTGAATTTTGTTTACTGATCTGAGCTAGCTGTTATTTTAAGATAAGAAAAAGTTTTTGGCATAAGTATTAAAATGAGACAAAAAATTATGTGAATTGTTCTTTTTAGTTTGCTGTTTTCCATTGTAAATACTTCAGAAATGCTGAACAAAAACGAAAGATGAAAACTTGAAACAGGGTGGTGTCGATTCTCAAGCCTTTTTTTTTTATTGTTGTTGTTGCTTGGATATTGTTGTTGATGTACCCTGGCTAAAAGACTCCAGAGATCATCCCAACAGCCGAAGAAGCACTTGAACACTATGGTACAAATGTATCAGCTAGGGATGAGAACATTACGTGTGTGACCGTTTTTGATTACCCCGCCACGTGGCCAGCCACACTCCGTCTTCGGGGGAGGATATTGTGTGTTAACGGCTGATGGTTTTTCCTCCGTAGCTGAAGCGACCTCAGGATGTGGACCTTCGCATCAAGCTGCTGCGGGTCTACCTCGACTCCAACAAAGTGGAAGAGGCCTACGCCAATGCCATGGAAACAGACTGTACCACTGCCTTTGCCGCCTCATTGGAGTGGTACGAGTGTCTCTACGATGTCTTCAGGGTGAGTACAAACATGTTTGTGAATCAGTCAGGGCTCCCAGGGACCCCCATTTGGGCGTCTATGAAGCACTAAAATTCTAATGGACTCTCTAAAAGAATGTGCATGGGGTCCCAGGGATACACTATAAAAAAAATTAGCATTCGCTATACCACTGGGACCCTCTATCCTGCCTCTAGGACCCTCTATGCTGTAAGTGAAGGGACCCCTTGATTTGCGGGACGATTGGGAGCCCTGTCAGTGTTGTTTAGACCGTCAAGCTGGGCTATCAGCTACTTTCAGATATAATATCAGACAAGTAAGACTTTTCTGTAAAATCATTAAACAAATATTCCTTGTTAAATATGTGTTTAAAGATGAGGTTAAAAGCTTGGCCTTGTGAGTTGAACAGGAGAGCACAACCAATACGTTTTGTTCAGCTCATTTTCTGTTTTTTGTGATATAACTACAAGTAAAACACTTTGCTATTAACGCCAATAAATGGGAATGGAGTCAGTCACATGAACAAAATCCCTCTCAGTGATTTCTTTTGCTTCTTCTTCTTCGATCGCTCAGACAGTTTCCTGTCAATTATGAGTGCAGATGCGTCATGCTGCCGTTATGCGCCTAACTAAGAAATAGTTAGGCCCAGCAAGTCTGACTTCGGCTGGAGGAAATGTTTTTGAAAGTGTTTCGTGAAAAAAGGCAGGAGAATGGACCGGTAAGGTAGAAAGATAGTAGATGACAGTAAGCAAAGGGAAAAGGCAGAGTCAAAGAGAGTGACAGATTAGAGGAAGTTACAAGCACAGAACTTCCAGAAGGTGGAACTATTTATACAAAAGACTCCCTGGTATCCCCATGGGGGGTCTCAGCGATTTAAGAGACCAATTTTAATCAGCGATGTAACTGAGCTATTTTTGCTTTTTGTTGCTCCTCTTATTGCATTATACAGTGGAACCTCCCTTATAAGACTCCCTCCCACATAAGACTTTCTTCTCTGAGACATTGCCCTTTGTAAGTATTAAAATTGCCTCCATTATAAGACCCCTCCCTTATAAGACCTTATTTTTGATGATTTTTAAGGTCTTATAAGGGAGGTTCCACTGTACAGTTAAGTTTGATGAAATAGGTTGCAAGAACTGATGTGTTAATTTCTCTTCCCTTCCACTGCAGGCGTACCAGAGTGAGGGAGACATGTGGCAGGATGTGGATTTTGTGTTTCACTACCTGATAGTGCTGTGCAATCTGACCTACCTGAGGCTAGCCAACAAGGATGTGGTAGAGAGTGCGGAAGCTTTGCACTGGTGAGTCACTATTGTGCTGTGCTGTGCTGTGCTCCACTGTACTTCTGTTGAGTACCCATAATCAACGGGCCGATTTCATGGCTGTGTTGTACTGGTAGCACAGTGTAATTAATATAATTATTATTATGACCTGCACTTGAGACACTGTAGCGAGTGCTGAGGCTTTGCAATGCAGAAAACTTCCATTTTTATTACAAGTCTCCCAAATTCTGCCACCTTCATGACGTCTATCAGCAGTACCAACCTCATGGCAGTGAATCCAAGCTCTGGAAGCGACGCATTGCGATATTCCAAACATGAATGACACTAGTCTGAACAGCTGTTCTCCAGCATGCCAACACAGAAAGACAACTCTTTGCGTGTCAAATGACATAATTATTTCAGTTCGGCCATGAAAGTTTGCCTCTTGTACGACATTTACGATGTGAGCAAGAAATGTCGTTGATTCTGACAATTTTACTCCATTTCAGCGAAATTACACCTTATGGGGGTGGCATGCGAAAATCACATGATGCACGTGAACAGGAAGTTGGATAAAGCAAGTTTGAGTGAGCTTGTGTTCATGGGTGATTGCTCTTTCCGGTCATATAGTTTTTATTGCTTACAATACTCCCAAGACATCACTCTTCACTCCCACCAAATGCAACGACATTCACTGCCAAGCACCCTGCCATGTGTTTGCTTTTAGAGCTTATATCAGTGTTTTTTCCATTGAAGCAGTGCATGCACACTCGAAAAAAAAAAGTTACTTGTTAGTTGAGATGCAACGAACAATCAAGAATGTAAAAGTACATGGCGCTACAAGAGTTAAACCCATGTGTTTTTGAGATATTGACCACCGAAATGTGACGTTTCTTTACAGTTTTGATGCGGTGGTGCAGCGTGCAGTGGATTTGACCCACCCCAGTGAGCAGTGGGACGCCTTTGTCACGGAGATGCAGGGACAGCTGTTCTTCCTGGCCGGAACACTGCTGCTGAAGAGGGCTCAGAAGGTATAGACGTCATAGAAATAAAAATTCCTCTGCATTACAGGGCTCCCAATCGTCCCGCAAACCAAGGGGTCCCAGGGACTCCTTCACTTACAGTATAGAGGGTCCTAGAGGCGGGATAGAGGGTCCCAGTAGCACTGCAAATGCTAGAATCTTTTTAATGCATCCATGGGACCCCCTGCACATTCTTTTAGAGGGTCCTTTAGAATGTTAGTACTTCATAGACCCCCAAATGGGGGTCCCTGGGAGCCCTGGCATTCACAAGATCAGAATCAATGTGCCTGTTAGTGTTTGTATTCTTTTGAACTTTTTTTTAATCTGAAAAATGAATTATATGGGGGGGAAATTGATTGAAGCATCACTTTCTGTAAAGTCCTGAGATGAAATCTGACCCTACATCAAACAATACCCAGTGAAATGCTGAATTATTGAAATGGAACACAATCGGTGTTTGTTCTATTTTCAAGATCAGTGGGTCAGAAGTGAGAATCGTCATGATAAATGTCTCTAGATTTTTAGGTGGTCACCTGGGCCTGTTTTCACATTGAGATAGTATGAGACATGATCATATCTTAGAAGGCCTTCTAAAGTCCTATTAAATCCTACTGCTTTAGAAGGAGTTCTAAGAAGTCTCATACTATCTCAATGTGAATCCAGGGCCTGGATATTGGGGGGTTTCTATTTCATCGCCCACATGCTTATAAGTCGAATGACGTCACTTCACATGAGGAATGGAAAACTCAATATTTTGGTCATTTCAGGCCAAATAACGTCATTTTTTTGTTCATTTAGCATCACCATTGGTGTTTTATCTTCGCAAATTCTTGTTTTGCAGCTTGTCTTGATCAACTGGTATGTTCAACACATTGAAGTTGACCAACTTTGAGTTACGTCTCTTGCATACGGACAGTGATTTATAATATTGTTATTAAAAAATTGTGTTGGTTAAAAATGTGATACATTATTGTGACTATCTGGTCTGACGCCCGGTGCGCCAGATGGGAGGTTTGGGCGTCAAGACTCGCATCTGTGCTTCAATCTTAACACTGCCTTTTCTACAATTTCAGGGCAGCGTGTCGTGGACGGACATGCGCCCCCTGGCGGCGGTGCTGTACCTGCTGTGTCAGACCATCCCCACGGTGGACGCCCAGGCCACCTGGTTCGTGCGTCCACCCCAGGACAGGGAGAAGCTCTACGCCTGGCTCTACCACAACAGCTTCTTCCGCATGAGCCAGAGCGGTATGTAGCTGCTAGGGGTCGTTATAAGTGTGGTATTCTTTTTGTGTGTATGCGCTGTGCTTATGATAATTGATAGGCTTGTTTGTTGAAAGTTGTTGTCGTTCCCTGGCTTAAAGACTCCAGGGATCATCCCAACAGCCGAAGCACTTGAAAAGCTCCTCTCTCTGGTACAAATGCACCAGCCAGGGATGAGAACATTATGTGTGTGACCGTTTTTGATTACCCCGCCACATGGGCAGCCACACTCCGATTTCGGAGGTTGCTTGAAAGTTAAGGTCAAGGAGCCCACCATAAAAGGGACACAGTTTCTATTTTTGTTAGCTAGATGCCTTCAGAAAAATAATGTACTTCGCGGTGATGCACCGAATGAAAAGTCTCTGAGTCAAAGTTGAAAATGTGTAAGCCATTTACGCACATATTTGCATAAATGGGGAACTCTGCCCTTCCCTCCTCCCACCTCTCCAATGCCCAGTTTGTCAGGTGACAGAATCTGAAACCAGCATTCCAACGGAGCAAATCTATGTTCGGTTGTCAAGAGGCAACTACCAGAGGAGACACTGCACTGCTGCTGAGTCACTTCAGTGGAGTTCAGTGGAGCCTGTTCTGAGGATGATCCAAAACTTAATACTTGTTCATGTATGTGTCACTGTGTGTGTTCTAGGTCACAGCCTGTACCACTTGTGCCAGGGGGAGTCAGGTAGTTGGGGCCATCGCCTGCAGCAGCAGTGCTGTTCCCCGGCGGGCCAGGAGCGGCTTTACGAGGCGCTGTTCCCCCTGCGCGACATGCGAGCCTCCAGTGCCCAGTCCTACCTCATGAACACGCACAAGTTCTGCAACACCGCCCTCAACATGCCACCCAGAAGGCAGCTGTACGACGTTGATAGAGGTGAGATGATGATGATGATGATGATATAATACATAACCTCATGAACACGCACAAGTTCTGCAACACCACCCTCAACATGCCACCCAGAAGGCAGCTGTACGACGTTGATAGAGGTGAGATGATGATGATATAATACATAACCTCATGAACACGCACAAGTTCTGCAACGCCGCCCTCAACATGCCACCCAGAAGGCAGCTGTACGACGTTGATAGAGGTGAGATGATGATGATGATGATATAATACATAACCTCATGAACACGCACAAGTTCTGCAACACCACCCTCAACATGCCACCCAGAAGGCAGCTGTACGACGTTGATAGAGGTGAGATGATGATGATATAATACATAACCTCATGAACACGCACAAGTTCTGCAACGCCGCCCTCAACATGCCACCCAGAAGGCAGCTGTACGACGTTGATAGAGGTGAGATGATGATGATATAATACATAACCTCATGAACACGCACAAGTTCTGCAACGCCGCCCTCAACATGCCACCCAGAAGGCAGCTGTACGACGTTGATAGAGGTGAGATGATGATAGTGATGATAATATAATGCATAACCTCATGAACACGCACAAGTTCTGCAACACCGCCCTCAACATGCCTCCCAGAAGGCAGCTGTATGACGTTGATAGAGGTGAGATGATGATAGTGATGATAATATAATGCATAACTTCATGAACACTCACAAGTTCTGCAACACCGCCTTCAACATGCCTCCCAGAGGGCAGCTGTACGATGTTGATAGAGGTGAGATGTTGATGATGGTAATTGATGACAATGATAATAATGATGATGATAATGGTTATAATACATAACTTCATGAACACTCACAAGTTCTGTAAAACCAACCTCAACATGCCTCCCAGAAGGCAGCTCTACGATGTTGATAGAGGTGAGATGATGATGATGATGATAGTGAAGATAATAGTTATAATACATAACTTCATGACCACTCACAAGTTCCGTAACACTGCCCTCAACATGCCTCCTAGAAGGCAGCTCTACGACGTTGATAGAGGTGAGATGATGATAGTGATGATAATATAATGCATAACTTCATGAACACTCACAAATTGTGCAACACCGCCCTCAACATGCCTCTGAGAAGGCAGTATGACGTTGATAGAGATGAATGATGATGATAGTGATGATGATGATAGACGATAATAGTTAAATAATACATAACTTCATGAACACTCAAACGTTCTGTAACACTGCCCTCAACATGCCACTGAGAAGTCAGCTCTAGGACATGGTATAGGTGACAGAAAATGATAGTCACATTAATGCCCTAGACCTTTGATCTCTGCTTTGCAAAATTGTCTCACACAATGGCCATGCCAGACTCCATGTGATGTCTGATTTCAACTCATGCATGCACTGCTTATTTCTATTAATAATATTGCTGTTGTAGATGAAAATTCAAGGTTTTTAAAGCAAGTCAAAAGGATGTGAACACTTGGGGATGGAGTGGGGTAGGGGGCATTTTTGTTCCTGATGTAATAATTAGAAAAGGTTGAAGCCAAAACTAATCAACTGTGAAAAAAAGTGTTTTTAATATTCTACAGCAATATCACTGACAATAACAAAAATCATTTGTTTTATTATTATCGTACCCTGGCTAAAAGACTCCAGGGATCATCTCCAACAGCCTAAGCACTTGAACACTATGGTACAAGTGCACCAGCTAGGGATGAGAGCATTATGTGTGTGACTTTTTGATTACCCTGCCATGTGAGCAGCCACACTCCGACTTTGGAGGAGTTATTTTATTAACTTTGTGTAATATTTCAAGATCCTCCTGTGTTGTATGTTTCAGTGGCGCACACGTTCCATCCCGACAACCTGTCAGAAATGGTGTGGCTTTGTCTGCAGCAGTACACTTTTGGGGACCCTCACCAGCCTGACTGTAAGTTGAGTGCATGCATGCACGCATATATGCATGCATAGACACACACACAATGTCGGACATGGTATGGCTCTGTCTGCAAACGTATACGTTTGGACACCACCATCACGAGCCTGACAGTAAGTCACAGGCAAACATAAGCAAACAAACTACGCGCATGTACATGCACGCAAATATACACGTACACATACATAACTTTCACGTACTGACACACACACACATACATGCATCAGGGCTACCAGGGACCCCCATTTGGGGGTCTATGAAGTACTAAAATTCTGAAGGACCCTCTAAAAGAATGTCCAGGGGGGCCCAGGGATGCACTAGAAAAATTCTTTTTAGCATTCTCAATGCGACTGGGACCCTCTATCCCTCCTCTAGGACCCTCTATACTGTAAGTAAAGGAGTCCCTGGGACCACTTGTTTTGCGGGACGATTGGGAGCCCTGGTGCACTCACAGATCTATACACACACTTTGCATACACATGTACAGGCAGACCAGCTAGACTGAGTGACTGAGGGAATTTTAGACATTTATTTCCCATATCGTCGGTTGAAGCCAAAAACTGTTATAATAAAATCCGAATTTAGGGCATGTGATCATATACGTGGAAACCCATATCCTATCCCCATATGCGCATATCCCATCCGTAATCCGCAAAGAAAGTAAGAAATAAACAGATGGGATGTGCGGATGGGTTTCCATGTGTATGTACACACTCCGTCATATTTCTTACTTTCTTTTTTTTTTTTTTTTTTTTTTTTTTGGATTGCTGATGGGTTTCCGTGCTGCGCATCTTCGTCTTTGAACCCCTATGTACATGGATGCTCCTGCTTTTGGGATGTCCTGAAGTTCAGGATGTCCTGAAGTTCAGGATTTTGTTGTCCAGGATGTCCTGAAGTTCAGGATTTTTTATTGCCTGGAGCCGGCATCGCCAGATTATGAGAATTTGAGAAGATGCATTTTGCTGGTTATACTTATAGAGGTCATGAAGTTTAACCAGAAGTGAAAGTGCAACGAGAGCCTGTCAGTTACATTGGAAACTGTTGTTTCCCTTCAGCTTCCAGGGGGCATTGCCCCCCGGAACCCCCAGGAGGGGCGCTGTCCCTGCACTCCGCCGGGGCCTGGGCGGCCCCTGGACCACTGCCTTGCATGATTTTTGAAATTTCCCAGGAGCACCCATGTATATATGTCAATAATTGCTGATAAACGGCAGGTGGACATTACTGGAAGAAGAAGGAGGTGTGCATCACAGCCTTGGTTTGAATTTTGGAGAGTGCCTCATGTAATTTGATGCTGCTTATGGTCCATAAAATACCGTTATTTGTACGGTATGCGTGATTCATTTCTTCCCCCAGACAACTTCAAGACCTTTGAGAGTCTGCAGTACAGTGTGAAGAACATGGAGAATGGGGCGGCGGAAACCCTGTGCCAGCTGGACACTGAGGTATGTGCTTTTTTGTCCTTGCCTTAGCACTTGTGACAGTGATGGGTAAGGCCGGGTTCACATTAGACGCGCAAGTTCTGTGCAGAAAACCCTAAATAAATGGAAGAAAGGAGGATAAAAGTTTACGCATATAGGGGAAATTCGGACACGTGCGCAAATCTTTTCCCTTCTTTGTTTCACTTATTTATGGATTGCGCACGGATTTCTGCATGGAATATCCGCTTGTGTGTGTACACGGCCTAATTGTCGGCTACAAAATTAGCAAAGGTTCTGGGTGGCTGTATATTTTGATAGCTGAATATTTTGATACATTGACACTGGCTCAGTGTGTGTGTGACATTATATGCGCGAGTGTACATCCATAATGTATGTGTGTATGTGCACATTCGCTGCTATGTTGGTTTTTGACAAGCTGATAATCTTGTTTTGGACTTTGCTTTTAAATTGTTCAATCGAGTCAATTTATTAAGGTTCTGCATTTAAAGAATTGTGCCTTGTTCTTGAACACTTTTCATCTATCATACAACATACAGTATTTATACGGCGCTGAATCTTGATAGAAATCAAATCAAAGTGCACACACACGTTAGCATTCATAACACATTCAAACAAAAATGATCATACCAATTTTAAAGCGAGGGCCACCTCTATCGATGTGTCCTGCTTGATCATGAATGTCAAATTTGGAGTGCCATTGAAATTGTTGCTGTTGTTGTTGACGTACCCTGGCTAAAAAACTCCAGGGATCATCCCAACAGCCGAAGCACTTGAACACTATGGTACAAATGCATCAGCTATGGATTAGAACATTACGTGTGTGACCATTTGTTTTATTACCCCGCCACATGGGAAACCACACTGTCTTCGGGGAACCATTGAAATAGAATTTGGATCCTTTTTTTTTCTTTATTCTATTGTTTTTGTGAAAGGGGATGGGGAGGATGGAATTTGTGACAATAGCCTATGATAATAAAAGGAAACACCTGTTTAATGAGTGTGTGTCTTGACTGTTGCAGGCCTTCCTGCACGCCACAGTGCGTTGCGCGGCTCTGCAGCTGAGGGAGCAGCAGATGTCGTTGGACGGGGATGTGTCCCGGCCACCCCTGCTACCCCTGTGTCTGTGCAAAAAGCTGTGTACACCAGAACAGGAGCAGTGGTGGAGGGCCGCGCATAGCTTCTACACCAACACCATCAAGTGAGTAAAGATCAGACTGTCTTGTATTTGTGTCTGTGCAAAAAGATGTGTGCGCCTGAACAGGAGCAGTGGTGGAAGGCTGCACATGCAGCATAGCTTCTACACCAACACCATCAAGTGAGTCGGGGATGTAGGGAAAGGGAGTTGGGTAGCAATTTTTTTTCTGTTTTGATTTGGATATCTTGAATTGAACGCTTAGAAAAGCAAAATCAGACTGACTCTATTTTAACACTGTTAAACTGAAGAAAGAATTTATGTGTGAAAGTATTGAGGTTTTTAATGGGACTGGCATTGTTTATTTGTGTTTGACCCACAATTACATAATTTCATTTGATCTACTATTTTTATTTCATTTTTTCCTTCTTTAGCTTTTTCCACATATTTTTTTCATAAAGTGGAGCCCTAATCAGCCTAATTGGTCTGTTTTCTCATCTTTTACCCCCAGGGATAATTTCTCCAAGATGCGCCACGTCCTGCAGCGAGGCATCGAGGTGGTGCGTTTGGTGGGAAACCACAGCATGAGCTCTGCCATGGTGGTGCACCTCGCCAAGACCTTTGACGCCAAGGTAACCAACAGTGTTCGCACTTTACCTAAGTACTGCAGCCTTGGGGATGAGTCGCCTTTGGGTATACTCCCCGATGCCAACAGTCCTTAAAGGCACACCTGGGCTATAAAAGAGCCGATCCCAGGAATCGGGTAGACAGTTGTGAGTGGGAGAGAGAGAGAGAGAGAAACAAGCCAGCGACTCTCCTAGCTGCGGGCTTTTGCCTGCACCAGTTTAGTTTCCCCAAGGATGCTTTCGCTGCGAGCGCCAAGCAGAAGCTGACATTTTTAGCCGACTGCTTGCTTATATAGTGCCGCGCTGGCTTTAAATCTACAGGGCCAAGAAAGGGTGAATGTCCCGTGGGTGAGATATTTCCACTGTAAACAAATTTCAGTTCAGCTTTCTTGAATAGCAGCTGCCCCTATGCTATGCGGAAGTCATGGCAGACAGGCACACATACATGTTAAAATGGTATGGGGTTCAAATGTATGTATACTGATTTGGCTAAGACTTGAAGGCAAGGTGACTACAGTTTGTGTGTGATTGTGTTTTAATGACAATTATTTTCCTAATATTAGATAGTTTAACTTGATACAAACTAAGGCTTCTGTTACTTTCAAATGGTTGTAAAAAATTACGAGCGTCACAATTGATTTTACGAGGACTACTCGCTATTCAAATTAGTGAGCAAATTAGTAATTTGCTTGTGACAGTGATGGACAAATCACATGGTCATTTTGTCAAATCAGAAGAGCACTCCGCTGATTCAAAAAAGTCTTAAACAAGGTGAGCATATTAAGTTTTCTGTCATTTCATAACAGCCAATGATGCAAGAGTGCTTTGGTATGATTCCACACTGCGGGAGAACTGCAGGGAATAAATTGCTACATTTTGACATTCTGGTCTGTGTCGGAGTTACTGGTGCATTTAGCATGTTTAAAGTGTGAGTGTGTAGGTGTCAGTGCATGGCAATTGATGTAGTGGAATGCACTTCTTCCTTCCCTCTAAACCTAATTTCTTTTACCTCGTCTTTTTCTTATCTTTAGTTTGTGCGTTTATGTATAAGATGTATTTTCCTTCTCTGACAAACGTTTAGTTCCTATCCCCCTCAGTCTTTCATTTGTTGAGTGTGTTTTTCGTGGAAAGCTCTGGAGAGGGGAGGCCTTGTTTTGTCATTGTTTTGTTGTGTGAATTGCTGTGTGCAGAGACGTCCGTGCCGTGCTCGAATGAGCCGTGAACAGTTGGTAAATGGTGGTTTGTCAGTCTGTCTGTGCCCTAAACCTGCTCTGTATTGGCTGTGTATTTTACAGGGTTCTCGTAGGTCTTGAGAAAAACTGCCGGAAAGGCGAAATGTCCCTTTCTGTGGTTGAAAAAATGTGGTTAAAAGGAAAACTTGTTCAGGCAAAAAAGTCTTTAACGAAATGTAAATTGTTTGTAATCTGTTGTTGACCTCTGAAGTAGCATGTTTCGATGTAAGTTGAGTTGTAAATCAAATGTCGAAGCACCAATTACAGACTTGTATTACAGTGAAATGGTGATTTTCATTGCTCAGATAATGTGACAATGCTCTGCTATCAAATAGCTTACAACTTTCATTGATTATTCTGTTAAAACACTGGAAAGTTCCAGGAATTTCCTGGATTTGTTTTCTTGTCAAACCTGTGGGAACCCTAGAAAACCTGTTAGCTTCTCCTTACCAATTGCAGTTCTGATGTTTGTATATTTGTAAACGTGTTCCTTAATTTCACACCATTATTCAACTTCTCTGTGGGAGGTTTGTTTCTTTTCATGCTAATTTTTCCAGGTAATGTTCTAAGTGACATTACCAATGATTAAAGTCTGTCACTGTGTGCTGTACTAGATTTGTGTGTGTGTGTAATTTCAGTTTTTGTAGAAAACCACCTAGTGGTGAGCAATAATAGGTACCGTAGGTGTGAGTATGTGTGCTTTTTGAATTATTTTTTTTTTATGAAATAAAAATGTTTTTATTTCATATCCATGCGTATTGGAATTTATTTATTTCTTACATTTCTGGTCTAGGCCTACACATTTTATAAATAAATATGAAATTTTTGTTTGTTTGAAATAACAGTTATGCTTTTTGGTGCAGGGTATCTGTCATACTTGCTATTTAATCTTCATTCTTATTCATACAATTTCAGCCAGAGAGATTATTTGTCTTGACACAAATATTTTGAATCTCAAAGAAAGGTCTATGTATCTTGTTTGTGATGATTGGAGAAAGTGAACTGGCATAACGGAGTGGGGGAGAGTTTGACTGTTCTAGGAGTGTGATGATTGGAGAAAGTGAACTGGCATAACGGAGTGGGGGAGAGTTTGACTGTTCTAGGAGTGTGATGATTGGAGAAAGTGAACTGGCATAACGGAGTGGGGGAGAGTTTGACTGTTCTAGGAGTGTGATGATTGGAGAAAATGAACTGGCATAACGGAGTGGGGGAGAGTTTGACTGTTCTAGGAGTGTGATGATTGGAGAAAATGAACTGGCATAACGGAGTGGGGGAGAGTTTGACTGTTCTAGGAGTGTGATGATTGGAGAAAATGAACTGGCATAACGGAGTGGGGGAGAATTTGACTGTTCTAGGAGTGTGATGATTGGAGAAAATGAACTGGCATAACGGAGTGGGGGAGAGTTTGACTGTTCTAGGAGTGTGATGATTGGAGAAAATGAACTGGCATAACGGAGTGGGGGAGAGTTTGACTGTTCTAGGAGTGTGATGATTGGAGAAAGTTTGACTGTTCTAGGAGTGATGATTGGAGAAAATGAACTGGCATAACGGAGTGGGGGAGAGTTTGACTGTTCTAGGAGTGTGATGATTGGAGAAAATGAACTGGCATAACGGAGTGGGGGAGAGTTTGACTGTTCTAGGAGTGTGATGATTGGAGAAAATGAACTGGCATAACGGAGTGGGGGAGAGTTTGACTGTTCTAGGAGTGTGATGATTGGAGAAAATGAACTGGCATAACGGAGTGGGGGAGAGTTTGACTGTTCTAGGAGTGTGATGATTGGAGAAAGTGAACTGGCATAACGGAGTGGGGGAGAGTTTGACTGTTCTAGGAGTGTGATGATTGGAGAAAATGAACTGGCATAACGGAGTGGGGGAGAGTTTGACTGTTCTAGGAGTGTGATGATTGGAGAAAATGAACTGGCATAACGGAGTGGGGGAGAGTTTGACTGTTCTAGGAGTGTGATGATTGGAGAAAGTGAACTGGCATAACGGAGTGGGGGAGAATTTGACTGTTCTAGGAGTGTGATGATTGGAGAAAATGAACTGGCATAACGGAGTGGGGGAGAGTTTGACTGTTCTAGGAGTGATGATTGGAGAAAATGAACTGGCATAACGGAGTGGGGGAGAGTTTGACTGTTCTAGGAGTGTGATGATTGGAGAAAATGAACTGGCATAACGGAGTGGGGGAGAGTTTGACTGTTCTAGGAGTGTGATGATTGGAGAAAATGAACTGGCATAACGGAGTGGGGGAGAGTTTGACTGTTCTAGGAGTGTGATGATTGGAGAAAGTGAACTGGCATAACGGAGTGGGGGAGAGTTTGACTGTTCTAGGAGTACTGAAGCACTGTTGTATACTTACAAATCACTGTCACTCAATGCACTGCAACTCGAAACATCAACAATCCTTTTTGAAACATTTTTGATGTCTTTTCTTTGTTGAAAAAATTTTGTGTGTGTGCATTTTTTCTGACACCAAAATAATTATCTTTATCTACAGTTATGTAGCAGTGTTTATAGCAATTTGCCCCCCCCCCCCCCCCCCCGGAAGTGGAAAATAGGGACTCACACCAAACATTTATTGCAACTTTGTTTCTTTTCTGTTTGGCTTCTCTTATTCCGCGAAAGATTACTAGATCCTTTTGTGGATTGTTCCCCTGTTCTTCAGGAGATATCTTTCCCATAACTGTAGACTTTAGATCTTTCTTTTGTGCAGAACTTTCACTTGAGATATATTTCTTAGCTTTTTGTGTGCTTAGTTAAAATTGTTCTTATTTCAAATTATGTGGACTTCATGTTGTTCTGTTGGTTTTTAATTTTGGGGGGTCAATTTTGACACATTACATTTTAATGCAGTTATAGCTGTAGTTTATGCAAGCAAAATCTTGATGTGTTTTTCAACTTCTATTTCAAGTGATTTTCTCTTATACTGAAACGTTTTCTTCGTGACAAACTGTGTAATCCGGATAGCAGTTCTTCACTTAACGGAATTAGGATGTGCCGTTGATGTTGAGATTCATTGGTTTGCAGGAAAAATAACAAAGCTGCAAGTTTGAACATGCTTGCTTTAATGCAAAGTGTGTGCACTGTAAGGGACACTGTTATGCGCACAAGCAAGCATGCCTTATTAATCTTTTATGTTACTTTTGGGGGTCTTAAGACTTAACAGCTAAAGTATTATATTTAATATTTTGTACTTACTTGACTTGCAATGAATGCAAAACCTACCTGCACTGCTGTTTAAAAAAAAAAAAAGTGGTGATGTGCATGTGATTTGTTTTTTTGTTTTGTTTTAAAGAAATGTTATCTTGTACTTCATGTCTTGCGTTTTCTGTAACTTTCAATATCAATAAGAAACTGGAGATGAGATAGTGTAATACTGTAAGTTAGTGTAAGAGGGGAACAAAACTTTTTTGCTCTTTAGAAGATCATTCATTCATTGGTTTCTCTCTCATCTTTCTTTCCCTTTGTTTCTTAGTCTGTGCCAGTACATTGTTACCTTGTTGCCTTTCAATATTGTGTGTGGAGACTTTAATAGATTGGTCTGCCTGTGGTGTTCCCATATTTGCTATGTTTTCTGCAAACTGCATGATCCTTTTCTCGCGTGTTCCTTTACAAAATACTGGTGAAGGTTGTCATTTTCATCCATGCAGTGACGAATATAAATCTATTTATAGCCCCTGTGGGCCAGCCTTCACGTGGCGGGGGTGTTCTCGCCCAAGCTGTGCCCACCCCTTTTTCTTACCTTTCCTATTTTTCTGCTTACATGTCTTTTACTATCTCTTTTTTTCCCATAAAGTCTCACGACAAGATCTGCAGTTTTCCATTTCATCTGATTTCTGTCTCCCCGGATCTTCAATCTGTTCTTTCATCTTTCCTTGCAAATCTATCTTTTGAATGTTTCCTTTTTCTCTGATCTATCGGACAATTTATAACATGCCAGTTTGTTTTTATTGTTCACTGGCGTCCACACGTGAGACTTTGCGCACTTGAGTGGGCACCTGTTGTCCATTTTGCAGTGCATATTTGCCTATATGGCTATTTTTATATATACTTTTTTTTTACTAGTATGTGTTTGTTATCCTTTTTTACTGTGTTTTTTTTTAACCTGGATCCGATAAATAGAGTAGAGTGGCTCAATGTTTCCAGCACTGTGTGGACTTATGGGCTATAGGGTGCAATGATGGAGGTGTCATGTTATGAATTGTACTGTATGTTTTGTTGTTTACAGGTTGTTGAACGTTGGTAAGATTCATTGATGAGTGTTTTGTAATAAGTGGTCGAATTTTGCGCGGTGACAGTCCTGAGATGACCATAGCTGTTGACGGGACTATAATGGAAAAAAATAAAAATAAAAAATAAATTCATCCATGCAGTGACGAACATAAATCTATTTATGCATCGTGTCCAATGATTGTGTGCACACGCATGAGTGTGTGTGTGCACATGTGCAAGTGCATGATTGTGTCTGTACATGCATACATTATCCTTACAATTTTGTTACAAGATTTTTACAGTTTGCCTTATGTAGTGACACTGACTGATAGATATTTGAAGAGATGTGATTTGTTTGGGTTGTTTCAGGTGAAGAGTCTGGCTGAGGGGGATCATGGGAACCGTGGCTCTATAAACCAGGTGGCATGCCTGGAGACGAGGGCCGCCTTTTACTGGAGACACGCCCTCAGCATGCTGTCACGACTCGAAAAGTATGTCAATCTAAGTGATTGAAAACAGATTCATAGCTAGTAGAAAGAAGAAGAGAGGGGGAAAAGTTATGCTTACATCTTGAAAAGTAACTAAATCATTGTTGATAGAAAATGGTTCAAAAGAGAGGTGGGAAAATGATATTCACATGCTGTATATGTGCACACATACCCTAAGGCCGTGTACACACATAAGCGGATATTCCATGCAGAAACCTGTGTGCAATAAGTGAAACAGAAGGGAAAAGATTTGCGCACGTGTCCGAATTTCCCCTATATGCGTAAACGTTTATCCTTCTTTTCCCCCACTTATTTAGGGTTTTCTGTGCGGAACTTGCGTGTCTAATGTGAACCCGGCCTAAGTCTTTTGTATATGATGTTGTCCGAAGCACTTGAACACTATGGTACAAATGCACCAGCTAGGGATGCGAACAGTACGTGTGTGACCGTTTTTGATTACCCCGCCACGTGCGCAGCCACACTCCGACTTCGGAGGAGTCTCTTGCATATAAGTGGATGAACCAATGCTGGCATCGCTCGCTTATGCACACGCACACACATGCACATACACACATGCACACGCACACACATGCACACACACAGGGAGTGGACTTGGGTATTTGGACTCCTTACTCCCACGACTTGAGTACACTAGCATCTATTATGTGTTGATTAGTGTATTTATTTCTGGAACATTTATCAATCTGTTGTTTCCCTATGACTGGTCTCATCTGCCAGTTGCTCTAATGGGCTGCACATAATGAAGAAGAACACACACGCACGCGCACACACTATAATGATGCGTGTGTGTGTGTGAGCTCCTCTGGCAAGTCAAATTTTCTAACTTTTTGTACGCATTTACTTTTTTAGAGTTAACACGTACTCAGTATTTCTCTCTCAACTGTGTCATTCATATTGCCCAACTTTTTTTTCTAGAAATGATATCTACTCAGTCTTCCTTTTATATCTTAATTTCAACTCAGTCTTCTCTTTTTATTTTGAACTCTTACTATTTGCTTGCTGTCTGTCAGTCTTTCATTTTACACTGATAACGTATGTATCTCTTTGTGTTAAACCTCAATAAAAGGAGTAAACACTACCTGAATGTCTTGTGTTTCATGTGTCGATGATTTGTTGTTGCTGGTTGTTGGCCTACAATGGCTAAAGACTCCAGGGATCATCCCAACAGCAGAAGCACCTGAACACTATGGTACATGTGCAACAGCTACGGATTACGTGTGTGACTGTTTTTGATTACCCCGCCATGTGCGCAGCCACACTCCGTCTAAGGGGAAGTAGAAGATTTAAATATTTTCACTCAACCTGAAAATTTACTACTCACATGTACCTTTCACCAAGCATCCGACTTCCTCAGCGCTTGCACACTGAATGTGGAGACTTGTACATGTTTTGTCAAATTATTATTATCAGTATTAAATAATTAGAGTGTAGAGTGGCACAGTGGTAACGCGTTCGCTTCGTGTCAAGTAAACCCGAGTTCGAACCTGGGTACAGGGGATTTTTCCTCTCACTTTGCACTAGGTCTTATGGTCTGAACGTGGAGTCTTTCGGATGAGACGATAAACCGAGGTCCCGTGCGCCCATGCACTTAGCACACGTTAAACCCAGTGGCAACAAAAAGTTGTCATTTGGTCAAAATTTACCCCTTTCCTTTATCAGTCACAAAAATTGCATGCCAAAATTTAATTTTTTTAAAATTGGGGTGGCGACACCCTCTCCAGGTGGGAGCAACCCGAATTTCACAGAGACGCCTCTGTGACTATAAAGTACCTAATACCTAATGCTTATGCATAATTTTCCTCTGCTCAGGCACCAGCGAGGGCCCATTGTGAAGGTTCGTCTGTTTGACGACGGAGATGACAGTGACTTGACGCCGGCGGCCACACAGGAAATGATGCAGGACGTTAAGTTTGCCTCGGCCACCATCGCCATGAGGGAGGGCAGGTACGAGGACGCCATCCGAGGGTTTGAACGACTCACCACACCTTATGCCTCATTCTACAGGGCACAGGTACGTGGATGCTCTGCCTTCTCCTCTCCGACACTCCAACTCAGTCTCCTCATTCAAAACCTCTCTTAAAACCCATCTTTTTCCTGCTGCGCCCTAAATATTTGATCAGTTGTCTATCGTTGTGTGCACGTGAGGGAAGATTGAATAAGAGGTTTGTGCTGTGCTTTGTGGTGCGTGTGTGTGAGTATGTGTGTGTGTGTCTGTGTTGTGTGTGTGTGAGCATGCATGTGTGCATACATGTGTGCTTGTGTGTGTTTTGGTTTTGTGGGTTGTGTGTGCACGCATGTGTGTGTGTGTGTCTATGTTTGTGTGCGTGTCTGTGTGTCTGTCTGCGTGCGTACGTTTTTGTGTGAGGGTGTTTGTGTATGTGTGTTGGTGTATGTGGTAAGTCCATGCGGCTCGGTTGCTGTGGCTTACCGAATGGGGTATGAACGAGTTGGCGTCGATAAATATGTGTGTGTGTGTTAGAGAGAGAGAGAGAGAGTACTTTGTATATGCGCTGTTGCTGGTTAATGCTGTTTTTGTTGTCTGTTGATGAATCATTGATTGTAAAGCGCTTTGGGCTCATCTGAGGTAAAGCGCTATATAAATGTACAATTATTATTATTATTAATTGTCCTGTTCTTTAGTACCATCATTATAGTTTAAGGTTCAGTTTGCCTCGGCCACTGTCAGATTTAGAGATGGGAGGTATCGGAGGGTTTTGAATGGCTGACTACACCACACGCTTTATTCAAATAAAGTTCAGTTTTTTTGTCGACTTTACCCAGTTTAACATTACTCTATTCTAATCTAACAATGGTTTATGCCACAGAACCCAGTATTGTGTAGAACCTTGCCTCCTGTAATTATTCTTCAGTGTTGATTCTAGAGCGCGGTCTTGCGGGATTCCCGCATTTATTCCCCCTAGGACGCATAAAATCACGAACAGTGCGGCCCGACTCACGCAAAAAAATAAAAACAAACGCACTTTTACTTAACGAGTGCGTAGTCGCGGCTGCTGTGTCTATAGCCTTCTCGATATTGAGTCGAACCGAGCATCCTTTCTGTCAACATTTCTGATTGGCCGATGACCCTGGCTTTGTCCAATCACACAAATTTTCACTCAGGAGCACAACTTTGCAGTCCGCCATTTTTGTTTTGGTGCACACTAAGCGAGGTGGCGACTTGATGCAGAATCGAGCTCAATGCCACAGCCAGCGATTCTCGTTCTGTTGTAGGGCCTCTAAGGCGCAGTGAGCAAAGAAAACAAAGCAAACTTGTTTTATTTCGTGTTTCGTGGCCTATCAACGAAGGATGTTTGTACAACTAAGAATACACGCGATGAGTCAGGAAGTGAAACGGAACTCGCGATGCCGATGTCAACCAGATCCGAGATTGAAACTTCTTGAAATTGCCTTGCCCAACTAACTGGAAAGACACGAAAAACAGTCTTTCCAAAGGCTTAGTTGTGTTTCAAGGAAGAGTCCGAGGGCGATAACATCGATGATGAGAGATTTTACGTGATCACTGAATCGGTGAAAGTCACAACTCGAACTCGAAGAATCTTGAGTGCGGCAGTTGTAAAGTGATGACTTCGGCCTGAGCACAAAGCGCTCTCTCTCTCTCTCTCTCTCTCTCTCTCTCTCTCTCTCTCTCTCTCTCTCTCTCTCTCTCTCTCTCTCTCTCTCTCTCTCTCTCTCTCTCTCTCTCTCTCTCTCTCTCTCTCTCTCTCTCTCTCTCTCTCTCTCTCTCTCTCTCTCTCTCTCTCTCTCTCTCTCTCTCTCTCTCTCTCTCTCTCTCTCTCTCTCTCTCTCTCTCTCTCTCTCTCTCTCTCACTCACTCACTCACTCACTCACTCACTCACTCACTCTCACTCACTCACTCACTCACTCACTCACTCACTCACTCACTCACTCACTCACTCACTCACTCACTCACTCACTCACTCACTCACTCACTCACTCACTCACTCACTCACTCACACTCACTCACTCACTCACTCACTCACTCACTCACACTCACTCACTCACTCACTCACTCACTCACTCACTCACTCACTCACTCACTCACTCACACTCACTCACTCACTCACTCACTCACTCACTCACTCACTCACTCACTCACTCACTCACTCACTCACTCACTCACTCACTCACTCACTCACTCACTCACTCACTCACTCACTCACTCACTCACTCACTCACTCACTCACTCACTCACACTCACTCACTCACTCACTCACTCACTCACTCACTCACTCACTCACTCACTCACTCACTCACTCACACTCACTCACTCACACACACACACACACACACACACACACACACACACACACACACACACACACACACACACACACACACACACACACACACACACACACACACACACACACACACACACACACACACACACACACACACACACACACACACACACACACACACACACACACACACACACACACACACACACACACACACACACACACACACACACACACACACACACACACACACACACACACACACACACACACACACACACACACACACACACACACACACACACACACACACACACACACACACACACACACACACACACACACACACACACACACACACACACACACACACACACACACACACACACACACACACACACACACACACACACACACACACACACACACACACACACACACACACACACACACACACACACACACACACACACACACACACACACACACACACACACACACACACACACACACACACACACACACACACACACACACACACACACACACACACACACACACACACACACACACACACACACACACACACACACACACACACACACACACACACACACACACACACACACACACACACACACACACACACACACACACACACACACACACACACACACACACACACACACACACACACACACACACACACACACACACACACACACACACACACACACACACACACACACACACACACACACACACACACACACACACACACACACACACACACACACACACACACACACACACACACACACACACACACACACACACACACACACACACACACACACACACACACACACACACACACACACACACACACACACACACACACACACACACACACACACACACACACACACACACACACACACACACACACACACACACACACACACACACACACACACACACACACACACACACACACACACACACACACACACACACACACACACACACACACACACACACACACACACACACACACACACACACACACACACACACACACACACACACACACACACACACACACACACACACACACACACACACACAGAGAGAGAGAGAGAGAGAGAGAGAGAGAGAGAGGCTCTGTCTCTCTCAGTCTCTGTGTTTAAATGTTACTGTCTGGGAATGTGCTCTTTCCTTTGCTTTCTGTGGTCGCTGTGTTATTCTTCATTCTGTCTATCCTGCAAAAAGACAAAGGGCTAAAATGCATTCATACTGCTGGGTTTTGTTTAATTCTCGAAAAGCTCTTGGGTCCCTTCTTTTTATCCCAGGGGTCCCTTGGGGATCCTTTTTTTCATTTGAGGAAGCCCCAGGGCTCCCTTTTTTGAAATCCTAGATGCAACACTGATTCTTTATTTATCACAATGGATCGACATTCTGAGAGTTTCAAAGTTATGTTGTGCTCTATAGGCCTTTTGAGATCTCCCAGAACCAAGAATCATTGATCTGATAAGTGATTTCTCTTTGTGATGCAAGTCTTCTAGGATTCCACTCCACCACCTTCCTAGTACAGTGGAACCTCTCTTATAAGACCTTCAAAAATCATCCAAAATGAGGTCTTATAAGGGAGGGGTCTCATAAGGGAGGTAATTTTAATACTTACAAAGAAGGGCAATGTCTCGGAGCAGTAGGTCTTATGTGGGAGGGAGTCTTATAATGGGAGGTCTAAAAAGAGAGTGATAAAGTTTGCAGTGGAACTGGAAGGGTTCATATGTGCGTGCTTAGATTTGTTTTAAGTAGAATAGATTCCTTTACTTCGTCTTTTTCCCCCCACACCATTCACCGTTGCTTAGATGACAGACTTAGCCTTGTACTCTGATAGTTAATGATTATACGCTTACCCACAGATTTACAAGAGCATGGAGCAAATTTTAGGTAGAAGGCAGTGGGCTGGAGGCGATTTAAGCAAATTATGAAAATGATGACGACAATTATTCTTTTCACCCCAGATTTACAAGAGCATGGCTCAGAGTGAGCTGGAAGGGAGCGGCCTGGAGGAGACCAGCGCAGGAAGTACACAGCTCTCTATAATTATGATCATGATGACGATCATTCTTTTC
Organism: Phymorhynchus buccinoides; assembly: GCA_017654935.2. NCBI lineage: Eukaryota > Metazoa > Mollusca > Gastropoda > Neogastropoda > Raphitomidae > Phymorhynchus > Phymorhynchus buccinoides. Next base: position 16,969,051 of record CM065681.1, on the reverse strand, counting down.
ACCCCAGATTTACAAGAGCATGGCTCAGAGTGAGCTGGAAGGGAGCGGCCTGGAGGAGACCAGTGCAGGAAGTACACAGCTCTCTATAATTATGATCATGATGACGATTATTCTTTTCACCCCAGATTTACAAGAGCATGGCTCAGAGTGAGCTGGAAGGGAGCGGCCTGGAGGAGACCAGTGCAGGAAGTACACAGCTCTCTATAATTATGATCATGATGACGATCATTCTTTTCACCCCAGATTTACAAGAGCATGGCTCAGAGTGAGCTGGAAGGGAGCGGCCTGGAGGAGACCAGTGCAGGAAGTACACAGCTCTCTATAATTATGATCATGATGACGATCATTCTTTTCACCCCAGATTTACAAGAGCATGGCTCAGAGTGAGCTGGAAGGGAGCGGCCTGGAGGAGACCAAGCGCAGGAAGTACACAGCCCTCATCGCTCAAGCCAGGGAGGCTCTGTACCTCACCATGGACCATCTGGGGGGAAACAAGAACCACGTAAGACTTGGGCTTTTTCACTGTTTGGGAATTGTTGAAATATTTATCAAATAATTTTTGTCATTATTTTTGTAGATGTAGGTCTAAAGAAAAATAACACTTGCTTCAGAGATAGAAAGAGAGGGGACCACCCAAAAGTTCACAGATTTTTGAAATTTTATTTTTGGAGGCCCACATTTTTTTCTTTTTGAGCTTCATTGCCTGTGTCTGACTAAGCCAAACACTAAAAGACAGTTGTGGAATTTAATCTACTAATTTGAAAAGACCCCTACTAAAAGGACATCATTGTGATCATTTGTTTCTGCATTTTGTTTTCTGTCATTTGTGTGTGCGTGCGTGCGAGTGCCTGCAACATCTCCTATAATTTGCTGCTTAGAATTGTGTTCAGCTGTTAATTTGTCGTATTGAGTAAGATAAAAGTTTTTAGAACCTTTGTTTGTCTATGGAATGTTATCTAGTTTGAATTGAATATTCTATGACTGTGTTCGTTTCAGGAACTGAATATTTTGCTGACCCGTGAGCTGGATGATGTGGAGTCCAAACTCAATTGTTTTGACTGGGGTAAGGAAACAAAAGAGCACGTTTTTGTGTTTTATTGGAGACATTTTACAGCTTATTGTGTGCTGCTTGTAATGTTTTGTTGTTGCAAAATATCCTTCAAATATTGTTGTTGCAAAATATCCTTCAAATATTGCAAATATTGTTGTCTTACCCTGGCTTAAAGACTCCATGGATCATCCCAACAGCCGAAACACTTGAACACTATGGTACAAATGTACCAACCAGGGATGAGAACATTACGTGTGACCATTTTGTATTTTTTACCCCACCATGTGGGCAGCCACACTCCGACTTCGGAGGATATCCTTCAGATGATAACTCCAACTTTAATTCAATGAAATGTGTTGTGTTTGTGTTTGGTTGATTTGCTGATAATGTAAGAATTTTATCTATGGGGTGCTATGCTGATCTAAGTATCATTTCTTCAGTTTCACAACATTCATACTTTCTTTTGTTCCTGAGTGAGTGAACACTGTTTTCTCGAGTTACTCACCATTCGTTTTTCTCAGTATTGCAAGATATGCTCTCTCCCACTTATGTTATGAGTGTGTGTGCGCAGGAGAGATTGTGTTCGGCTAGAGAGTGAGTGTGTGCGAGTATGTGTCTGTGAGTGTTAGTGCATGTGTGTGTTTTGTGTATGTGAGTGCATGTGTGTGTGTATGTTTGCGCGCGCGCATGTTTGTTCAAGTGTATGTTTGTGTAAGTGTGTGTGCGTTTCAGTGAGCATGTGTTTTCTCTGTGTTTGATGAAATGTGTGTGTGTATGTTGTCTGTGTGCAAGAATGTGTTCACTCGCGTGTGTGCACCTACGTGCGTGTGTGTCTGTTGTGCGTGTGTGCATGTTTCAATGCTGATTGTAAAGCGCTTTGTGCTCGATAAAAAGCGCTATGCAGACAGACCTGTTTATTCTACTCTTTTCGAGTAGTATTCTACTCAATTTGGACCTCTACCACTCTTCAAAATTGATAATAATGCTCTTTAATTCTTGACTGCTACTCATTTACCCAAACTACTCATTTTAGCTATCCAGACTACTCAAGACTTGTGTAGGGGGTAATCAGGTCTGCGCTATGTTAGTGTCCGTTTATTATTATTATTATTAACAGCAATGTAAGTTCTACTGTACATCATCTAACACTAAATGAACTGTGATGTGAACAGAGAATGAGAACAACCAATATGACGATGAAGACGGTGGAGAGACAACATCGATGATAATGAAGACGCCGGTGAAACATCAGAACGGGGATCAGCGCCGAGTATTGTTGAACCAAGCCCACAGCACTCCCAAGTCACCCAGCCACTCCAAGAGTGTGCGCCAGAGACTGCTTTTGTCAGAGGTAATGTACAGCAGGGTTATTGTCTGCTGGTTTAGATATACATGGATGCTCCTGCTTTCAGGATGTCCTTAAGTGCAGGATTTGTTTTATTGCCTGGAGCTGACGTCTACCGGATTATGATAATTTTCGAAGCAACAAATTTTCTATTTAGTAACGTTTTGTCGGTTTTTCGCATGTGTAGAATATAAAAGAAATGAATACAGATAAATATTTACATGTCTTTATCAGGAACTTTATATTTTTAGGATTGTTTAAGTCAAGTTGTTAACTGGGCGGCCCCCGGACCCCTGCCTTGCAGGATTTTTGAAATTTCCCAGGAGCACCCATGGATAAATAAATATTAACATGCTCATTAAATGTAGTGGCCATTGACACATTGCTAATTTCAGGCCATGTATTCTGCATACCCAAATCTCCCTCTCAACCACTCACAAGAGTGTGTGCTAGAGACTGCAAAGAAATGGAGGGGGAGGGAGGGGGAGAAAGAGAAAGAAAGAATGAATCTGAGGTAACTGTATATCATGACTATTTATAAATTTAAAAAACCAAAAAAACACTCATTGAACATGAAAACAGTATCAGTGTAGGACTTTGATTAACCAAACCCACAGCCTTCTCAAGTCGCCCAGCCACTTTTAGGGTGTGGTCAGAAACTTATATTGTCAAAGGTGAAGGTATAGGAATGTTCTTATTTATGTTTAAAGATTACGTTTGTTGAAGTAACAAAGCAGTGACAAACATGGCACCCTGATGACCCACGACTGCAACATGTCTGAGGTACTGCTGCAATGCTTTGGTCTTTCATTTAATTTCTTGTTCTGCCAGTTCAGTAAAACAATTCTTTTGGCAACCAAAACCAAAACAAGTATAGAGACTGCTCGACTGTGGAGAGGGGAAGTATTGTTGTGTTGTCTATGTTGTTTGAAAAAGACATTTTTGTTGAAATATTACATGTTCTGTTTTGTTTCGTCAATAAAATGTCACTTTGCACTTGTCGTGTATTTGTTTGTGTGGTACTAAAGTATGCGTGTTTCATGGTCTGTGTGCGCCTGGAGAAAAGTAAAGCTGATTGACGGCTTGCGTTTACACAAACTGTTTTAGCCATTGCTAACTATCCACTTGTCTCTCTCAGCTGACCAACGACAGCCCCATCCAGCAATCCCAGCACGGAAACCCCCACCCCCCTGCAGTGTCCAGCCCATCCTCCGGTCAGCACACCAGGCCGTCCCCGGAGAGGCTGGATGCCCAGATCAAGTCGATCCACTTCTCCCAGAGCCAGCTGTTCAAGATGGTGCTGGACAGGAACGAGGAGCTGGTGGTCATGTACAGGGGGCTGGTCGACCAGCTGCATGACTCCAACACTCAGCTCAAGGTAGACAGAGAGGGAGGGAGGGAGAGAGAGGGATGGAGGGAGAGAGAGAGGGAGGGAGATGGTGCTGGACAGGAACGAGGAGCTGGTGGACCAACTGCACGACTGCAACACTCAGCTCAAGGTAGACAGAGAGGGAGGGAGAGATGGTGCTGGACAGGAACGAGGAGCTGGTGGTCATGTACAGGGGGGGGGGGGGGGGGGGGGGGGGGCTGGTGAACCAGCTGCATGACTCCAACACTCAGCTCAAGGTAGACAGAGAGAGGGGGAGGGAGAGAGAATATGAATACTAGTGTTTTTAATGAGGGTAGAACAGATAAGCTGGGTAGCCTTTTAGCACCATTGCCCTCAAAACTAAATAAACCAACGATCAATGAAGAAAATGATCATTTGGGACAAAAAAGAAATTCAACTGGCAACAACCATGACAATAATATGCAAAGTAGCATAAGAGAAAATGCACATACAACAGCAATTCAAAGGATTATAAAGAGAGTTTTGTCAGGGTTTACAGGATTCTTAATTTCAATTCTGAAAAGGGGGGGGGGGGGGGCTAAAGGATCAGCTGCAGGATTCAGCTCAAGATGTAATGTGTGTGTGTTTTGTGAGGATGAGTTTGTGGCTCATGCATGCAGTTGTGCAAGCGATTCTGCTTATGCAAAGGTTAGAGAGGACAGGAGAAGTCTCCTTAGATCTATGCATTTCCTAGAAATCTCACAATTTTTCAGATGAAAGGAAAACAAGCTTCTGAGAGAGAAAAAAGCACAATTCTTGCAACCAGAATCTTTCAGTTGCTCTTTTGGTCTGTGTGGATTTAAAAAATAATTTTTATTATTTGTTCTGTTTTTTGTAATGTTTTTGTTGTTATATAGCATTTTCACATTTTTGTTGTATGTTTGCAAAGTTTGATAAACATGTGCTTTCTGTTTTCTCCTTTTCAGACTGCATTGGGAGAAAATCACAAGTTGATGGAAGAGTTGAAGGTGAGAAAACTTCCCTATTTATATAAAAGAAAGAAAGTAAATGAGACAAAAAAGAGAGATTTTTAGTTTGGTTTCACTATGGTGTGTTCTTATGCATTAAAATAATGCAGGACATTGCCTAAATAAGTATTTAACGAGCTAAAGACTGGCAAAGATTTGAAAACAGGCTTAGTATTCAAAAACTGATATCTGAGAAAGAGAGAGAGAGAGAGCAGTATCAAAAGATTCCACTCTTTCAAAATTTTGCAAGGCTGTAGCTTTAAAGGTGCTGATAGTTTCAAAAGTAACGTGGTTAGCTCTGATCAACTTTTAACAGATATACCAAAGATTTTGAACATTTTAAAACTTTTTTTTTGATAGGGTGTCATGGCGAACAACAAGGATTCCATGGTAACAGTGAAGTCAGAACTAGCAGAGACCAGGGATGCAGTACGGCAACTGAAGGTGAGTAAATCTTCATTGCTGAGGGGAAAACAATCATTATTTGATTATGTGACAGCTTGTGAAATTATTTTGCTGATGAGAGCCACAGCAACACAAAAGTGAACATTTATGTTTTTGCTCTCTTCTCATTGTGTATGTATTTTATAGATATCTTTATAGCCTTGATGTTTTGGAGAACTCTGAACCAAGGATTTCAGAGAAATCATGTGATTTGTTTTTTCTGTGTCAGATTTATATTCTGAAAAATGTAATGCTGCCACTGCTTGGGCGTTCATTGCGGGGATGTTCAGGGCAGCCACAATATCCTCAAGGCCAAACGTCTCTGGAAGACTGCTTTTCTCTCTTAAGACATTGTTGGTTTCTAAACCCTGTTCTCTTCTATCGTCTTATTTTAAGCCCCTCTCTACCGTTGCTTGTCCATGGGACAACAGCAACAGATTTTGCATTGCCTTGTTCATGCTGAGTTTTCTTTGGAACAGTGTGTTAATTCCTTTTTCGGCTTTCATATCATGAGGATCAAAGCTGTTGAATTCAGGGTCTTTGACACATACATGTCAGCCGTGAAGTGCACTGTCAACTAAATTTTTATCGGTTGATATCCTCTCCTGGGTGGGGGCAGACGCGATCCTGCACATTTCCCCTTACATACTGCCTGATGTGGTGCAGGTACTGCCTATCCTGCACATTTTCCCTTACATACTGCCTGATGTGGTGCAGGTACTGCCTATCCTGCACATTTTCCCTTACATACTGCCTGATGTGGTGCAGGTACTGCCTATCCTGCACATTTTCCCTTACATACTGCCTGATGTGGTGCAGGTACTGCCTATCCTGCACATTTTCCCTTACATACTGCCTGATGTGGTGCAGGTACTGCCTGCGAGCATGACTGAGTAGAGGTGGTGGGATGGTGTTAGGCAATTCTCCCAGTTCCCCGTAGGCTGCTGGCTTGACAAGCTGGAATGCCGCCTCCTCATCAGGGATGGTGGTCTTGTGGTAGACGTACCCTGGTCGGTCTGCTGTGAAGCGGAAGTGTCCAATGGGCTTGATGTTTTTCAGCTGGTTGTAGGCCGGCGTCAGGTACTCCTGCCAGTTGTAGGTGTGCTCATTCACTGTCCCATTTACTTCCCCAACCAGCTGCGCCACATTGAGTCGGGACTTTGGTGTGCTGTCTTCCACCGTGCATACAAGGTCTTCCAGACAGGAGACCTCATCCTGCCGCTTGAAGCACCGCTTCAAAAGCCTGAGGCACCAATCCGGGGAGAACTTGGTGTGTCCAGGAGGCATGAAGTTGACGGTGATCTCATTGTGAAGGCCTCTCTGGACACGCCACGCCATATGCCATAGGAGGTACCTATTTTTGTTCTGCCCCGAACAGTTGTCGCAGTGCAGTGCCACCTTGTTCTCCCCCAGACCATACGCCTCAAAAAAGTGATGCAGGTAGCTGATCACTGCATCGCTCCCCTTGCTGCAGCTCACAGCCTCATCAATCAAATAATTGATCTGCTGTCGAAAGCCCTCACAGCAGACTCTAAAACTTCCACATTTCCTGGGGGTAAGAAAATAGATAGGTCCAGGTTGTACCGCCATGCTCGGATAATGCACCTGTTGATAATAAAAAATGATAATATAACAGCCATTTTTTTCCTGCTTAATCTTTAAAAGCCCTAGGCACTTACAAACAATGTAAATAGATCTAGTAATAACATAACATTGTAAAAAATTAAGCAACTAAACACTTACATTACACAGCTTATTCACCACAACCACACACACAAGGCAGGCATGCACACACACGCTAGCGCTTGCACACACACACGCACGCACACAAACTCACACACACAGCCACACACACACACAGCATACACACCTGTTGTGCAAAATGGCGTCTCTGCACCTTTGACTGTCTTCACAGAAGGACTGACTTCTGTGCTCGGCGCAAAAGGTCTGATGGTTCAAATAAGGCTGGAGGGTGTCCACTGAGTTCAAATCAAAGCAAATCATGCGTTTCTCTGGGATTGCTACTTGCTACCGTAACAAGTCTCTGGAACAGAAGCTGAGGATCCACAGGCAGTGATTCACCATCGACTTTTGTGGACTGCTTGGCATCCATAGTGACCACTTGATCTGTTTTCTTGAATGTGTAATCCATCACACTATTTCCAACCATGGCCTGTAAAATCTTGGTTAAAAAAAAAGTGATAGAAAATTTCACAGCATCATGAACTGCACGTGGTCTTCTCGTGTCCTGATGTTCTCAGGCAGCTGAACACCAGGTGTGCGGTTGGAATTAAAGGCGGCGCGGTCAGCCGGCCCAGGGTCATTCACATTGCTCAGGAATCTGTATTCAAATATGGAAAGTCTCAAATGCTTTATCAATGTCCAATGTTCTGCTATTTATCCGGAAATACAGTCACACACTGGAGTTACAGCAGCAATTGTGCCCATACCATGGAATGTACAAAGAGTGCACGCATCATGATCCACGTTATCTGCAACGTATTGAACAAAATGCTATTGTCTTATCCCAAGAATTTGTGTTCCCTGTGCTATTGCTGTGAACATTTCATATTTCTTTACTTCTGGGTTGGAAACGCAGAGTCCAAACTGAAATAGTGGTGCATCTGCATAGCAAAACCTTGCAAAGAAGCAAGAAGCCTTCTTGGTCTTGCACCTTGCATTATGGCTTGGCCGATGGCAGCAACTTTCAAGTCATTGTCTTTTCCACAAAATATAGTCTTCAAGAACAATGTTAGAGATTCAGGAACATGTCTCAAATTCTCTGGAGCAGATTTAATGTTAACTGATCCTGAGTACTTTTTTTGTGGTGAAAACTCCTTTTATGTCACTTTTGCGCTGTTTCAAATAGATCCACTTTTTTTGTCAAGATCAAGATTCTTTAATCAGCCAATGCATCGTAATACAAAGGAAATCGTTTTGGTTTCGCACAAGACACAATCCAACAACGAAAGCATGCACATTGAATGGACAACCAATATAAGAGAGAAACAAAAAACAAACAAAAAAGATTACATTATCGTGTATCAGTCTTTCTCTCTCAGATTCTTTCTTTCTCTCAGTCGCACACCTACACATACACCAACACACACACATGCACGTGCATACACATTTATACCAACACATGTCCCACCTCCTCACACACGCACTCACACACACTCGCACACAAGACCGCGAGCATGCAGGCACACCGATTAACACAAGTCTAAGCAAAATAGGATACAAAAATATCCCTAGGGGGGTGAGCCTACTGAGTATTGATGGCTCTGACAGCAGAGGGGTAAAAGCTGTTCTTCAGGCGGTTAGATTTGCACTTAAAAGAGCAGAACCTTTTACCAGAAGGGAGTGATTGAAACAGATGGTTGGCTGGGTGTGTGCAATCAGATATGATGGATTTAGCTTTGCGTCTTATGCGCACACTATAGATGTTATCTAGGGATGGCAGTTTGTGACCTATGATTTTTGAGGATGTCTTGACGACTTGATGGAGTTTCCTTTTATCTTTAACTGAAGCTGACCCATACCAGACAGATATTGAAAAACTGAGTATGCTTTTGATGACAGATCGATAGAACTGTGTCAAGACTGCTGTACTTATCCTAAATTTCTTGAGCTGTCTTAGAAAATATATTGCTGTGCTTTTTTGCAGGATGATGTGATGTTGACTTCCCAGCTTAATGTATTTGAAATGTGCACACCTAGGAATTTAAATGATTCTACTTGCTCAACTACCTGACCTTTAACAGATAACGCTGGGAGAGGAGTTTTCTTTTTCCTGAAATCAACTATCATTTCTTTAGTTTTGGAAACATTAAGCTCAAGATTGTTAGTGTCTCTATGTCTGCTGACTGTGGTGTGTCAAAGTACTGGCTGAGAATCTTAGAAGCTGCTGCTCTGAGAGTCACAACATTGTGGGCTCTGAGAGTCACACCATTGTAGGTTTTTTGTGTGCTTCTGCTTGAAATGAAAATATCTTCCCCAAAGTGTTCAAGAATTTTGTTTTTCAAATGATTTTTTGTGTATGCTTTGACTCCATACTCACAATATAGCCTGTATGCAAAAGCCTGTTGTGTCACACATCTTCCACACATTGATGCCCCATTTCGTTGGCTTGGCTGGCATGTACTGTTTGAAGAAGATGCGGCCTTTGTAGCCGATCATGGCCTTGTCTGTGCTCAGCTCACAACCTGGGTTGTAGTTGGCTTTGAACAAGGGGAGGATGAGGTTGATAAAACTCCCACCTTGAACAAAGGGTCGTACTGAGGGTGATCCCAGGCAGGTGCGTTTGATGTGTCCCGCAGATGAAAATACTGATTAATCTAGAAACACGAGTGCATGCCGCAATGACTCGCTTATACAAAACTTTGTCGGTCTAGATCTAGATGTGGAGTTACTAACTTGTTTATGTTTCTATTTTTTTCACAATCTAACTTGACGTCATTTTTTTTAATTTTATACATCACAAACATGACATCATGTCTTTATGACATCAACACCAGGTCTTGTGTAGGCTTACATACTTAGTGGAATGGAAAGTTTTTGTACTTAGAAATTAATACTTATTTCCAACTTATTCTAGTGACTTTTTAAATAAAAGCATATAAATATCGTTAATGGATGCAACTAAAGAACAAACAATTAAAAAAAAAAAGGTGCCCATGCCGAGAATCTAACTTGGAACAGTCGCATAAGAGACAGATGCTCTATGCAATGAACTATTGAGGCCTTCACTGTTGATGACTAACTCATGTTGCCGATTTATATTTTTAATATTGATTTACATCCAATTTGTTCAAGTGACTTTTAAATGAAAGCAGTCACTGCATGTGATTTTACATCATTGTGCAAAAGTTGGTTGTGCTAGTACTTTCTGAGAAAATTGCTTTGTTAAAGTTTTTAATGAGATGTGTCTACACACCCACACACATACACCAAATCTTGAGTACATAGACCTTCGCCTGTCAAAAACTGGCCTTGGGCATTACGTCACTGACCCATGGGTCGTTGAAGCGGCGATCAGTCGACCAGTAGCACCTGTCGGAGCTGTCGCTTGATTCCCAACATGATCAGCACCGCCATGTATTCACGCATTTCCTCAGGTGTGACAGGCTTCCACAGTGGGTCATTCACACCTTTGCTTGCTTGTTTCTGCGTTGCATATGTTTGTTTCTGAGAAAATTTACTTTATTAAAGATTTTAATGAGATGTGTCCACACACCAACCCACCCACACACATACACCAAATCTTGAGTACATAGACGAGACTCTGCCCGTCAAAAACTGGCCTTGGGAATTACGTCACTGATTCACGGGTCGTTGAAGCGGCGACCAGTAGCACCACAGTCTGGGCTGTCGCTTGATCCCCATCATGATCAGCACCGCCACGTAGGCACACATTTCCTCAGGTGTGACAGGCTTCCGCAGTGGGTCATTCACACCTTTGCTTGCTTGTTTCTGTGTTGCGTATGTTTCATCTGCGATTGTTCTGAAAAATGTGAGGGGCAAAGACAAAAAGTTGAGAGGGGTTGCAGTGTTTGGTAGTGTGTGTGTTGGGCCTGTTGCTTGCTGGAATGCGGTCACGTTTGTAGCCTGTGTCGTTGGTCGCCATTTTACCAATTCCAGGGGAATGTTGTCATTAGGATCGTTATCATTTTCTCCACCCTCACCTTCTACATCCACATCTGATTCTTCTTCCTCTATTTGTTCATAATCATCTACACTTCTATATGGCTGGTACAATTTCATACATTTTCTTGTAATATAATCATGCAGCAAGCGTACTTTACTTAATTTGTGTAAAATGTTATTTTCTGTAGCTTCATTGCATGCTTTAACCCTGAATTGACTTGAAATGCATCTTTGAAAAGAAGTGCCGAGCCCAAAGACCATGAAACAAAGGGGCAGTAGACCAATAAGTTTCAATATTAGGAGCTTTGACAATGGCCATGTACATAAGGCATGCAAAATACTGGTACATTTCTTCTGGGGTGATGTCATACCAACCCTTATAGAAAGTGGGCTTGGTGGGACCATGCTTTTTCGCATAATCGTTTGTCCACTGACACAGATGCTTGACTCATCAGTGTCAGAAACTGTTATATATACGGAGGGTTGGCGAAAAAGTTTGTAATGGAGTATGTGTTCCGCAGGCCATATCAAGACTTGAAGTGTTTTAGGGAATGAATAACAAACTTCCGGCAGGCCATTTTGGGCAAGTCAGTCAGAGGGCATTAAGCATAATATATAAAGCCGACATTGTCACCTGATTAAGGGCATCGGTTTTCTTCAGTTTTTCCTTCTCATTCACAAAGGCATCCACAGACCCCTGATGCACAAAATGCCTGCCTTGGTTCTTGGGTGGAGCACAGCTTGCCCCTGCTGACTTTTTGCGGACCAAGCCAAAATTGGCATCGATACACACCATTTTGTCTGCGTCCTAAAAAACACCATGTTTTTGATTTAATGAATAATGACAATAAAAATGGCACATATATAATTTATATTAACATAAATCAAACATGTCAAAGCCTCCAAAATGTTTTATTTGTCAATCATCTTGTATGGCTCATATCAGCCCTGACATGGCTTTAGTTGTCGACGGGGCTATTATTTTAATTTTAATCTTAATCTTAATCATATCAGATTCTAATTCATGGGTTGCTCTCTACATGCTAAAAATGTTCTGCTTAGGCAAAAGAGATTTGCACACTGAAAAGACCTATTCATTTTGACTTAGTGTACATCACCATATTCAAAATCAGCACATCAGCAGACATAATAGTAGCTAATGGCAGCGAAAAAATAAATATAAAAATATTGATTAGTGAATGATGAGAGACGGGGAGGGGGGTTGAGAGGTGGAAAAAGAGAGGGTGCTATCTTTTAAGTAAGCCTTTACTTTGCTAAAAGTTGAAAAAGAAATCGTGTTGCTTAATTACTTTTCGTATCAAGACCGTAAAGGAGGGGGGTTGAGAGGTGGAAAAAGAGGGTGCTATCTTTTAAGTAAGCCTTTACTTTGCTAAAAAGTTGAAAAAGAAATCGTGTTGCTTAATTACTTTTCGTATCAAGACAGTAAACGATGTAGGAAAGCCACACTGAAACCGATCGATGTTCCATCTGGAACAGCGTTACCTCCCTTGCTTTGTTGACTCAATTTGATTGCCTAGCCCAGCCTCACCGGAAGGATGAAAATGGAGCGTTTTCAGCAGTTATCGTCATAATATTTCAATATCCAGTTTCACAGCATTTTTTAAAAAAGCAGCATAATAATCAGATCGTGCATTTAAAAAATGCATAGATAAAACGGTATGCAAGCCTATATCGTCTTTGAACAAGTCCAGCTAATCCGCACACATGTGATCTGCCATTTTGGAAATTTGACTAAGTTGTTTGCAATGGGTCGAGGTCTTTGATTGGCTGTTGAAAGGACTACAGGTCATTAACATGCTGACATCGATGGAAAATCGAAAGTTGACATCCTGAGCATTATTTCCCGACCCAACTTGGTATATTTATCTGTCTTTACAGAATTGAAATTACGGAAAACTTGATGCTGTTTTACGTTTTTCTTAAATAACTTTGGCTATATAAAACCGCAGCAGGTGGCTTAGGTATCGTTAGAAAGCTCATTTCAAGATGAACACGATGATACTAAATATAGAACTGTACATCGATTGTACTAGTTTCAGCAAAGCGAGGAACACATGAAGCGAAACGTCATTCACTGAACGCGATGTCGGACT
>CM065681.1:16906661-16955593 GCA_017654935.2 Phymorhynchus buccinoides | reverse complement strand
ACACACACACACACATGCGTGCCACACAACCCAAAACCAAAACACACACAAACACACACATTGTATGCACTCATGCATGCTCACACACACACACAACACAGACCACACACACACATAATCACACACAAGCATACACACCAAAGCACAGCACAAACATCTTATTCAATCTTCACTCACGTGCACACAACGATAGACAAACTGATCAAATATTTAGGGCGCAGCAGGAAAAAAGATGGGTTTTAAGAGAGGTTTTGAATGAGGAGACTGAGTTTGGAGTGTCGGAGAGGAGAAGGCAGAGCATCCACGTACCTGTGCCCTGTAGAATGAGGCATAAGGTGTGGTGAGTCGTTCAAACCCTCGGATGGCGTCCTCGTACCTGCCCTCCCTCATGGCGATGGTGGCCGAGGCAAACTTAACGTCCTGCATCATTTCCTGTGTGGCCGCCGGCGTCAAGTCACTGTCATCTCCGTCGTCAAACAGACGAACCTTCACAATGGGCCCTCGCTGGTGCCTGAGCAGAGGAAAAAGTATGCATAAGCATTAGGTATTAGGTACTTTATAGTCACAAAGAGGCGTCTCTGGGAAATTCGGGTTGCTCCCACCTGGAGAGGGCGTCGCCACCCCCAAATTTGTAAAAAAAATTAAATTTTGGCATGCTATTTTTTGTGACTGATGAGGAAGGAAAGGGGGTAAATTTTGACCAAATGACAACTTTTTTGTTGCCACTGGGTTTAACGTGTGCTAAGTGCATGGGCACACGGGACCTCGGTTTATCGTCTCATCCAAAAGACTCCACGTTCAGACCATAAGGCCTAGTGCAGAATGAGAGGAAAAATCCCCTGTACCCAGGTTCGAACTCGGGTTTACTTGACACGAAGCGAACGCGTTACCACTGTGCCACTCTACACTCTACTTATTTAATACTGATAATAATAATTTGACAAAACATGTACAAGTCTCCACATTCAGTGTGCAAGCGCTGAGGAAGTCGGATGCTTGGTGAAAGGTACATGTGAGTAGTAAATTTTCAGGTTGAGTGAAAATATTTAAATCTTCTACTTCCCCTTAGACGGAGTGTGGCTGCGCACATGGCAGGGTAATCAAAAACAGTCACAACAAGTAAATCCGTAGCTGTTGCACATTTGTACCATAGTGTTCAGGTGCTTCTGCTGTTGGGATGATCCCTGGAGTCTTTAGCCATTGTAGGCCAACAACCAGCAACAACAAATCATCGACACATGAAACACAAGACATTCAGGTAGTGTTTACTCCTTTTATTGAGGTTTAACACAAAGAGATACATACGTTATCAGTGTAAAATGAAAGACTGACAGACAGCAAGCAAATAGTAAGAGTTCAAAATAGAAAGAGAAGACTGAGTTGAAATTAAGATATAAAAGGAAGACTGAGTAGATATCATTTCTAGAAAAAAAAGTTGGGCAATATGAATGACACAGTTGAGAGAGAAATACTGAGTACGTGTTAACTCTAAAAAAGTAAATGCGTACAAAAAGTTAGAAAATTTGACTTGCCAGAGGAGCTCACACACACACACGCATCATTATAGTGTGTGCGCGTGCGTGTGTGTTCTTCTTCATTATGTGCAGGCCCATTAGAGCAACTGGTCAGATGAGACCAGTCATAGGGAAACAACAGATTGATAAATGTTCCAGAAATAATACACTAATCAACACATAATAGATGCTAGTGTACTCAAGTCGTGGGAGTAAGGAGTCCAAATACCCAAGTCCACTCCCCTGTGTGTGTGCATGTGTGTGCGTGTGTTTGTGTGTATGTGCATGTGTGTGTGCGTGTGCATAAGCGAGCGATGCCAGCATTGTTCATCCACTTATATGCAAGAGACTCCTCCGAAGTCGGAGTGTGCTGCTCACTTGGTGGCGGGGTAATCAAAAAACGGTCACAACACGTAATTGTTCTCATCCCTAGCTGGTGCATTTGTACCATAGTGTTCAAATGCTTCGGACAACATCATATACAAAAAAGACTTAGGCCTGGGTCCACATTAGACACACGCAAGTTCCGTACGGAAAACCCTAAATAAGTGGAAGAAAGAAGGATAAACGTTTTACGCATATAGGGGAAATTTGGACACGTGCGCAGATCTTTTCCTTTCTTTGTTTCACTTATTGCGCACGGGTTTCCGCATGGAATTTCCGTTTATGTGTGTACACGGCCTTAGGGTATGTGTGCACATATACAGCATGTGAATATCATTTTCCCACCTCTCTTTTGAACCATTTTCTATCAACAATGATTTAGTTACTTTTCAAGATGTAAGCATAACTTTTCCCCCTCTCTTCTTCTTTCTACTAGCTATGAATCTGTTTTCAATCACTTAGATTGACATACTTTTCGAGTCGTGACAGCATGCTGAGGGCGTGTCTCCAGTAAAAGGCGGCCCTCGTCTCCAGGCATGCCACCTGGTTTATAGAGCCACGGTTCCCATGATCCCCCTCAGCCAGACTCTTCACCTGAAACAACCCAAACAAATCACATCTCTTCAAATATCTATCAGTCAGTGTCACTACATAAGGCAAACTGTAAAAATCTTGTAACAAAATTGTAAGGATAATGTATGCATGTACAGACACAATCATGCACTTGCACATGTGCACACACACACTCATGCGTGTGCACACAATCATTGGACACGATGCATAAATAGATTTATGTTCGTCACTGCATGGATGAATTTATTTTTTATTTTTATTTTTTTCCATTATAGTCCCGTCAACAGCTATGGTCATCTCAGGACTGTCACCGCGCAAAATTCGACCACTTATTACAAAACACTCATCAATGAATCTTACCAACGTTCAACAACCTGTAAACAACAAAACATACAGTACAATTCATAACATGACACCTCCATCATTGCACCCTATAGCCCATAAGTCCACACAGTGCTGGAAACATTGAGCCACTCTACTCTATTTATCGGATCCAGGTTAACAAAAAAACAGTCAAAAAGGATAACAAACACATACTAGTAAAAAAAAGTATATATAAAAATAGCCATATAGGCAAATATGCACTGCAAAATGGACAACAGGTACCTACTCAAGTGCGCAAAGTCTTAAGTGTGGACGCCAGTGAACAATAAAAACAAAACTGGCATGTCATAAATTGTCCGATAGATCAAAGAAAAAAGGAAAACATTCAAAAGATAGATTTGTAAGGAAAGATGAAAGAACAGATTGAAGATCTGGGGAGACAGAAATCAGATCAGAAATGGAAAACTGCAGATCTTGTCGTGAGACTTTATGGGAAAAAAAGAGATAGTAAAAGACATGTAAGCAGAAAAATAGGAAAGGTAAGAAAAAGGGGTGGGCACAGCTTGGTCGAGAACACCCCCGCCACGTGAAGGCTGGCCCACAGGGGCTATAAATAGATTTATATTCGTCACTGCATGGATGAAAATGACAACCTTCACCAGTATTTTGTAAAGGAACACGCGAGAAAAGGATCATGCAGTTTGCAGAAAACATAGCAAATATGGGAACACCACAGGCAGACCAATCTATTAAAGTCTCCACACACAATATTGAAAGGCAACAAGGTAACAATGTACTGGCACAGACTAAGAAACAAAGGGAAAGAAAGATGAGAGAGAAACCAATGAATGAATGATCTTCTAAAGAGCAAAAAAGTTTTGTTCCCCTCTTACACTAACTTACAGTATTACACTATCTCATCTCCAGTTTCTTATTGATATTGAAAGTTACAGAAAACGCAAGACATGAAGTACAAGATAACATTTCTTTAAAACAAAACAAAAAAACAAATCACATGCACATCACCACTTTTTTTTTTTTTAAACAGCAGTGCAGGTAGGTTTTGCATTCATTGCAAGTCAAGTAAGTACAAAATATTAAATATAATACTTTAGCTGTTAAGTCTTAAGACCCCCAAAAGTAACATAAAAGATTAATAAGGCATGCTTGCTTGTGCGCATAACAGTGTCCCTTACAGTGCACACACTTTGCATTAAAGCAAGCATGTTCAAACTTGCAGCTTTGTTATTTTTCCTGCAAACCAATGAATCTCAACATCAACGGCACATCCTAATTCCGTTAAGTGAAGAACTGCTATCCGGATTACACAGTTTGTCACGAAGAAAACGTTTCAGTATAAGAGAAAATCACTTGAAATAGAAGTTGAAAAACACATCAAGATTTTGCTTGCATAAACTACAGCTATAACTGCATTAAAATGTAATGTGTCAAAATTGACCCCCCAAAATTAAAAACCAACAGAACAACATGAAGTCCACATAATTTGAAATAAGAACAATTTTAACTAAGCACACAAAAAGCTAAGAAATATATCTCAAGTGAAAGTTCTGCACAAAAGAAAGATCTAAAGTCTACAGTTATGGGAAAGATATCTCCTGAAGAACAGGGGAACAATCCACAAAAGGATCTAGTAATCTTTCGCGGAATAAGAGAAGCCAAACAGAAAAGAAACAAAGTTGCAATAAATGTTTGGTGTGAGTCCCTATTTTCCACTTCCGGGGGGGGGGGGGGGGCAAATTGCTATAAACACTGCTACATAACTGTAGATAAAGATAATTATTTTGGTGTCAGAAAAAATGCACACACAAAAAATTTGTTCAACAAAGAAAAGACATCAAAAATGTTTCAAAAAGGATTGTTGATGTTTCGAGTTGCAGTGCATTGAGTGACAGTGATTTGTAAGTATACAACAGTGCTTCAGTACTCCTAGAACAGTCAAACTCTCCCCCACTCCGTTATGCCAGTTCACTTTCTCCAATCATCACACTCCTAGAACAGTCAAACTCTCCCCCACTCCGTTATGCCAGTTCATTTTCTCCAATCATCACACTCCTAGAACAGTCAAACTCTCCCCCACTCCGTTATGCCAGTTCATTTTCTCCAATCATCACACTCCTAGAACAGTCAAACTCTCCCCCACTCCGTTATGCCAGTTCATTTTCTCCAATCATCACTCCTAGAACAGTCAAACTCTCCCCCACTCCGTTATGCCAGTTCATTTTCTCCAATCATCACACTCCTAGAACAGTCAAATTCTCCCCCACTCCGTTATGCCAGTTCACTTTCTCCAATCATCACACTCCTAGAACAGTCAAACTCTCCCCCACTCCGTTATGCCAGTTCATTTTCTCCAATCATCACACTCCTAGAACAGTCAAACTCTCCCCCACTCCGTTATGCCAGTTCACTTTCTCCAATCATCACACTCCTAGAACAGTCAAATTCTCCCCCACTCCGTTATGCCAGTTCATTTTCTCCAATCATCACACTCCTAGAACAGTCAAATTCTCCCCCACTCCGTTATGCCAGTTCATTTTCTCCAATCATCACACTCCTAGAACAGTCAAACTCTCCCCCACTCCGTTATGCCAGTTCATTTTCTCCAATCATCACACTCCTAGAACAGTCAAACTCTCCCCCACTCCGTTATGCCAGTTCATTTTCTCCAATCATCACTCCTAGAACAGTCAAACTCTCCCCCACTCCGTTATGCCAGTTCATTTTCTCCAATCATCACACTCCTAGAACAGTCAAACTCTCCCCCACTCCGTTATGCCAGTTCATTTTCTCCAATCATCACACTCCTAGAACAGTCAAACTCTCCCCCACTCCGTTATGCCAGTTCATTTTCTCCAATCATCACACTCCTAGAACAGTCAAATTCTCCCCCACTCCGTTATGCCAGTTCATTTTCTCCAATCATCACACTCCTAGAACAGTCAAACTCTCCCCCACTCCGTTATGCCAGTTCATTTTCTCCAATCATCACTCCTAGAACAGTCAAACTCTCCCCCACTCCGTTATGCCAGTTCATTTTCTCCAATCATCACACTCCTAGAACAGTCAAACTCTCCCCCACTCCGTTATGCCAGTTCACTTTCTCCAATCATCACACTCCTAGAACAGTCAAACTCTCCCCCACTCCGTTATGCCAGTTCACTTTCTCCAATCATCACACTCCTAGAACAGTCAAACTCTCCCCCACTCCGTTATGCCAGTTCACTTTCTCCAATCATCACAAACAAGATACATAGACCTTTCTTTGAGATTCAAAATATTTGTGTCAAGACAAATAATCTCTCTGGCTGAAATTGTATGAATAAGAATGAAGATTAAATAGCAAGTATGACAGATACCCTGCACCAAAAAGCATAACTGTTATTTCAAACAAACAAAAATTTCATATTTATTTATAAAATGTGTAGGCCTAGACCAGAAATGTAAGAAATAAATAAATTCCAATACGCATGGATATGAAATAAAAACATTTTTATTTCATAAAAAAAAAATAATTCAAAAAGCACACATACTCACACCTACGGTACCTATTATTGCTCACCACTAGGTGGTTTTCTACAAAAACTGAAATTACACACACACACAAATCTAGTACAGCACACAGTGACAGACTTTAATCATTGGTAATGTCACTTAGAACATTACCTGGAAAAATTAGCATGAAAAGAAACAAACCTCCCACAGAGAAGTTGAATAATGGTGTGAAATTAAGGAACACGTTTACAAATATACAAACATCAGAACTGCAATTGGTAAGGAGAAGCTAACAGGTTTTCTAGGGTTCCCACAGGTTTGACAAGAAAACAAATCCAGGAAATTCCTGGAACTTTCCAGTGTTTTAACAGAATAATCAATGAAAGTTGTAAGCTATTTGATAGCAGAGCATTGTCACATTATCTGAGCAATGAAAATCACCATTTCACTGTAATACAAGTCTGTAATTGGTGCTTCGACATTTGATTTACAACTCAACTTACATCGAAACATGCTACTTCAGAGGTCAACAACAGATTACAAACAATTTACATTTCGTTAAAGACTTTTTTGCCTGAACAAGTTTTCCTTTTAACCACATTTTTTTCAACCACAGAAAGGGACATTTCGCCTTTCCGGCAGTTTTTCTCAAGACCTACGAGAACCCTGTAAAATACACAGCCAATACAGAGCAGGTTTAGGGCACAGACAGACTGACAAACCACCATTTACCAACTGTTCACGGCTCATTCGAGCACGGCACGGACGTCTCTGCACACAGCAATTCACACAACAAAACAATGACAAAACAAGGCCTCCCCTCTCCAGAGCTTTCCACGAAAAACACACTCAACAAATGAAAGACTGAGGGGGATAGGAACTAAACGTTTGTCAGAGAAGGAAAATACATCTTATACATAAACGCACAAACTAAAGATAAGAAAAAGACGAGGTAAAAGAAATTAGGTTTAGAGGGAAGGAAGAAGTGCATTCCACTACATCAATTGCCATGCACTGACACCTACACACTCACACTTTAAACATGCTAAATGCACCAGTAACTCCGACACAGACCAGAATGTCAAAATGTAGCAATTTATTCCCTGCAGTTCTCCCGCAGTGTGGAATCATACCAAAGCACTCTTGCATCATTGGCTGTTATGAAATGACAGAAAACTTAATATGCTCACCTTGTTTAAGACTTTTTTGAATCAGCGGAGTGCTCTTCTGATTTGACAAAATGACCATGTGATTTGTCCATCACTGTCACAAGCAAATTACTAATTTGCTCACTAATTTGAATAGCGAGTAGTCCTCGTAAAATCAATTGTGACGCTCGTAATTTTTTACAACCATTTGAAAGTAACAGAAGCCTTAGTTTGTATCAAGTTAAACTATCTAATATTAGGAAAATAATTGTCATTAAAACACAATCACACACAAACTGTAGTCACCTTGCCTTCAAGTCTTAGCCAAATCAGTATACATACATTTGAACCCCATACCATTTTAACATGTATGTGTGCCTGTCTGCCATGACTTCCGCATAGCATAGGGGCAGCTGCTATTCAAGAAAGCTGAACTGAAATTTGTTTACAGTGGAAATATCTCACCCACGGGACATTCACCCTTTCTTGGCCCTGTAGATTTAAAGCCAGCGCGGCACTATATAAGCAAGCAGTCGGCTAAAAATGTCAGCTTCTGCTTGGCGCTCGCAGCGAAAGCATCCTTGGGGAAACTAAACTGGTGCAGGCAAAAGCCCGCAGCTAGGAGAGTCGCTGGCTTGTTTCTCTCTCTCTCTCCCACTCACAACTGTCTACCCGATTCCTGGGATCGGCTCTTTTATAGCCCAGGTGTGCCTTTAAGGACTGTTGGCATCGGGGAGTATACCCAAAGGCGACTCATCCCCAAGGCTGCAGTACTTAGGTAAAGTGCGAACACTGTTGGTTACCTTGGCGTCAAAGGTCTTGGCGAGGTGCACCACCATGGCAGAGCTCATGCTGTGGTTTCCCACCAAACGCACCACCTCGATGCCTCGCTGCAGGACGTGGCGCATCTTGGAGAAATTATCCCTGGGGGTAAAAGATGAGAAAACAGACCAATTAGGCTGATTAGGGCTCCACTTTATGAAAAAAATGTGGAAAAAGCTAAAGAAGGAAAAAATGAAATAAAAATAGTAGATCAAATGAAATTATGTAATTGTGGGTCAAACACAAATAAACAATGCCAGTCCCATTAAAAACCTCAATACTTTCACACATAAATTCTTTCTTCAGTTTAACAGTGTTAAAATAGAGTCAGTCTGATTTTGCTTTTCTAAGCGTTCAATTCAAGATATCCAAATCAAAACAGAAAAAAAATTGCTACCCAACTCCCTTTCCCTACATCCCCGACTCACTTGATGGTGTTGGTGTAGAAGCTATGCTGCATGTGCAGCCTTCCACCACTGCTCCTGTTCAGGCGCACACATCTTTTTGCACAGACACAGATACAAGACAGTCTGATCTTTACTCACTTGATGGTGTTGGTGTAGAAGCTATGCGCGGCCCTCCACCACTGCTCCTGTTCTGGTGTACACAGCTTTTTGCACAGACACAGGGGTAGCAGGGGTGGCCGGGACACATCCCCGTCCAACGACATCTGCTGCTCCCTCAGCTGCAGAGCCGCGCAACGCACTGTGGCGTGCAGGAAGGCCTGCAACAGTCAAGACACACACTCATTAAACAGGCGTTTCCTTTTATTATCCTCATAGGCTATTGTCACAAATTCCATCCTCCCCATCCCCTTTCACAAAAACAATAGAATAAAGAAAAAAAAAAGGATCCAAATTCTATTTCAATGGTTCCCCGAAGACAGTGTGGTTTCCCATGTGGCGGGGTAATAAAAAAATGGTCACACACGTAATGTTCTAATCCATAGCTGATGCATTTGTGCCATAGTGTTCAAGTGCTTCGGCTGTTGGGATGATCCCTGGAGTTTTTTAGCCAGGGTACGTCAACAACAACAGCAACAATTTCAATGGCACTCCAAATTTGACATTCATGATCAAGCAGGACACATTGATAGAGGTGGCCCTCGCTTTAAAATTGGTATGATCATTTTTGTTTGAATGTGTTATGAATGCCAACGTGTGTGTGCACTTTGATTTGATTTCTATCAAGATTCAGCGCCGTATAAATACTGTATGTTGTATGATAGATGAAAAGTGTTCAAGAACAAGGCACAATTCTTTAAATGCAGATCCTTAATAAATTGACTCGATTGAACAATTTAAAAGCAAAGTCCAAAACAAGATTATCAGCTTGTCAAAAACCAACATAGCAGCGAATGTGCACATACACACATACATTATGGATGTACACTCGCGCATATAATGTCACACACACACTGAGCCAGTGTCAATGTATCAAAATATACAGCCACCCAGAACCTTTGCTAATTTTGTAGCCGACACTTAGGCCGTGTACACACACAAGCGGATATTCCATGCAGAAATCTGTGCACAATCCATAAATAAGTGAAACAAAGAAGGGAAAAGATTTGCGCACGTGTCCGAATTTCCCCTATATGCGTAAACTTTTATCCTCCTTTCTTCCACTTATTTAGGGTTTTCTGCACGGAACTTGCGCGTCTAATGTGAACCCGGCCTTACCCATCACTGTCACAAGTGCTAAGGCAAGGACAAAAAAGCACGTACCTCAGTGTCCAGCTGGCACAGGGTTTCTGCCGCCCCATTCTCCATGTTCTTCACACTGTACTGCAGACTCTCAAAGGTCTTGAAGTTGTCTGGGGGAAGAAATGAATCACGCATACCGTATAAATAACGGTATTTTATGGACCATAAGCAGCATCAAATTACATGAGGCACCCTCCAAAATTCAAACCAAGGCTGTGATGCACACCTTCTTCTTCTTCCAGTAATGTCCACCTGCCGTTTATCAGCAATTATTGACATATATACATGGGTGCTCCTGGGAAATTTCAAAAATCCTGCAAGGCAGGGGTCCAGGGGCCGCCCAGGCCCCGGCGGAGTGCAGGGACAGCGCCCCTCCTGGGGGTTCCGGGGGGCAATGCCCCCTGGAAGCTGAAGGGAAACAACAGTTTCCAATGTAACTGACAGGCTCTCGTTGCACTTTCACTTCTGGTTAAACTTCATGACCTCTCTATAACCAGCAAAATGCATCTTCTCAAATTCTCATAATCTGGCGATGCCGGCTCCAGGCAATAAAAAAATCCTGAACTTCAGGACATCCTGGACAACAAAATCCTGAACTTCAGGACATCCCAAAAGCAGGAGCATCCATGTACATAGGGGTTCAAAGACGAAGATGCGCAACACGGAAACCCATCAGCAATCCAAAAAAAAAAAAAAAAAAAAAAAAAAAAAGAAGTAAGAAATATGAACGGAGTGTGTACATACACATGGAAACCCATCCGCACATCCCATCTGTTTATTTCTTACTTTCTTTGCGGATTACGGATGGGATATGCGCATATGGGGATAGGATATGGGTTTCCACGTATATGATCACATGCCCTAAATTCGGATTTTATTATAACAGTTTTTGGCTTCAACCGACGATATGGGAAATAAATGTCTAAAATTCCCTCAGTCACTCAGTCTAGCTGGTCTGCCTGTACATGTGTATGCAAAGTGTGTGTATAGATCTGAGTGCATCAGGGCTCCCAATCGTCCCGCAAAACAAGGGGTCCCAGGGACTCCTTCACTTACAGTATAGAGGGTCCTAGAGGAGGGATAGAGGGTCCCAGTGGCATTGAGAATGCTAAAAAGAATTTTTTCTAGTGCATCCCTGGGACCCCCTGCACATTCTTTTAGAGGGTCCTTTAGAATTTTAGTACTTCATAGACCCCCAAATGGGGGTCCCTGGTAGCCCTGATGCATGTATGTGTGTGTGTGTCAGTACGTGAAAGTTATGTATGTGTACGTGTATATTTGTGTGCATGTACATGCGCGCAGTTTGTTTGCTTATGTTTGCCTGTGACTTACTGTCAGGCTCGTGGTGGTGGTGTCCAAACATATACGGTTGCAGACAGAGCCATACCATGTCCGACATTGTGTGTGTGTCTATGTGTGTATGCATGCATATATGCGTGCATGCATGCACTCAACTTACAGTCAGGCTGGTGAGGGTCCCCAAAAGTGTACTGCTGCAGACAAAGCCACACCATTTCTGACAGGTTGTCGGGATGGAACGTGTGCGCCACTGAAACATACAACACAGGAGGATCTTGAAATATTACACAAAGTTAATAAAATAACTCCTCCAAAGTCGGAGTGTGGCTGACCACGTGGCAGGGGTAATCAAAAACGGTCACACACATAATGTTCTCATCCCTAGCTGGTGCATTTGTACCATAGTGTTCAAGTGCTTAGGGTGTTGAGATGATCCCTGGAGTCTTTTAGCCAGGGTACGATAATAATAAAACAACAAATGATTTTTGTTATTGTCAGTGATATTGCTGTAGAATATTTAAAAGAAACCACTTTTTTCACAGTTGATTAGTTTTGGCTTCAACCTTTTCTAATTATTACATCAGGAACAAAAATGCCCCCCACCCCACTCCATCCCCAAGTGTTCACATCCTTTTGACTTGCTTTAAAAACCTTGAATTTTCATCTACAACAGCAACATTATTAATAAAAATAAGCAGTGCATGCATGAGTTGAAATCAGACATCACATGGAGTCTGGCATGGCCATTGTGTGAGACAATTTTGCAAAGCAGAGATCAAAGGTCTAGGGCATTAATGTGACTATCATTTTCTGTCACCTATACCATGTCCTAGAGCTGACTTCTCAGTGGCATGTTGAGGGCAGTGTTACAGAACGTTTGAGTGTTCATGAAGTTATGCATTATTTAACTATTATCGTCTATCATCTATCATCATCATCACTATCATCATCATTCATCTCTATCAACGTCATACTGCCTTCTCAGAGGCATGTTGAGGGCGGTGTTGCACAATTTGTGAGTGTTCATGAAGTTATGCATTATATTATCATCACTATCATCATCTCACCTCTATCAACGTCGTAGAGCTGCCTTCTAGGAGGCATGTTGAGGGCAGTGTTACGGAACTTGTGAGTGGTCATGAAGTTATGTATTATAATATTATCTTCACTATCATCATCATCATCATCTCACCTCTATCAACATCGTAGAGCTGCCTTCTGGGAGGCATGTTGAGGTTGGTTTTACAGAACTTGTGAGTGTTCATGAAGTTATGTATTATAACCATTATCATCATCATTATTATCATTGTCATCAATTACCATCATCAACATCTCACCTCTATCAACATCGTACAGCTGCCCTCTGGGAGGCATGTTGAAGGCGGTGTTGCAGAACTTGTGAGTGTTCATGAAGTTATGCATTATATTATCATCACTATCATCATCTCACCTCTATCAACGTCATACAGCTGCCTTCTGGGAGGCATGTTGAGGGCGGTGTTGCAGAACTTGTGCGTGTTCATGAGGTTATGCATTATATTATCATCATCATCATCTCACCTCTATCAACGTCGTACAGCTGCCTTCTGGGTGGCATGTTGAGGGCGGCGTTGCAGAACTTGTGCGTGTTCATGAGGTTATGTATTATATCATCATCATCTCACCTCTATCAACGTCGTACAGCTGCCTTCTGGGTGGCATGTTGAGGGCGGCGTTGCAGAACTTGTGCGTGTTCATGAGGTTATGTATTATATCATCATCATCTCACCTCTATCAACGTCGTACAGCTGCCTTCTGGGTGGCATGTTGAGGGTGGTGTTGCAGAACTTGTGCGTGTTCATGAGGTTATGTATTATATCATCATCATCATCATCTCACCTCTATCAACGTCGTACAGCTGCCTTCTGGGTGGCATGTTGAGGGCGGCGTTGCAGAACTTGTGCGTGTTCATGAGGTTATGTATTATATCATCATCATCTCACCTCTATCAACGTCGTACAGCTGCCTTCTGGGTGGCATGTTGAGGGTGGTGTTGCAGAACTTGTGCGTGTTCATGAGGTTATGTATTATATCATCATCATCATCATCATCTCACCTCTATCAACGTCGTACAGCTGCCTTCTGGGTGGCATGTTGAGGGCGGTGTTGCAGAACTTGTGCGTGTTCATGAGGTAGGACTGGGCACTGGAGGCTCGCATGTCGCGCAGGGGGAACAGCGCCTCGTAAAGCCGCTCCTGGCCCGCCGGGGAACAGCACTGCTGCTGCAGGCGATGGCCCCAACTACCTGACTCCCCCTGGCACAAGTGGTACAGGCTGTGACCTAGAACACACACAGTGACACATACATGAACAAGTATTAAGTTTTGGATCATCCTCAGAACAGGCTCCACTGAACTCCACTGAAGTGACTCAGCAGCAGTGCAGTGTCTCCTCTGGTAGTTGCCTCTTGACAACCGAACATAGATTTGCTCCGTTGGAATGCTGGTTTCAGATTCTGTCACCTGACAAACTGGGCAATTGGAGAGGTGGGAGGAGGGAAGGGCAGAGTTCCCCATTTATGCAAATATGTGCGTAAATGGCTTACACATTTTCAACTTTGACTCAGAGACTTTTCATTCGGTGCATCACCGCGAAGTACATTATTTTTCTGAAGGCATCTAGCTAACAAAAATAGAAACTGTGGCCCTTTTATGGTGGGCTCCTTGACCTTAACTTTCAAGCAACCTCCGAAATCGGAGTGTGGCTGCCCATGTGGCGGGGTAATCAAAAACGGTCACACACGTAATGTTCTCATCCCTAGCTGGTGCATTTGTACCATAGTGTTTCAAGTGCTTCGGCTGTTGGGATGATCCCTGGAGTCTTTAAGCCAGGAAAACGACAACAACTTTCAACAAACAAGCCTATCAATTATCATAAGCACAGCGCATACACACAAAAAGAATACCACACTTATAACGACCCCTAGCAGCTACATACCGCTCTGGCTCATGCGGAAGAAGCTGTTGTGGTAGAGCCAGGCGTAGAGCTTCTCCCTGTCCTGGGGTGGACGCACGAACCAGGTGGCCTGGGCGTCCACCGTGGGGATGGTCTGACACAGCAGGTACAGCACCGCCGCCAGGGGGCGCATGTCCGTCCACGACACGCTGCCCTGAAATTGTAGAAAAGGCAGTGTTAAGATTGAAGCACAGATGCGAGTCTTGACGCCCAAACCTCCCATCTGGCGCACCGGGCGTCAGACCAGATAGTCACAATAATGTATCACATTTTTAACCAACACAATTTTTTAATAACAATATTATAAATCACTGTCCGTATGCAAGAGACGTAACTCAAAGTTGGTCAACTTCAATGTGTTGAACATACCAGTTGATCAAGACAAGCTGCAAAACAAGAATTTGCGAAGATAAAACACCAATGGTGATGCTAAATGAACAAAAAAATGACGTTATTTGGCCTGAAATGACCAAAATATTGAGTTTTCCATTCCTCATGTGAAGTGACGTCATTCGACTTATAAGCATGTGGGCGATGAAATAGAAACCCCCCAATATCCAGGCCCTGGATTCACATTGAGATAGTATGAGACTTCTTAGAACTCCTTCTAAAGCAGTAGGATTTAATAGGACTTTAGAAGGCCTTCTAAGATATGATCATGTCTCATACTATCTCAATGTGAAAACAGGCCCAGGTGACCACCTAAAAATCTAGAGACATTTATCATGACGATTCTCACTTCTGACCCACTGATCTTGAAAATAGAACAAACACCAATTGTGTTCCATTTCAATAATTCAGCATTTCACTGGGTATTGTTTGATGTAGGGTCAGATTTCATCTCAGGACTTTACAGAAAGTGATGCTTCAATCAATTTCCCCCCCATATAATTCATTTTTCAGATTAAAAAAAAGTTCAAAAGAATACAAACACTAACAGGCACATTGATTCTGATCTTGTGAATGCCAGGGCTCCCAGGGACCCCCATTTGGGGGTCTATGAAGTACTAACATTCTAAAGGACCCTCTAAAAGAATGTGCAGGGGGTCCCAGGGATGCACTAAAAAGATTCTAGCATTTGCAGTGCTACTGGGACCCTCTATCCCGCCTCTAGGACCCTCTATACTGTAAGTGAAGGAGTCCCTGGGACCCCTTGGTTTTGCGGGACGATTGGGAGCCCTGTAATGCAGAGGAATTTTTATTTCTATGACGTCTATACCTTCTGAGCCCTCTTCAGCAGCAGTGTTCCGGCCAGGAAGAACAGCTGTCCCTGCATCTCCGTGACAAAGGCGTCCCACTGCTCACTGGGGTGGGTCAAATCCACTGCACGCTGCACCACCGCATCAAAACTGTAAAGAAACGTCACATTTCGGTGGTCAATATCTCAAAAACACATGGGTTTAACTCTTGTAGCGCCATGTACTTTTACATTCTTGATTGTTCGTTGCATCTCAACTAACAAGTAACTTTTTTTTTTCGAGTGTGCATGCACTGCTTCAATGGAAAAAACACTGATATAAGCTCTAAAAGCAAACACATGGCAGGGTGCTTGGCAGTGAATGTCGTTGCATTTGGTGGGAGTGAAGAGTGATGTCTTGGGAGTATTGTAAGCAATAAAAACTATATGACCGGAAAGAGCAATCACCCATGAACACAAGCTCACTCAAACTTGCTTTATCCAACTTCCTGTTCACGTGCATCATGTGATTTTCGCATGCCACCCCCATAAGGTGTAATTTCGCTGAAATGGATGGAGTAAAATTGTCAGAATCAACGACATTTCTTGCTCACATCGTAAATGTCGTACAAGAGGCAAACTTTCATGGCCGAACTGAAATAATTATGTCATTTGACACGCAAAGAGTTGTCTTTCTGTGTTGGCATGCTGGAGAACAGCTGTTCAGACTAGTGTCATTCATGTTTGGAATATCGCAATGCGTCGCTTCCAGAGCTTGGATTCACTGCCATGAGGTTGGTACTGCTGATAGACGTCATGAAGGTGGCAGAATTTGGGAGACTTGTAATAAAAATGGAAGTTTTCTGCATTGCAAAGCCTCAGCACTCGCTACAGTGTCTCAAGTGCAGGTCATAATAATAATTATATTAATTACACTGTGCTACCAGTACAACACAGCCATGAAATCGGCCCGTTGATTATGGGTACTCAACAGAAGTACAGTGGAGCACAGCACAGCACAGCACAATAGTGACTCACCAGTGCAAAGCTTCCGCACTCTCTACCACATCCTTGTTGGCTAGCCTCAGGTAGGTCAGATTGCACAGCACTATCAGGTAGTGAAACACAAAATCCACATCCTGCCACATGTCTCCCTCACTCTGGTACGCCTGCAGTGGAAGGGAAGAGAAATTAACACATCAGTTCTTGCAACCTATTTCATCAACTTAACTGTACAGTGGAACCTCCCTTATAAGACCTTAAAAATCATCAAAAAATAAGGTCTTATAAGGGAGGGGTCTTATAATGGAGGCAATTTTAATACTTACAAAGAAGGGCAATGTCTCAGAGAAGTAAGTCTTATGTGGGAGGGAGTCTTATAAGGGAGGTTCCACTGTATAATGCAATAAGAGGAGCAACAAAAAGCAAAATAGCTCAGTTACATCGCTGATTAAAATTGGTCTCTTAAATCGCTGAGACCCCCCATGGGGATACCAGGGAGTCTTTTGTATAAATAGTTCCCCCACCTTCTGGAAGTTCTGTGCTTGTAACTTCCTCTAATCTGTCACTCTCTTTGACTCTGCCTTTTCCCTTTGCTTACTGTCATCTACTATCTTTCTACCTTACCGGTCCATTCTCCTGCCTTTTTTCACGAAACACTTTCAAAAACATTTCCTCCAGCCGAAGTCAGACTTGCTGGGCCTAACTATTTCTTAGTTAGGCGCATAACGGCAGCATGACGCATCTGCACTCATAATTGACAGGAAACTGTCTGAGCGATCGAAGAAGAAGAAGAAAAAGAAATCACTGAGAGGGATTTTGTTCATGTGACTGACTCCATTCCCATTTATTGGCGTTAATAGCAAAGTGTTTTACTTGTAGTTATATCACAAAAAACAGAAAATGAGCTGAACAAAACGTATTGGTTGTGCTCTCCTGTTCAACTCACAAGGCCAAGCTTTTAACCTCATCTTTAAACACATATTTAACAAGGAATATTTGTTTAATGATTTTACAGAAAAGTCTTACTTGTCTGATATTATATCTGAAAGTAGCTGATAGCCCAGCTTGACGGTCTAAACAACACTGACAGGGCTCCCAATCGTCCCGCAAATCAAGGGGACTCCTTCACTTACAGCATAGAGGGTCCTAGAGGCAGGATAGAGGGTCCCAGTGGTATAGCGAATGCTAAAAATTTTTTTTCTAGTGCATCCCTGGGACCCCATGCACATTCTTTTAGAGAGTCCATTAGAATTTTAGTGCTTCATAGACGCCCAAATGGGGGTCCCTGGGAGCCCTGACTGATTCACAAACATGTTTGTACTCACCCTGAAGACATCGTAGAGACACTCGTACCACTCCAATGAGGCGGCAAAGGCAGTGGTACAGTCTGTTTCCATGGCATTGGCGTAGGCCTCTTCCACTTTGTTGGAGTCGAGGTAGACCCGCAGCAGCTTGATGCGAAGGTCCACATCCTGAGGTCGCTTCAGCTACGGAGGAAAAACCATCAGCCGTTAACACACAATATCCTCCCCCGAAGACGGAGTGTGGCTGGCCACGTGGCGGGGTAATCAAAAACGGTCACACACGTAATGTTCTCATCCCTAGCTGATACATTTGTACCATAGTGTTCAAGTGCTTCTTCGGCTGTTGGGATGATCTCTGGAGTCTTTTAGCCAGGGTACATCAACAACAATATCCAAGCAACAACAACAATAAAAAAAAAAGGCTTGAGAATCGACACCACCCTGTTTCAAGTTTTCATCTTTCGTTTTTGTTCAGCATTTCTGAAGTATTTACAATGGAAAACAGCAAACTAAAAAGAACAATTCACATAATTTTTTGTCTCATTTTAATACTTATGCCAAAAACTTTTTCTTATCTTAAAATAACAGCTAGCTCAGATCAGTAAACAAAATTCAGTCCTTTCAATTCTGATTAACCAGATTTCTACAGTATAAAAGGTTAGTTTTGCTGATTTGGGTGATATTTGAAGATAAATGCCAGTGTTGCATCTAGGATTTCAAAAAAGGAAGCCCTGGGGCTCCCTCAGGTGAAAAAAAGGATCCCCAAGGGACCCCTGGGATAAAAAGAAGGGACCCAAGAGCTTTTCGAGAATTAAACAAAACCCAGCAGTATGAATGCATTTTAGCCCTTTGTCTTTTTGCAGGATAGACAGAATGAAGAATAACACAGCGACCACAGAAAGCAAAGGAAAGAGCACATTCCCAGACAGCAACATTTAAACACAGAGACTGAGAGAGACAGAGCCTGTCACAATGTGTGTATGTGAGAGTGAGAGAAGGAGAGAGAGAGAGAGAGAGAGAGAGAGAGGAGAGAGAGAGAGAGAGAGAGAGAGAGAGAGAGAGAGAGAGAGAGAGAGAGAGAGAGAGAGAGAGAGAGAGAGAGAGAGAGAGAGAGAGAGAGAGAGAGAGAGAGAGAGAGAGAAGCATTGTGCTCAGGCCGAAGTCATCACTTTACACTTTACAACTGCCGCACTCAAGATTCTTCGAGTTCGAGTTGTGACTTTCGCTGATTCAGTGATCGCATAAAAACTCTCATCGTCGATGTTATCGCCCTCGCACTCTTCCTTGAAACACAAGTAAGCCTTTGGAAAGACTGTTTTTTGCGTCTTTCCAGTTTGTTGGGCAAGGCAATTTCAAGAAGTTCCAATCTCGGATCTGATTGACATCGGCATCGTGAGTTCCGTTTCACTTCCTGACTCACTGCGTGTATTCTTAGTTGTACAAACATCCTTCGTTGATAGGCACGAAATTAAACAAGTCTGCTTTGTTTTCTTTGCTCACTGCGCCTTAGAGGCCCTACAACAGAACGAGAATCGCTGGCTGTGGCATTGAGCTCGATAGTGTGCACGAAAACAAAAATGGCGGACTGAAAAGTTGTGCTCCTGAGTAAAAATTGTGTGATTGGACAAAGCCAGGGTCATCGGCCGAAACGTTGACAGAAAGGATGCTCGGTTCTACTCAATATCGAGAAGGCTATAGACACAGCAGCCGCGACTACGCACTCGTTAAGTAAAAGTGTGTTTGTTTTTATTTTTTTGCGTGAGTTGGGCCGCACTGTTCGCGATTTTATGCGTCCTAGGGGGAATAAATGCGGGAATCCCGCAAGACCGCGCTCTAGAATCAACACACACGAATGAACATTGCTCACCAATTCTGAAGTGATCAATGCTTCCATGTCTCCGTCATTGTTCTCTTGGGGTGATGCCGCAATTAGCTTCTCCTGGAACACCACAAACAAACACACACATAATGATTTTTTCATTCAGATGTGCAGCACTTGAAAAAAAAAAAAAAAATTAAATAGTAAGTTCATGTAATTACGAACAGTAGAAGAAAAAACCTGTTTCAGCCATCAAATGTAGTTCATAATTCAACTTTATGACACAATACTAGAACACTTTTACTGATCTGCAACTTTTCTTCCTTACTACACAATGTAGCCTTTCCCCCTATCATTAAAAAAACAAAAATGTATTCCGTTCTTTGTTGTCGTTGTCATACCCTGGCTAAAAGACTCCAGGGATCATCCCAGCAGCCGAAGCACTTGAACACTATGGTACAAATGCATCAGCTAGGGATGATAACATTATGCATTACGCGTGTGACCGCTTCCGATTACTCCGCCACATGGGCAGCCACACTCCGACTTCGGAGGATTATTCCATTCTTCATAACTTGCAGCGTTATCACCAAAATTACCCCCGTGGGGATACAGGGGGTCTTTTGTATAAATAGTTCCTCCACCTTCTGGAAGTTCTGTGCTTGTAACTTCCTCTAATCTGTCACTTTCTTTGACTCTGCATTTTTCCCTTTGCTTGCTGTCATCTACTATCTTTCTGCCTTACCGGTCCATTCTCCTGCCTTTTTTCACGAAACACTTTCAAAAAGATTTCTTCCAGTCGAAGTCGGACTTGCTGGGCCTATTTCTTAGTTAGGCGCATAACGGCAGCATTAACAGGAAACTGTCTAAGCGATCGAAGAAGAAGAATCACCAAAATGAACACCGACCTTCAGCTTGAAGATCACATCGCTTTGAGGATAAAGCTGCTCAGCCTTCTCCAGCCAGAACTGCACAAAAACAAAACATTCACATCACTTTCACTATAATAATGTTTTATCAAACATCTAACAAGTCAATGCTGACTTTATCATTACAGCAACTTTGGGGTTTTTTCCCCCTCAATCAGTTTTACAAAGCTTCCCCCATGGGGATACCGGGGGGTCTTTCGCACAAATAGTTACCCCACCTTCTGGAAGTTCTGTGCTTGTAACTTCCTCTGATCTGTCACTCTCTTTGACTCTGCCTTTTCCCTTTGCTTACTGTCATCTATCTATCTTTCTGCCTTACCGGTCCATTCTCCTGCCCTTTTTCACGAAACCCTTTCAAAAACATTTCCTCCAGCCGAAGTCGGACACGCTGGGCCTAACTATTTCTTAGTTAGGCGCATAACGGCAGCATGGCGCATCTGCGCTCATGTGACAGGAAACTGTCTGAGCGAACGAAGAAGAAGAAGAAAGTTTTACAAAGCCAAACATTCAGGCTTTTATTCTGGACACAATCTCTTTAGAATAGAATCCAGCTAATAGCCTCGAAGGCTACAAATACTCAAGTCCCTGCTGACAATCTTCAGCATACAGACTCTTCTAGCGCCAATTATTTTATGTTTTTGGTTGTCCATTGCATCTCAACCGACAAGTAAGTAAGTAAGTAATAGTACATTTATATAGCGCTTTACCTCAAATGAGCCCAAAGCGCTTTACAATCAATTATTCATCAACAAGTAGATAGCAAAAATAGTATTTAACTTAAATGTTTTTAAGGACAAACCAGCAACAACGCATATACAAAGCAACTCTCTCTCTCTCTCTCTCTCTCTCTCTCACACACACACACACACACACACATTATTCATCTTTCATTCAGTAAGCCATAGCAACTGAGTTGCACGGACTGACCACATACACCAACACACACACACACACGTTAGCGGATACACATACAAATACACTCACACACAACGTACGCACAGACATGCACACATACATGCATACAGACACACACACGCACATGCGTGCACACATAACCCACAAAACCAAACCACACAAGAGGGAAGTAACGATTTTTTCGAGTGCGCTTGCGTCGCTTAAATGGAAAAATCACTGACATAAGCTCTGAAAGTAGACAAACACATGGCAGGGCACTTGGCAGTGAATGTCTTTGCATTTGGTGGGAGTGAAGAGTGATGCACTGGGCGAATGCATTCACCCACGGTGCTTGAAGAGCTGTTAAGTGAGCACTGAACCAAATTTCTTATTAGAAGGTCATGTACCAATCAAATGCTTGATGTGAAAACAAACAATACAATAGATCAGATGCCTAAATATTTTTAAAAGTTTGTTCAATGGTACAAACAAACAAAACGGAAAACAAACAAAAAACCTGCAAGGTTTAATGAAGTCACCACTGTTAGTGTTAATATCTGTGTTCATTTTCAATCGCAAGCACAGATTTTTCCTTAACCTTGGTAATTCCAAATTTCGATTCATGAAATTCTAAAGAAACAAAGCCAATTCCTACCTTTCCTTTGCGATGATCTACTCCAATTTCACTGTACAGCTCACAAACTGCAACAAAAGTTTGTCATCATTTACATTAAAATTTGACTCACATAGTTTTAATGATTGTAATTTTACGTAAATTTACGTTCAGATAGCTTGTGGTACAACTAAATAATATCTGTGGGTTCTCAATGAAGAAACAGTAATGTTCACTAAAAGTTAAATCTTGTTTGTAAAAACATGAAACGTTTTAACCCTTTCGCCGCCAGCCATTTTCAGTCAAAAAATACCATTAAACTTAACTGGGTAGAGAAAAAACAATATCTACAATATTGGGAATTTCTCTGTGACATATATAACATTAGGCCTAATTTAGACCTCCCAAAATTAAGGAAAAAGGGTCTTCGGATAACAGGCCCTGATTTGATGCCTTTCAGTAACATGGGTGTTAAACCATTGTGGTGCAAAAATGCGACTGGTGAAAGGGTTAATGGATGACCACAAATCCTTAAAATAAACATACAAACATTATTTCTGAATATGTGTACCATAACTAAACCTTTGCCTCAAGTTATTGATAATTTATTTATTAAGAAAATGTCTATAGCGCATACCTTTAAGCTCTATGCGCTTTGAATGAACTACTGTTAAGCATGATCTCTAACTAAAAAAGAAATGGACTTACTTTTCAAAACTACATCTTTGCCTGGTCCTCCCATATCGAGGAACCTGTAAAGGAACCAAATGTATAAATGCATCAATCAATATAATCATATTTTTATCAAATTAATGCAAATTCTTCTTCTTCTTCTTCTTCGATCGCTCAGTTTCCTGTCAATTAAAAGCGCAGATGCGTCATGCTGACATCATGCGCCTAACTAAGAAATAGTTAGGCCCAGCAAGTCCGACTTCGGCCGGAGGAAATGTTTTTGAAAGCGTTTCGTGAAAAAAGGCAGGAGAATGGACCGGTAAGGCAGAAAGATAGTAGATGACAGTAAGCAAAGGGAAAAGACAGAGTCAAAGAGAGTGACAGATTAGAGGAAGCTACAAGCACAGAACTTCCAGAAGGTGGGGGAACTATTTATACAAAAGACGGGAAATTAATGCAAATGAATCTGCTGCTTTGCTATCAGTTCACTCTTTCCACACACACCTACACCCACACACCAAAATTAAAAAGAAGTGCATATATTCTTTTATTTCATAAATAACTACAATGCAAAGTGGAACAATCAAAGCATGACCAGATATTAAGGTCAAAAGAATGTCCCCTATGCAAAATCTTAAGTGAATCATGAGTATTTGATTGATGAATAAAAATGGTTCCCCTATCTTCTTGAAGTTCTGTGCTTGTAAGTATCAGACCTGCCTACTTGGAATTTTCCCAATCAGTAGCCCAGCCATCAATTTTCAGTAGCATGGCAAATTTTTCCGTAGCATCCACAAACGACGGCAATCAATTTGTTCTCTTCCTGAGCCGAAACGCACTGCTTATGTTTCGCTGATTGAACGTGTTGACGGCAATCGTCTCTACCGCCATTATTCACAGAGAAGTCCGCATGGCAGAGGTTGCAGTGAGCATGGTTCGCACCGAGTCAACTTCTGATGATGCAAGGCCACTCCTCCGTGTAAGCTATTTGAAAACTTGTGCGGCAGGCCGATGTTTTTTCTTAGAACAAGATGGTGTGCCAGATGATTTTCGTTTTCTGGTTTGGGTTCGTTTTTCTTCGTTTGAAACATCTCCCGAATCGCTACTGCTGCTGGAGTCCGCCATTTTTTTCCAGAGAAAGTAATAAGAACGCATGCGCAGTCACTTTGATAAAAACGGAAGTGACTAGGTTATCGCGCGTGACACGGCGTCTGCTCTTAGAAACAGACAAAAGCAGGAACGCATAAAATGCAGCGGCAATTTTGTTTTTTCGTAGCAACGATAAGGTTGCCGTAGCTCCGTAGTGAAGCTTTATTTTTCGTAGCTGCTACGGCCAAATCGTAGCAGTAGGCAGGTCTGAAGTATGTAACTTCCTCTAATCTGCCACTCGTCTTTGACTCTGCCTTTTCCCTTTGCTTTCTGTCATCTGCTATCTTTCTGACTTATTGGCCCATTCTCCTGCCTCTTTAAAAAAAAATCTTCCAAATAATTTTTCTCCTTTGAGCTCCTCAGAAATCAGAATGTGTACATTTTGTACACATCCTATAGAACCAAGTGCCAGCAAAACATGATGTGCACACGCTTAATTCTGAAAACAGTCAAATCGGCAAAGTCTTCAGTGAATCTCTGACATAGTAATTAATAAATAAACTATAGAAATGAATGTATACCTTTTATAGGCCTCCACAGCATTGTCCTTGTTGCCGACTGCCTCTTCAATCTGTCCCAGGAGTCTGAAGGCCTGGGGAACTGTTTCCCTCATACTCAGAAACGATGCCAGATACCTTTTTAAAAAAGTTAATAGGAATAAATGGTGAACACAAAAAAAGAAACATTTCAATCAATTGCAGGCAAGATGAAACAAGCAAATAACACACAACAAAACAATCAGGATTCACATAGAAAAACACTGAACGAAAATCCATATCTCATCTTTGTCAATCTCTCTTCACTCAAGTGATTTTTCTCACAGCACTTAAAAAAATGACAATCTGCAACACTGCTTTTGTATTATAATCTCATATCTGGAAAACATTTTACTGAAATCAAAGTTCAAAAAAGTCACAGTGGTTTTATTTTCTTTAAACTTTTTTATATATCTTATTGAAGTTATTTTGCAGATTAATTAAGTAGATCACTAGATCATGTTTTTTACATGTACTAACAACATAACATTCTTACCTTCTGGCAATCTCAAACTCTCCCACTTCAAAGTACAGGCGTGCAATCTGGTAGCCTTTGGCACTTTTCTGAAACAAAAAAATTCAATTGATTTCTTGCCACTAAAAGCATGAATCAAACCATAGGAATTTCCTAACACTGTCCATTTCTTTCGTTCCCTTCCCCCTACCATGCCCCCCCCCCCCCTACCACCCCCCCCCCCCCCCCCCCCTCCCTTAACTACTGGACTGCAAAATATCTAGTTAGATTAGCTTAGGTGTGCTGCTGCAATTGGTGTTGTGTCACACCTACCACCACCACCACTACTACTACCACTACTACCAAGTACTACTACTAGGACTACTTATAATAGGCCTAATACAGGTATGCATTGCCACAACAATGAGCGCTGTTTCAACCTCCAGCCTGCAAAGACTTCACTATTAAGAAACAGCTTCTTTCCCAGAACCATCCATGAGTGGAAGGAACAGCCTGACCACCAAGGTTGTTTCCGCAGGGTCTGTGGAGGATTTTCAGGCCCCTGAAAGGAAGTAAACAACACCCTTCCCACACACCCGTCCCCTTTCTCCTTGACCCCTTTCCCACACCACCCCAAACCAATTTTAGTTCTAAAGCTTAGGTTGATGCATGAGACGTGGCATCATGCTGGTTGCACGCTAAATGTGCACTAGCTGGCCAGGTCATAAAGCTAGATTAGGGCATGCTCTCTCCTAGTTTTCGTTGATGTAATGCCACAGTATGGCTCTTTCAAAGTTCTACAACCAAAATCAAGATCTGTCTGTCCAGTTAGTCACTATGCACGTCAGTAAACACAATACTGGCATCATGTTAGCATCATGCTGAACGTGTGCTGACTGGCCAGATCAAATCATACATGCGCACGCGTGGCATGTGTGTGAATGCCCATTGATTTAATGTGCGCACGTGTGTGTGTGCATGGTGTGTGACTGTGTGCTTCTCTATTAGTGTGTGTGCTTGCACAATAACGTAGCTCAGGAACTTTGATTTCCCTTGCAATTTTGTTTCTTTTCTTATATTGTTTCAAATTTTGTGGTTATGAACAGGACTTTGTTTAAATAATATTATTTTATGTATTTTGATTTGATTGTAGCGAGTCTTATGTGTAAAATGTTAACTTATTTGTGTTTGTATCGTCTATGTAAAGCACTTTGAGCTCCCTGCAAAGGGAGTAAAGCGCTGTATTAATGTTCAGTATTATTTAATTATTATGTAGGTTTTTTAAATAGGGTGTGCTCTCCCCTAGTTTTTGTCGATTCTATGCCACGATGTGGCCCTTTTGACTACAAAACCACAGGTTCTCACACTGAGTTACAGGTTCCTTTCCGTTGAAAGGCTAGCAACCTGTAGCAGGTCTTGGAAGAGTTCATCCCCTTCATTGGTCAGGTCGTTCTGGGCACATTTCGGGAGCCTCTTGTCTAAGGGTGGATGGTGGCTCTAAACTATATTACTGGAATTTTCTGTAGTACCTGTCTAACCTGCCCTTAACCCTTTCGCCGCCAGCCATTTTTCAGCCAAAAAAATACCATTAAACTTAACTGGGTAGAGAAATTTGTTTGGGCCAATATTGAGAATTCCTCTGTGACATGTAGAGTGATGTATAGAATTAGTCCTATCTTAACCTCCAAAAATTAAGAAAATAGGGTCTTCGGATAACAGGCCCTGCTTTGATGCCTTTTAGTGACATGGGTATTAAACCATTCTGGTGCATAAATGCGAAATTGGTGGTGAAAGGGTTATAAACGAATTCAAAGAGGGTGCATTGGCTATTTGATCTGGCAGACTATTCCAGGCCCAAGTAGTCTTCTTCTTCGCCTCAGGCAGCCAACTTCATCAGGATGAAGATTCTGCTGCACTTTGGGGGGTAGTAAGAAGACAAGAAATTAGAAAGCTGAGGAGATAGAAGACAAGTAGCGTAATGGAAAGGAAAACAAACAAAATAAAACCTAGTGTGGATCTTTTAAAACAAAATTAAAAGTGGACCATAGCCTTTATTTCGTAGTATCTAGACAAGACCAATTCGGCTACCATAGCAGTCCCCGGGGGCGAACCCCGACCGGCACAGCTCCTGCCCTTCATTTACCACTACTTTGATGATCTATGGCCTCTAGTTCCCTGGTTTTAGTTACAGTGGAGAAGTTTGTGGATGCCTCTTTTGAATGCCTCCAATGATTGAGAGGAGGCAACTGCTTCTGGGAGGCAGTTCTACTGGGATGGAGCGGGGTAAGAATGTGGATTGTATGTACTGTGTTCTGTGGCTTGGGATGTCGTAGGCAGCAGGTCAGATCTTCAGGGCAGCCAGGCCGCTTGATGTGCCCTTTCTTTTGATTGTTCGTTTTACTTTTAGTGATTTTGTTTAGCAATTAGATTGGCATACTGTGATGCTTTTTGAGCAATCATTGTTGTCTTAATCATAATTGTATTTCAATACATCTATTTTGGGCAGCAGAGTGGGATTGACAGAGGCTTTTCTTCTGTTGTGTAGTTGTTGGCGAGTATTTAGTATTAATAATAATGGACAAAAAACATGTGTGGAGCTAACCGTAGTCTTGACGCCAATTTTCATTGGACGATATTAATCAAGACTTAGTGTTACTGACAGTTTAGTCACATTTTGATTTTGGACTGGAGCATGGGAGTCAAACTTTTGCTACAACTAAAGTTACGAACACTTTTAGTTTCTTTTCAGTTGCTTCTTCGTTTTATTTTTCTTCCTGCTGCTCCACAACCACGCTGTATAATTATCCAGTTGGATAGCTCAGCGTTAACGAATCAGGTTCAGTTACGAAGTTAGCCTACTACTAGTACTAGGCCTATTGTCCAATGAAAATTGGTGTCGAGATTGCGGCTAGCTTCTTGTGCACTGACTTCCAGCCTAGTAGGCTCAGCAGTCAAGGGGTTAAAACGTCGTAACTTTTTCAATTTTAGACCGATTTTGATAATTTGGGTATCATTTTAAAGGTCTATTCGAGCTCTTTCCAATTACATAAATTTCATTAGGATTTGACAAAAATGTCCATCTAGATGGGATGCTTGAACCAGAACCAGCATCCTAAAAATCTAAGCGATTGTAAATGTATCCGTTTAATCTTTCGCCCATTCTATAAAGTACCAGTACTAGTTCAGTAGCTGCAATACCGCCGTCTGCTAGTTTCAACCAGTTAATGAGTTATCCTCTCGCCCATGACTTTTCCTTGGCAAAATTTCAAATTCCACGAACAGTCTCTGCTTTTGATTTGGTTCATTGTTTTGATTCTACAATTCATAAAACAAAGAAATCAAAGTCATTGTTATTACCTCTCTCTCATCTTTGATCTTTCCAAGGATGCTAGAGACATGTCGGTCAACATCTTGTTTTCTTCTGAACATTTTGGCATGAGTCGTTCTCTAGACCGTCATGGTAAAATGCCGCCTTGAAATGGATGATTTCGCAGAAGAAGGGACCGGAAATGAAACTCCTTTTCAATTTCAAATATTTGTTGTCATTTAATTTTATTAACAATGTTTACTTACAACCTTTAAATTAATAGAATGTTGCACGAATATTGGCCTATTTCAAAATCATACAAGGTTTTAGAATTATTGAATGCTCATTTTGTGAAGTTTAGAATCAGCCACGTGTGCGGAAAACAATTTACTGGAATATACGCACAAGCCAGTGTGTTGGTGCCGTTAGTCATAATCAATAATGTCAATTTTGCTACTGGTGACAAAATGGAGATTTTTGCGCACAAACATGAAAACATAACCAAAATTAAAAAACTAAATTTGGGTGGGTTTCTTTCCCTTCTGGGTATGATTTTGATACTTGCAAT
This sequence comes from Phymorhynchus buccinoides, assembly GCA_017654935.2. NCBI lineage: Eukaryota > Metazoa > Mollusca > Gastropoda > Neogastropoda > Raphitomidae > Phymorhynchus > Phymorhynchus buccinoides. Next base: position 16,926,892 of record CM065681.1, on the reverse strand, counting down.
GTGTGTGTGTGTGTGTGTGTGTGTGTGTGTGTGTGTGTGTGTGTGTGTGTGTGTGTGTCAATTCAAGTCAAGTCAAAATGATGTTTATTGACGATAAAAGAGTAAGCTTGATCAAGCTTTTTACATCCTGCCGTCATGAATTGATAAGAAAAACAATCAAAACAAATAAATAAAAAACATAAACTGGAGAAAAATCAACCACAATCAATAATCATGGGGGACTCGAGAGGAACGTTGCTATACTGTTTAATAATAACTTTGAATTTAAAGTTAAAAGAGTGCATAAAGGAAATGATGGAAACAGCCTCACTGTACATGTAGAATTCGAGCAAAAGGATTTCCTCTTAGTAAATGTATATGGTCCAAACCGAGACGATCCAGATTTGTATAATGCTTTAACTCAAAGAATAACAGATTTCAGTGTTGATCATGTTATAATTGGTGGCGATTTCAATTTAGTTCTAGACCCAGCACGAGACTATTGTAACTATAAGAATGTAAATAACCCTAACGCTAGAGAGATGGTGGGTAACATGATTAATGATTTAGAATTGAATGATATTTGGAGAGACTTGAATCAGGATTGTCATATGTCTTGGTCTCTCGTACGGCGCTGCTGGCAGAAGGGGTCCAAAGCGGCTGTGTCCACACCTCCGTCAGGGAACCGCCGTACAGTGGTGAAAAGCTGCCGTCAGGTCAGGCTCAGCGCAACGTGGTTTGCAGCAAGTCTCAGCTCTCAGCTTCCAACCTCTCTGCTCGGCTGTCGGATCTCGAATGGGCATGAATTCGAATTGTAGAAAAAACGACCTTTGCTCAAACGGCTTTTATCGGCTGTCCTCGAATCCTATTTGCCGAAAGAGTGGGGATGTACCCCGGACAAGGCATCACCGCTATTAACAAATTCTAGCCCAGCCCGCTTGAATAGCATCTGCCCCCTCTGCTATCTGGTAGTCATAGTCGGAAACGACTGATTAGCACAGTTGACCGCCCATCACGGGTGAAGGGATGCCTCGTGCGCTTCCTCACCCTTCTACGGTTCACTGAAACCCTTAATACCACCCCCTTCAGCCCCTCCATCTACGGTTCACTGAAACCCTTAATACCACCCCCTTCAGCCCCTCCTTCTACGGTTCACTGAAACCCTTAATACCACCCCCTTCAGCCCCTCCTTCTACGGTTCACTGAAACCCTTAATACCACCCCCCTTCATCCACTCCGGACGTCATTTAGAGCAATTCAACCACTTGTATTTCTTACAACTATACGAGCCAGAACCCGGGCACAAATATAAATTTATTAGATGAAAAGGGGCCGGGGAAGTTGCTCATCTCCCATACCCTAGAGAAGTGGGCAAAAGGCAAATTTTCTGTTTGAAAATTTAACACACTAAAAGTCTTCCCTACAGGCTTAGCCTTTTAACTCATTACCTCGTCACAGTAAATACAAATATGGTTTTATATTGTCCCCTATGTATCTATTTCTTATAAAACCCGTTTGGTCCTCATTAATGAGTTTTGGAAGAACCATTCTAAGCCGATTTGCAATGCAAGAGGAGCCTATTTTATAAACAACATTCAATAATGAAATCGGACGCCAGTTCTTAATATAATTTTCGAGGTTTATCTCCCTTTGGTATGCATGTTATAATTCCTTGTCTTTGGACACACGAAAGTTCCCCCCTTTGAAAAGCTGCATGTAGAGCCCTCACTACAAATCCCCCTATCCTACTCCAAAAACATAAAAAAAAATCGACAGTAAATCCGTCTGAACCCGGACTTTTATTGTTCTTCATACTTTTCAACACAAATGTTGCCTCCTCAAAATCAATCTCTCCATCTAAACTATTTGCTTCGTCTATTTCCAAACATGGAATATTTCGTACTAAATCGTTGATTTCACAGTTTTCAACATTACGTTTTCCATACAAAGATTTATAGAATGTTTGCACTTCCTGTAGAATGTCTTTTTGATCACTCAGTGTATTACCATGTTTATCTATTAGTCTAGTTCCCCCCTTTGAAAAGCTGCATGTAGAGCCCTCACTACAAATCCCCCTATCCTACTCCAAAAACATTTAAAAAAATCGACAGTAAATCCGTCTGAACCCGGACTTTTATTGTTCTTCATACTTTTCAACACAAATGTTGCCTCCTCAAAATCAATCTCTCCATCTAAACTATTTGCTTCGTCTATTTCCAAACATGGAATATTTCGTACTAAATCGTTGATTTCACAGTTTTCAACATTACGTTTTCCATACAAAGATTTATAGAATGTTTGCACTTCCTGTAGAATGTCTTTTTGATCACTCAGTGTATTACCATGTTTATCTATTAGTCTAGTCATACTTTTATTTACATAGTGTCTTTGTTATAAACTGCAGAAATAATTTGTTACCTTTTCCCCTTTATCTATCCATCTAGCCCTTGACCTTAATAGTACACCCTCTATTCTTTTTTTCTCTTATCAATCTAAGTTGGTCTTTTTTTGACTCTATATCTTTGACTTCTTCTTCGGTTTTATTGTCCTTTCTTTGTAGTGCTGGATATCCTGTTCAAGTTTGTGCTCTTCTTTGTTATTTTTCTTTTTCTTCATCGATGCATAATTAGAAATTGCCCTTCATCTAATCTTCATTAGTAAAAAATATAGAAATAAGTAATCAAGCATTCCGGCATCGTTCTGATGCTGGCTTCATGTCGTTTTTGCCATCATGCCATCATTTGAGACGATGCTGGCATGTAATCGTACCTGCTTTGTCACGATTTCCTATGCACACCCCTTTTCGTGTCGGGCCAGCATTGGCAAATGATGGCTCATGATGGGGAGCCAGTTATGGGACGATGCTGGCAACTTACCTTTTGGGCCAGCGTCGTAGTGGTCACATCGTTGCTATGCTGGCAGTGTATTGGCCCGATACTGGGCAGTACATCGTTTTGATTCTGGTTCCATTCTGGATGAATGATGGCAGACGTGTCGCTTTGATTGTGGCAGTTGTGCGTGTTGATGTGGTAGTGATGGCATGATTCTGGCCCAGATCTGGCAATGCCATAACGGCAAATCTGCTTGTTGCCAGATTTGTGCCAGAATCAGTTTGGTTCTGGGTACGTTATGGGTAATATCAAGGAGCTTAGTAGGAAGGGGGAGGGGGTCTGGGCATGGGTATTACTGGGTTAGAGGGGTCTGGGTACCGTGGAGACATACAGGGTTCTGGGTACGGGTATCACTGGGGCAGACAGTTCTGGGTACCGGTATTATTGTGAGATGGATGATTTTGAAAACAGTATTATTGGAACATAGAGAATTCTGAATATGGGTATTCAATGGGAATAGAGGATTCTGAAAACGGGTATTATTAGAACATAGAGGAATCTGAATACAGGTGTTACCCTGTGTCAAAGAGGGTTCTGAATACGGGTATTTATAGGGCATAGAGGGTTCTGAATGGGTATTTATGGGTGGGTGGGGTGGATACAGGTAGTCAGGGATTATGAGAGTTCCGAATATGGGTATACCTGGGACACAGATCTGGATACAGGGGCATGGAGGGTTCTGAATACGGGTATTACTGGAGCACAGATGGTTTGGATACAGGTATTACTGGAGCATATAGGGTTTTGAGTACGGCTATATAGCTATAATTTAACATGAAGGGTCTGGAACATAGGGTTTTGGGCACGGGTATTACTGGAGCATGGAAAGTACAGGCTTTACGGGAGCATAGACTATATCACTGTTGCGAAATGAAAACGGAAGTAACAGACGAGTTCTGTGCCAGTTAGGACACTTAGTTCCGGTTAGAAAATGCTGTAAACACGACATGGCTGCTCCGTAATCATAATGGAGGGGTGTTTAATGGCTCAGTTATCATTTTGGAGATGTAATAATATTAAGTCCTGGTTCATGTTTTTTTCTTAATGTGTTTACATTCGTTGACTATAAACAGTTATGTTCTTATTTGTTTACTTGATACGACCACATTAATACCCTAAGACTTGAAGACAAGAACAAAATATAGTTGTTGTTTAAGGTAGGTAACTTCCGTTTTTTAAAATTCTATTTTGGAACCTGAACTACCCCAAACCGACTTCAAAACGAGACAGTAGAGAAAGATAACCCCAAAAGACCGAATTATGAGACAGTGCTATAGAGGGTGTTTTGTATAAATGTTAGCATAGAGCATAGAGTACGGTCAGATGACAACACAAAGAATAAGACCAAGATACATAGAGAGAGGGGAAAGAAGAAAGACTATCGAAAGAGTATAGAAAGAGGCAGAGAAAGAGAGAGGGAAAGAGATAAGAGGAAAAGAGAAAAGAAAGACATTGATATGCATACACACATCGACAGATGGGGGGGGGGGGGGGGGGGGGGAGAGAGAGAGAGAGAGAGAGAGAGAGAGAGAGAGAGGGTGGGGTGGGGTGGAAACCATGAGTACCAATACATTTGATGCTTCCAAATTTATATTTTTAAAACAGCAGCATTTTAAAATGAAATCAAGATCATACACAAAACATCTGAAGTTAGTGAACAAAAGCAAATTAACATCAGCAACAACAAAATGTTATATGATCAGTCTTAGCATCTTCGCATGGGGACCGTAAATGTTACCACATAATTCAAAATAGGCCTACACACGGTTATGCTAGACACACAGACGACTGCTGGGTTATAAGTATTCATAAAATAAAAACAAAGTCGAATTTGAACCCCCATTGATGTGTGCACGGCTGGGTCTCAGTTCTCCGTATAGCTAGTGGTGCTCAGCCGTGGCACGCCCTACCTAGGAGGCCCTTATTTATCTAGTTTTGTTTTTGTTTGGGGCAGAGGCTCAGGGTACGGGCCCGTATCTCACATTCTCTAGACTGCGGGGTACGGCGCTTGATCATAGGCTGCATAAATTTATTTGTGCGCAAATGTCTTAAAAACTACTGACATTAACTCTGACGTATTCTAACCCTATCCTATACCTTACGAAGATGCGTTAAACCAGCGTTAAATATACGAAGTGTTGCAACAACGCCGTACCCGTGGCCACTGTGGGGTTTTTTTTTTTCTGCGCGCTGCAGAATTCTTTTAACCCCAGTACATGTATTATGCCAGTAATTGCCGGTGACTGCAGGTGGGCATGACTGGTAGAAGGAGAAGAAAATTTTAATAAAAACAAAACACGTTTCAAATTCGACTTTGTTTTTATATTTTTTTTAGATAACGGTTTCATCTCAAATTTCATTCAAAACAATACTTTAAATTAAAAGAAAAATGAGCCATTTTGCCGTTGTGCGAAAACTAAAACAACGAAAAAGAGACTGAATTTCACAAGGGAGAGAGAATGTGTGCTTGTATTTCGTGCAGGAATGGTGCTGATGATGACAATAATGAATGAAAGGAGTCCCGGTGTCATGAGAAATAAGTAGCTCCCATGAAATATCTACCCTTCGGATGCGAACTATAACCATCCTAACCCTATCCCTAACCACGGAAAGAACCAAGACATAGAGCAGGAGGGTGTAAATCCACATATTTGCTGAGAAATCGATGTACAAAGCCATGCCACTTAGTTTTGTAAAAATCACAATGGCGGACAAGCAAACACTTCGAATGAGGAATGCCTACTTATTTCATGAGGTAGAATATTCTCTTCACACCGGTGTGAAGACATGGCTTTGTACATCGATTTATCGGCAAATATGTAGATTTACACCCTCCTGCTCTATTTCTTGGTACTTTCCGTGGTTAGGGATAGGGTTAAGGTAAGGATGGTTATAGTTCGCACGCGAAAGGTAGATATTTTATGGGAGCCACTTATTTCTCATGACACCGGCCTGAAAAGTCTAGGCCTAGTTACTCAAATCACGTGTTTTTAGTCCGTCACCAAAGGTGATCGGACTATTGCGATGGGCTGGTTTGTATTTTTGTTTTTGTGTTGGTTTTTCTGTCTGTCCCAAGGATATCTCCCGAACCGCTTGACCGAATCGCGTCAAATTTTGTGTGAAGGTGTGCCTCCTTAATAGGAAGAGATCGGCGCAAACCATTTTGCCGTCGTGACCTTGACCTTGACGTACGACCTTGAAAACCGAAAATCTATTTTTAGCCATATCTCGGGCACCGATCAACATAGGATGTTGAAACTTGGTAAGAAGGTGGTTTGGCTTATGCCCGTTCTGATGATGGCATACCGATCAAGGTCAAGGTCAAGGTCAAGAAGATCGCTGGAGCCTGAAAATCGGAGGGTCATTTTTTTCTCCTTCTGTCTGTCCCAAGGATATCTTTCGAACGGGTTGACAGAATCACGTCAAATTTTGTGTGCTGGTATGTCACCATGAGAGGAAGGCATCCGCGCAAACCATTTTGCCGTCGTGACCTTGACCTTGGCGTACGACCTTGAAAATCGAAAATCTTTCAGGGGCCATAACTCCCACACCGTTAGTGTTAAGAGTCTTCAAATTTGTCATGAAGGTACTTTGGCTTATGCCCGTTCTGATGGTGGCATACCGATCAAGGTCAAGGTCACGGTCCGGGCGATCAGTAGGCCTTGAAAGTGGTAGGGGTCTACACATTGGGTTTTAAGCCATATTTTCCACATTGGTACTTGACAGAAGCGCTTCAGATTGTGTGTGGTACTGTATACCCTAGAGAAGAAAACATCCGAGCATAAATTATCGCCGTGCTGACCTTGACCTTGAAAACCGAAATTTCCTTCTTTGCGCTATATGTTTCTTCTTCAAGCTGTATCTCGTGAACTAGAAGACAGAATCCCTTCCAATTTTGTGTCAGGATGTGACACTCTACGGGGTGTCGCAAGTGCGTGGCATTGCTGGTGACGGACATGTCTGCCGCTCGGCGACGCCCTTGTTTTCGTTAGTGACCAGTCGACCACGCATGGAAACAAGAAACTCGAAAATGATTGACATTGTTGTACTGTGGGAGCGTGAACATCATAACTTGCATTAAACTCTGGGACAAGTTCAATAATAATAAAAACAAAAATAATAATGGGAATTTATAAAGCGCTCTTTCTCAGATTAGTTAGTTAGTTAGTCTCTTATAGTCCCGTCAACAGCTATGGTTATCTCAGGACTGTCACCGCATAAAAATCCACCATGTATAGCAAAACACAAATCCATGAATCTTAACGTACAAAAACTGAAAACAAAAAATGTAGTACAATTCATAATATGACACTTCCATCATAATACCCTATAGCTCATAAGTCCACACAGTGCTGGAAACGTGGAGCTACCATACTCTCATTTATCGGATCCAGGTTAAAAAAAACAGTAAAAAAGGATAACAAACACATACTAGAAAGCTAAAATACATAAAAAATGCTATATAAGCTAATATGCACTGCAGAATGGACAACAGGTGCCCACTCAAGTGCGTAATTATCACGTATGGATGCCAGACAGTGTACAATAAAAAAAAAAACTGGCATGTCATAAATTGTAAAAAGGAAAAACGTGGAAGGGTTTTATAGAAAAAATGCAGGTGAATGGACCAACAAGGCAGAAAAAAGTAGACGCCAGAAAGCAAAAAGAAGAGAAAAGGCAGAGTCAAAGAGAGTGACAGAGTAGGGGAAGTTACTAGCATAGAACTTCCAGAAGAAGGGGGAACTATTTCTGCTGAAAGACCCCCCGGTATCCCCACGGGAGGGCCATGACCACATAAGCCAGCCTAAGCCGTTGCCCGCCTCCTACGACGATGACGTGTGGTTGGACTTTAGGAGGCTGTTGGGCTACTCTCCGTAAGCCCCCCCCCCCACCATGAAAGGTGGAAGCCCGCCAGGGGGACTTTCTCAGATGAACTCAGTGCACTTTACATTGATAACAGGAACATTAAAGGCAAACAAATAATGACGCTAAATTACCAACCGCGCGGCAGTGTTATTCGGCTCCATTGACCTTGACCCATAACCTTCATTATCGAACTTGGCCTAGATTTTCCTACTACCTACCCGCATGCAAAATTTGAGCATTCTAAGTCTATCCGTTCAAACGCTAGAGAGAATACATACAAACATACATACATACATAGTCCGCCTCAGACACGAGTGAAAACATTACCAATCTGCTCTCTACGATCGCGGTTGGCAATCATTAGAAAGTAAAATAAACACGATGATTGCACGCAACATTCTCTCTCTCTCTCTCTCACACACACACCTGCATGGACGCAGGCACATACACATATATACACAAACACACATGAACGCACGCACGCACACTTATATAAGAGTAAAATAGTTACAATATAAACATTCTTAGAAACATAGACCACATTCACATTCTCAATCAAGAAGTAACATAGACCACATTCACAATCAACTTTGGATACAATACTACAACTTGAAATAAAATCATACTGTCATCGACATACCAGTTACATAACCAAGTATAATAGACAAATTTTGCAAGAACAAAAATACCGTTCTACCTCATTTACAAGCATTTAAAGTTCAACATAACTTACGAATTATAAAATAATTGTAAATTTAAAAAATGTACAAGATTCCTGCAATGAAACGGACCCCCCACCCCCACACAAACATTAATCAAAATATGTCCGAAACAAGTGAGTTTTAAGGGCAGAGCGAAAGGCGGAGATAGTCAGATGAGCGGACATGTGGGAGGGAATTCCATAAGTGAGGTGCTAAATAGTGGAAGGATCGTTCACAAAAAGATTTCGTGTGGACCCGAAGAACCTTGAGTGTGCAGCAGTCAGAGCTCGAGGAAGAACGTAGGGAGCAAGCAGGTGTGTAGAGAGTCACTAGTCTGAAGCACTTCTGTTAAGTACAAATGTGGAAAATATGGCTTAAAACCCAATTTGTAGACCCCTACCACTTTCAAGGCCTACCGATCTCCCGGACCGTGTGACCTTGACCGGTATGCCACCATCAGAACGGGCATAAGCCAAAGTACCTACATGCCAAATTTGAAACTCTAACACCAACGGTGTGGGAGTTATGGCCCCTTAAAGATTTTCGGTTTTCAAGTTCAAACTTCAAGGTCAAGGTCAGCACGGTGTTGATTAAATGAAAGGAAGCTTCCTTTTCAAGCTGTCTACCCCTCTGCCAATTTTAATCAAAATCCAAACAGTAGTTTTAAAGATAATCGATACACAGACACACACACAGACAGACACACAGACCGATTGCAATACCTCGGCCTCTGGCCGGGTAACATGTGGCAAAAACAACTTTTTCACATGCCCAGGGTCAGAGATAAGATCAGTATGAACAGTACCCAGTAGTAGGCTTATGCCTGCATACTAAGGCATGGCTGGAGACTGCAGCTTCACTAACATAAAATATATATGTCTATAACAGGTATTTTAGGTCTTTGTACTTCAAGACCAAGCCCTTCATGTGGCGGTGGTGTTCTCGACCAAGTTGTGCCCACCCCCTTTTTATTAATTTTATTACCTTTTGACTTTTCTATTTTTCTGCCTACCATGTCTTTTACTATATCTTTTCCCCCCATAAAGTCTCCCAACAAAATCTGCAGTTTTCCAGTTCATCATTTTTGTCTCCACGGATCTTTAATCTGTTCTTTTATCTTTCCTTACAAATCTATTTTTGAATGTTCCTTTTTCTCTCTGATCTATTTTGCTAAGGCATTTTTTATGTCTTTTTTCTTACTAGTATGTGTTTAACGTTTGTTACCCTTTTTAGTTCCTGAAGCTTCCGGAAGTATTGTTTTTGTTTCATCTGTCCGTCCGTTCATGCGTGCGTTCGGACGCATTTTCTCCCAAACCGCTTGACAGAATCGCTTCAAATTTTGTGTGGTGGTGTGTCACTAAGAGAGGAAGACATCGGCAATCCATGAAAATAATCTGTAAAAGGCCATAACTTCTACACTGTTGGACTTCAAATTTGGCATATAGATGCATTGATGTATGGAAAATTTGATGATGGTAAAGCAATCAAGGTCAATGTCAATTAATTATTGCTTCAGATTGTGTGTCGTGGCGTATGACATAGATAATAAGACATTTTTCTCTCGTTCGCTCAGTTTTGTCATATGAGCGTAGATGCGTCATGCTGCCGTTATGCACCTAAGAAAATAGGCCCAGCATGTCTGACTTCGGCTGAAGAAATCTTTGTAAGAATTTATAGAAAAAGGCAGGAGAATGGACCAGTGAGATAGAAAGATAGCAGATAACAGTACAGTAACGTAAAGGGAAAAGGCAGAGTCAAAGAGAATGACAATTAGAGGAAGTTACAAGCACAGAACTTCCAGAAGGTGGAGGAACTATTTGTATGAAAGATCTCCTGGCATCCCCATGGGCAAGTCAAAATATACATTGACAATAATTATATTTGAATCCATAATCAAAAATAATTAGAACATGAATACACAAGTGCGCCTTATAGTCAGAAAAATACAGTAGAACACGAATACACAGGTCTCAAATAAACAGAGACAGAGATAAATTCATAAAGAGTGTGTGTGTGGGGGGAAGGGATAGGATGACAGTGATTAGAACTGAAAAGTACCACTGCCTTTCACATTAGAATGTAAGGAAACGTTTTATTTTTACAGTGGAACCTTTATAAGACCTCCCATTATATAGACTTCTCCCACGTAAAACTTGTTCTCTCAGACATTGCCCTTCTGTGTAAGTATTAAAATTACCCCCCTTATAAGACAGCATTTTGGATGTTTTTTGAAAGCCTTATAAGGGAGGTTCCACTGTATTTCTGTTTCGTTTCAATTCAAATCAAGACAGATTTATATACAACGGAAATCGACCTAACTCACCATAACTTGATAAGTCACAACATTTAGAGTTCTTAGATTAGGGTTGAAAGGTGGACCCTGACGGATGAGTTTTTGCAAGAAAAACATAAAAATCATCAGAAACACAGCCTTTTCAAGAATCGGAACGTTCACTTTGCTCTGGTTTCCTATAAATCAAACCATTAAAACGTCGATTCCTCCTTGGCAGAGATAGAAGTCATTTTGGATGGGGTGGGTGGAGGCCACTCATTGTGGTTGAATCATTTTCTTTGTAATCCAGTAACAAAAAATGAAGCTATTTCCTTTGTTGTGAGCGAAACTCCTTTAGGTAAACTCCATAAAATTAAAGAAAAAAGAAAGAAAAAAAGGCTTGTACTGCAAAAATTTTGTCTAAACGATTCTGTCTAAACTAATGCAGCCATTAGAAAAGGGAAGGCACATGCCTTCTCTTTCACTGAAAGGATTTGACTTCAGCACCTCTGCCAAGAAGGAATCACCTATTTGACTGTTCTAGGAAACCAGAGCAAAGTGAGTGTTGTGATCTCTGCTAAAGGGTGTTTTCCTGGTGATCTCCCTAAGAATATTTTAAAGCAAATAAGTACTTTTTCAATAAAAAGGAGAGAGAGTCTCTTTTATGTGTAAAACTTTTTAGTGTTTTGAAAGGCAAACCCCCGTGGGGTCTTCCATACAAATAGTTCCCCCACCTTCTGGAAGTTCTGTGCTTGAAACGTCCTCTAATCTGCCACTCTCTTAGACTGCCTTTTCCCTTTGCTTTCTGTCATCTGCTATCTTTTTGGCTTATTGGCCCATTCTCCTGCCTTTAAAAAAAAAAAAAGTCTTCCAAATACTTTTTCTCCTTTGAGCTCCTCCAAAATCAGAATGTGTCGGCTGTGCGCAGCAGGGAGACCAGTGAAAACCGGACATATACGTACCTTACGCATTATGGCCATATGGCCTGGGAACGCAGAAGAAGAAGAAGAAAGGCAATAAACATTTCACTCAAATCAAACAATATACAACATTAAAAATTGTTTTATTAAAGTAGGCCTAACATGTTGGCCAGGGAGCAAACGATGGATGGAGAGGATGGAGGACAGGAGGCAAGTCATGGGCTGTCTGTGCTGCTGTGGAGTCTTCTCTTCCCAGTCTTCGTATCAGATCTCCTTTTCTGCATAAACACAAAAAAAGTTGATCTACTGAATTCAAAGATACAATTGATCAACATAATGTTGGCCAATATATCCAAGGAATGGACACAAAAAAATGTACTCCTCTGCATGGGTGCTTCTAGAAAACCCTGCTATAACCTGAAAACCTGGGATACAGGAATAGCCTAATTCCTGGTACAGTGCAGGAACAGCATCCCTTTGGGGATATAAGGGGGCAATGTAACATTACACAAGTTAAGCCACTACCTGGGCTGTGATAAGTGGTGGTAAGAACAAAATACAGGGAAGACATAAAACGGAGGTTGCTCCTTAAATTTAAAAAAAAAGCATGCAGGCAGAGGTCTTGTAAAAAAGCAGAATCCAGGCACATAAACCAAAGAGAAGCATCAATGTATCTGAAAACATAATATTACTGTACGAAGTTGGTATATTGTAATGACAATCTAAATACAGTTCACATCCTTACATCGACAGTAGTAATGCTTGTCGCAGTCAAAAAAGTCACTCAGTCAAATAAATCGCCCGCTACTATGAGAGTGTGTATTTGCGACAACCAGAAATTTCACTTTTTCTGTACTTGAACCATTTACCTAACCCTAACCCTAGAAAAAAGTGAAATTTGTGGTTCATGCTCAATGTCGCAAATACATACTCTCATAGTAGCCGGGCGATTTATTTGACTGAGTGACTTTTTTGGCTGCGACAATGCTTCTATAACAACAAAGAGCACATAAACGTGTAACTTTTGTAATGCTTTTTAATAAGCTACATTTAAAAAAACAAGCGCGGATTCGCAATCGTTTGTGGCACGCGACTATTTGAACTACAAACAAGGGCATCGCCGAGTGCATTTACATTATGCTCTTCACACACACAATTTTTTATCAAACACTTTCACTCAACAAGCGGTCTATTTTTACCACTCCAATCGTTACATACACTGAGTCACCTCCCCTGGCTTTTCAATAATTTTAATCTGTAAACCAGAATGTTATCTCTGACCATTTCGGGGGGGGGGGGGGGGGGGGGGGGGGGCAGCAAAAAAAAAAGTACAATAAAAATGAAAAACTTAGCTACCGGTATGTGTACACACACACACACACACCATGTTCAACAATTTCACATTTCTGCACAGCTTTCTTCTTCTTCTTCTTCAGGTCAATCAGCCAACTCCACTCCGTGAATGCATTGTTCTTTTAGTGTTTCAAACACAATTGACAGCGCAAGCCATCTTCTGCATTTTGCCCCCAAGGCCATTTTTTGACCCATTCTTATCTACTCGGTTTCCCACTTTTGGCAGTAGGCCTAACGGCCTCACCTTCTGTGTCCAGTAAAATTTCTTTGTTACTGTCAGTATCAACACCACTTGCACCATCGGCGCCAGTTTCGGCAGCAATCACATTCACTGCTTCACTAGTTTTTGCTGGACACGAAGCTGCTAGTGCTGGACTTTCTTCTTCTGTAGCACAGGTTTTGGCTGTCGAAGTGGGAGTGGAAGTACGTGTTTTTTTAAAAGAAAAATAGAACAGCGTCGCACTCTTCCGATTGGTCGCCATTTTACTTGGAAGCCCACAAAGTTAAACGCGCATTCATTGGCCGATCACGTTTACAATTGACAGTACTGACCAATGAAATTGCTTTTTATTTGCTGTTTGGAGAAGTTGAAGCCCTGCTCGGAATGACTTTCTTCGCGGAAAAAACAATCGCGCATATCACATGTTTGAAAGGCGGGCATGGACTCTTTTTTGCGTGCGCGGTCCCGCATGGCTTTTTCACATTTGCGGGATTTTCCAAAAAATTGCATGAATCGTGCAATCACGCGCCCTAGATGCAACTCTGTTACTTTATGCCCAAGTATGTTTTTGTGTCTGTACTTTTCTTTCTCTTTTACAATATGTGCGACAATTTTGGACAGACAGACAGACAGACAAAGTGAGTTATAGGTTTGTGGCTTGTGCCACAAACAAAAACCAGAATGCACTTTCAATATCACCTAGCACATTTTTAAGGTTTGAAAACAAGTATTGAACAGCGATAACTTAGAATTTCTCTCTCCGAGTGTTCCTTACCATGTCAAGCTCACCAATGAGACACACCCCTTTGTCAGCCAGCTGCAGAGCACCTGCTATCCATCATCCACACACGAGGTTCCTCTTGATGTCGCCTGGCCCATGAGGAACACCACCCAGGGCACCATCTTCTCCAGGTACTTCAGGAAATGGACTTGTTCATGTAGGGGTTTGCACACACCAGGATGTTCACACCTTTTATACCACACACAAAAACCAACCCGTTACTGAACAAAAACACTACAGAGAAGAGAAAAGAGATGGTGGTGGTAGGTTAAATTGAAAAAGACGTGGGGCTGGTAATAAATTGGAAATAATGAGAAATTCATATTGAGAATCAATTTAAAATTATGAGTAACTGTATATTCTACTTTGGGCAGTATAGCTTCACAGCTGTACAAATTTGTAATGTGGTTTTTTTTTTAATTAAAGAAAAGGTATATATATCTTCAGTAGATCTGGCTTACCAGAAATTGCCTCAGGAAGGGATGATTCAGCAAGTAGTCTTGGATTCTGGGGCCTACTGCATTTGCGTACTCCAACTCCAAAGAGAAAACTAGAAAAAAAAGAACATTTTCATAATGTGAGAGGAATTAAATATTAAAGGAACTAAGAAAAACACACATGCCTTCAAGAAACTTAATATTTACAGGGAACAACTAGGGATAGCCGGGAGGAGGGCTTTTGCACAAATAGTCCCCCCACCTTCTGGAAGTTATGTGCTTGTAACTTCCTCTAATCTGCCACTCTCTTTGACTCTGCCTTTTCCCTTTGCTTTCTATCATCTACTATCTTTCTGACATATTGGCCCATTCTCCTGACTTTTTAAAAAAACAAAATCTTCCAAATATGTTTTTTTCTTTTCAGCTCGTCTGAAATCATAACGTGTTAGCTGTATGCAGCGAGGAGACCAGTGAAAACTGAAAACCGGATATATACGTACATCACCCATTATGGCCATATGGCCTGGGAACGCAGAAGAAGATCATGGAACAAAAAGTATCAATATGGGGAAAGTATAAAACATTAGGCACTGAAACATGACAAAGGCCTTATAAGCGGGTTTTCTTACAAGCGGGTTCGACTGTATGAGTAACTGTATATTCTACTTTGGGCAGTATAGCTTCACAGCTGTACACATTTGTAATGGGTTTTATTAAAGAAAAGGTATATATATCTTCAGTAGATCTGGCTTACCAGAAACGACAGAAGTCAGTCATATACTTTATGCCGCAGGAAGAGATGATTCAGCAAGTAGTCTTGGATTCTGGGGCCTACTGCACTTGCGTACTCCAACTCCAAAGGGAAAACTAGAAAAGAAAAACAAATACATGTAACAAAACATTTTCATAATGTGAAAGGAATTAAATAGTAAAGGAACTAAGAAAAACACACATGCCTTCAAGAAACTTAATATTTATATGGAACAACCCCCCGTGGGAATACCGGGGAGGGCCTTTTCTACAAATAGTTCCCCTACCTTCTGGAAGTTCTGTGCTTGTAACTTCTCTAATCTACCACTCTCTTTGACTCTGCCTTTTCCCTTTGCTTTCTATCATCAACTATCTTTCTGACATATTGGCCCATTCTCCTGACTTGTTTTAACAAAATCCTCCCCCCAGTTTTTTGGGGGGAGCTCGTCTGAAATCATAACATGTTGGCTGTATACACATAATACAGCGAGGAGACCACTGAAAACTGAAAAACATATATACATACATCACCCATTACGGCCATATGGCCTGGGAACGCAGAAGAAGAACATGGAACAAAGAGTATCAATATGGGGAAAGTATGAAACATTAGGCACAGAAACATGACAAAGGTCTTAGATTTGATACAATTGGAGTTGTTAATGGGTTACTGAATCCGAATGCATCAATATCATAATAAAAACAACAACAGGGTGCTAATGCTTAGTTAATCTAATCTGAAAACATCCACAGAGCTTCACATTGTTTTCAGACTTCATGGGTCATATGACCCATGGCTGCACAAATTGAGGGGTCATTTTTTCAAATGATGGGCCACTTATGTGGCACAATTATTTTTGTGGGTGCACACGTGTGTCTGGATAGAAAATAAAAACACTTACCGGTAGTTTATTTAGCAAAACTACTACTAGTACTAGTGGCTATAAAGATATACTTGGAAAAAAAGGCAGAACAGACAGCTTTTGAAGTTTAAAACTTTTCTTTCATTGTGTCATGAATTATCAATCATGGAAATGTGATTACATGCGTCATTATTAAAAAGAATGAGTCAATGACGTGGGCGCACTGACAATCTGAAGCTCTGCAACAATATTAATTCAAATAGAAATACAAAGCAAAAATGTATGTGTGTGTATGAGTGAGGGAGAGAGAGGGTGCGGTGGGTTCGAACCCGGCTGGTGACGATGTTGTATCCTTGGGAAAGATACTTTACTCCTATTTCCTGGACCTTCAGATGAGACCTAAAACCGAGGTCCCGTGTGCGAACGCACGCACAAGATCTTGCGCGCACGAGCCCATTCCACTATTCGGTACGAGTAAGCCGCGTGTGCCGGTGGGATGGATGACACGAATTCACATAGCAGCACGCATCCTGTGCGTGTCTGAATGAAGACCGGTGAGCGCAGGACAGGATAAACATCCCCAACTGGCAACTGGAAGAAGAAGAACCATCAACTTGATGATGGTGGTTGGGAAAAGAAAGAAGATATAACACGAACACTGAACAGGGCTCCCAATCGTCCCGCAAAACAAGGGGTCCCAAGGGACTCCTTCACTTACGGCGGGATAGATCATAGAGGGTCCCACTCCCAGTGGCAGTGGAATAGAGGGATCTGGGTCATGTATGCAAATGAGAATGCCACCTCTGTCGGCCATGATGGCTGGATTATTCGGGTTGCTAAGATACTTGGCGGTGGAACGCATTGAATTCTGATGTTTGCTTTTAGTCCTGAACATTTAACTACTGCACAGTGTATTACCATTGTGACGATTTGTCGAAACTCACTGACGCTTGTAGCGTGCACGCGACAACGCTCACCTCTGTAATCTGAACCAAAACGACGCTCCAGCCAAAATGGCGTCCGACTTTCGTTACCAACAAAATCACGTGACATATTATGACGCTATCCCGGATCCCTCTAATGGGACCCCCTGAACATTCTTTTAGAGGGTCCTGTAGAATTGGAGCCCTGACAAAAAATATATCATATCACGCTCACTTAGCTACTTAGTACTCTACCACCTTGCCCGGTTACTAAACTAAACTTACAGTTCACACGCCGGCAACGGCCCAAGCTTAGAAAACCAAGTGAAGTCTAGATCTATTCTATTCTAACACATCAAATCAACATTTTTTGTCCAGATAAAGGTTAAAAACTGGTACTGACTAACTTCAAACCACTACTAAAGTAGGCCTAAGTAAGAGAATAGTTAAGTTTGACTGGTCACTTACAGGAAGGAAGAGACAAAAATAAACCTCTTTCCTGCACCTCCTTCAACGTCTGCTGTTTACAAATGGCTGGCTAAAATGTCTAGGTGGTTCGATTTGATTGGATGGAAGTAAGTTATGTGCTTACGTCATTTCTTAGCTACCAAAAAAAAAATGTATGTTCTTATTATATTTAAATGATTGTGTCTTTGCTTCCGCTAGTTGAGCGCCGAGCTAGCTAAACTTTGGGTTTTTTCATCAACATTGTCAAATTATGCCGATCGTTATTTGATCTGTAATTAAGGTTCTCACTTTCCTAAAACAGAGATACAGAGATTAACCCCCTCCCTTCACGCTCCCCCCTCCCCCCCCCCTCCCCCTCCCCCCCCCCCCCCCCCCCCCCCCTCACACACACATAGAGATGGTGACATTTGCAATGTGTGTGACACATAGAGACGGGGATGCGTAGTCGAAATTGGGGACGCATACTGATCGAGAAGGGACAAAATAGTGAAGAGGCCGCGAGGCCTAATGTCCTAACTAACTACCTGGCCTGACCTGACCTGACCTGACCTTATTAATTATGTAGACAGGGACACACATAGTCCTCCTCTCGGCCTACATCGTATCAGAGGACAATGAGTTTTGCCAGCATATCCCCAGAATCGACCCAATGCTGGCAAATCCAACACTGGCACACACTGCATTTGCCAGCGTTCAGCCAGCAATGGCAAAGTACATAGAGGATCGATGCCGGCATGCCAGAATAGGACCGATTGAAGGACTGATGCTGGCCAGCACTTGCCATCATTTGCCATCACGTTGCCAATGTAAGAACGATGCCGGAATGTTTACAGGGAGTTCCTGCCAGCCTCCTAAATTGTTGGAGGAGTTTGTGTGCGGGCCCAACAACTAAACTAGTTCAGTGTAAGCCTCTAAAAATTTAGGATATTAGGTCTTCTATCAAATAAATAAAACCTTTTCCTCCTCAGACACAATGTAAACTTTTTATTAAATGTAAGACTTAATAGATAACAAAACTAAAACTAAACTGTATTCTGAAGAAAAACATTAACATTGGATACTATTTAAAACCTCTAAAACATTCTTTGGTAAGAAATACAGTCTAAACATTTTTTGGGACTACAATTAAAATCCAGATTAATCTAGTAAATATCATATGATATTGAGCCCTTTGGCACTCTATTTTGTTAATATAATAATAGAGCTAAAACCAGGATAAGATATTTTGTTTACATAAAACATAATTTGACAAGAAATTTGATAAATGAAGTATGTATTGTGCCGGTAGTCTTTTTGTTCTGGGGCTCCCTCTTTAGATGGTGCCCACGTTTTCTTCTTTTACGTCCTCTTTGACTAACAAAGCCCATATGGGACATTATTTCAAGATTTTTGTTTAAAAAAGAGAGAACCTATAAATAAAATTGAAGTTCAAATAAATGGGACGAGACTTAAAGAAATTTCTTAGCGAGAAATTATAGATGTTATTTTTATTTCGCCAATAAGTCTTAATTTTATGCTATGCCTCCGATGTTAAAGTCAGTTGAGCGCTTACTCCCTCCGGGTTAAAATTTCCAGGGCACAGAGAGAGAAATTGACAGATAGACATACAAAAGAATCAGAAAGATAAATTTATTTCAAATTCGCGGTTTTATTTCAAAACGTGTCGACACACACCAACGCGTTTTGAAATAAACTCAACGCGTTTTGAAATAATTATTTCAAAACGCGTTTGTTTGTCCAGTGGGGTTTTGTCCTGCGTGGGTAGTGTTTTGTCCAGTGGGTTTTTGTCCTTCATGGGTGGTGCTTTGTCTCTTAATACACTAATTTGCAGTCAAACAGTGAAAATAGGCCAAAATGACCACTGGTCAGTGACACTGACCACTGGTTAACCACATCAAAAATTGTTCATTTGAACTCCTAATACACTAATTTGCAGTCCAAACAGTGAAAATTGGCCAAAATGACCACTGGTCAGTCAACACATCAAAATTTGTTCATTTGAACTCCTAATACACTAATTTGCACTCAAACAGTGAAAGTAGGCCAAAATGACAACTGGTCAATGACACTGACCACTGGTCAACGACATCAAAAATTGTTCATTTGACCTCCTAATACACTAAGCTTGCGATCAAACAGTAACAATAGGCCAAAAGTGACCACTGGTCAGTGACACTGACCACTGGTCAGTGACACTGACCACTGGTCCACCACATCAAAAATTGTTCATTTGAAATCCTAATACACTAATCTGCAGTCAAACAGTGAAAATAGGCCAAAATGACCACTGGTCAATGACACTGACCACTGTTCAACCACATCAAAAAATGTTCTGAACTCCTAAAAGTAATACACTAATTTGCAGTCAAACAGTCAAAATAGGCCAAAATGACCACTGGTCAGTGACACTGACCACTGGTCAACCGCATCAAAAATGGTTTCATTTTTGAAGCACAGAGAGAGAGATTGACAGATAGACATACAAAAGAGTCAGAAAGAAAAATTTATTTCAAATCGCGTTTTTATTTCAAAACGTGTCGACACACACAAAAAGCGTTTTGAAATAAACTCGACGCGATTTGAAAATAATTTATTTCAAAACGCGTCGTTATTTCAAAACGCGTCGTCACATGGCTTTGTACATCGATTTATCGGCAAATATGTAGATTTACACCCTCCTGATCTATTTCTTGGTTCTTTCCGTGGTTAGGGATAGTTAGGGTTAGCTTAGGGATAGGGTTAGGGTTAGATGGTCTTTTCTTTTGCCACAAGCATCTGTTTTTTTTGTCAAAATCATCTATTTTTTT
>CM065681.1:16856161-16906161 GCA_017654935.2 Phymorhynchus buccinoides | reverse complement strand
AATGGCCGGGGGTCCAGGGGGCCAAAGAAAATTCAATAAATGAGTGAAATTTTCTCTTTTTCATGCCATTTCAATGCATTTTTAAAAATAATTTTGCTTCAAACTGTTTTGCGGATTTTCCGCGATTCGCGGAGGACTACCATGCCTGCAGTAACCATTTCGCCGCCAGACCTCCTTTAGCAAAAAAATGTAAAATTAACTTGGTAGAGAACAAATTTTATTTGCAATATTGGGAATTCCTGTGTGACATGCATAACATTAGACCTCCCAAAATTAAGAAAATAGGGTCTTCAGATAACAGGCCCTGATTTGATGCCTTTTAGTGATATGGGTGTGTTAAGCCATTGTGGTGGATACATGTGACACTGGCGGCGAAAGGGTTAAAGGAAAACCATGCCAACACCACAAGAATGCGCAGGGGAATAACAGAAATAGATCATGGTGACAGTGCAAGCTAAAACAAATCAAAGATATCCAGTTTCATTTTACCAATAAGCAAGATAATGATAACATCACGTTTGAGATATTAGTGGTGGCTAAAACTAAACCCTATCCAAACTTACTGGGATGATCTGATATGGAATATCAACATATCTGTGTATAAGGACTACAAACTGGAAACACAATTACATGAACAGAGGAATTTAACCTTGTTTTTAACAGAGAAGATGGACAAGTTCTCCTTGGAATTAGCAGTGTGGACACATTCAGTTCTTTTTCTCAAATATTAAATTGCGTCTTTTAATATAAAAAAAGAAGAAGAGATAATTACTTCAAAGTATTGGAAGACAGTGTACATGCTATAAACTTTTCAGCAGTGGATAAAAGTGCTGTCCCCCCCCCCCCCCCTTTTTTCTCTCTCCTGGTTTCACAGGAATTACTAAGGTAAAAGTTAACGCATTGAATAAAAAGTAATGATCAATTCAGAAGATTAGTAAGGGGAGAGTTATGTTCCCTTCGCCTGACAGGCTTAGTGTTTTCTCTCTCTTGCTTTTCCCCTGGGTTTTTGTGGTTATAGTGCGTTGTTTGCTGTGAAAGTTCTACAGTGGTTTCATCATAATGTGGACTTTCTTCTGGTCGTTGTTTTGTGTTTCTTTACCCCCGGATCTCCGAGTTTTGTGCTTCGTGTTTCTAGCAAGACTGTCAGGTACTGTACTATTGACGAATTATGCCTTGGTAAACATTCTTTTTCTTTCCAAGCTCCCTCCTCTTGGAACAACCTCCCTTCTGCACTCCGAACCTCAAACAACCTCTCTTCATTGAAGTCATCCCTTAAAACAACTCTGTTTAAACCATAATCTCTCTTTTTCTATCCTGCAAAGCTTATCCTTTGAGTCGTTGTGTGTGTGACTGCGCATGTGTTATCTATTGCTTCATTCTTCTTGTATTCTTTTTATATCATGGTTGTCAGCATGTGTGTGTATGTTCTGCCTCTACAGGTGTGTGTGGGCATATGTGTGTGTGTCTACTGTTTCATTCTTTTAGTAGGATTTTTATATTATGATTGCAAATGCTTAGGGCTTTTGCTAAGATTAAGCGCCCTAAATATTCATTAGTAGTAGTAGTAGTATACGCTCTCTCTTTTCTTAATACATTTGTTATAAAAACAACATTTGTTATAACACTAAAAAGACAGTGTTAAATGACACCCTTAACTCAAGTATATAGAGGGAAAAGATCAAAAATCGAGGAAGTCAAAAGCAGCATTTGGAATCTCTCTGGGGTTTATACTAAAGTTCTATCAAAATGCAACAATATTTAACCACAGGCAGATGAAAGCCATTTTGGATTTACTGAATACTGGACTTAATTTTGATAATGGATCCAAAACATTACATATGTAAATGATAAGGCTGTGTCAGACCAATTGACATAAGCTAGAACACCAAGGCTACATCAAATGTTATGTTCTGCACAGTTATGCAAGGATTCTTTTCAGCCATGACACAGCTCCTAGGCTCCAAAATCCTCTGAAGTCGGAGTGTGGCTACCCACATGGCGGGGTAATAAAAAACGGTCACACACGTAATGTTCTCATTCCTAGCTGTGGCATTTATACCATAGTGTTCAAGTGCTTCGGCTGTTGGGATGATCCCTGGAGTCTTTTTTTAAGCCAGGGAACGACGATGTAAATGATTACTACAACAAAAGCTTGCAAACGGGAGGGTGGTGGTGCGAGTGTCTCCCTTTTCTATGGTCATTAGTGTTATCACTGGTGAAAACAACACATCATTAGGTTAACACAGAGATGATGAACACGGGGAAAATAATGGTCAATATTCACAGATAGCAATTCAATCAATGCTGACAATTTCAATCCAGACTTCCAATCGTTAATCCAGACTCTAATTGTCAATCCACACTCTAATCGTCAATCCCGACTTCTAATCGTCAATCCAGACTTTAATCGTCAATCCAGACTTCCAATCGTCAATCCAGACTCTAATCGTCAATCCACACTCTAATCGTCAATCCACACTCTCATTCCAAGATGCAAGAATGCTACATGAAGGAAGTAATCAGAAATCGGGGTAGGACGACGAGCATTCCACCTGTCTCTACGCTTCAAGCAAACCACGATGCAGCACGCAAGGCAATCCCCGGCAGGGGCAGGGAAGGGGAGCAGAGCGACACTCACTGCCCACAAGCTCAGACTCCACTCTGCCGGGATAGAACACCAGCCCGGGCCTGGGTTTGCGACGGTGGTACATTTTTCTGGACACTGCGCCTTCAGGGTTTGGGCTCTCTGGAGGTGCTGCTTGGACGTACATGGCTTGTGTGTGAGCTGTGGTTTTTAACTCTTGGTTGGGGCCAGCGTTTGTTCTGTCAGCTAATGAGGGTGTGTCTTCTTGAGTTGTGGGGTCTTTGGCTGACAAGTTTAGCTGGTGTGTGTAATGCACATTCCCTTTGTCTCCAATAATTGCGCTGTCTTGTTTTGTCAAAGTGTCTTGTGATGCTGCATCAAGCTCTTTTGTGTAACGAATGTTTCCTTTGTCTCCAAGAACTGTGCTGTCTTGTTTTGTCAAAGTGTCTTGTGATGCTGCATCAAGCTCTTTTGTGTAACAAATGTTTCCTTTGTCTCCAAGAACTGTGCTGTCTTGTTTTGTCAAAGTGTCTTGTGATGCTGCATCAAGCTCTTTTGTGTAACAAATGTTTCCTTTGTCTCCAAGAACTGTGCTGTCTTGTTTTGTCAAAGTGTCTTGTGATGCTGCATCAAGCTCTTTTGTGTAACAAATGTTTCCTTTGTCTCCAAGAACTGTGCTGTCTTGTTTTGTCAAAGTGTCTTGTGATGCTGCATCAAGCTCTTTTGTGTAACAAATGTTTCCTTTGTCTCCAAGAACTGTGCTGTCTTGTTTTGTCAAAGTGTCTTGTGATGCTGCATCAAGCTCTTTTGTGTAACAAATGTTTCCTTTGTCTCCAATAACTGTGCTGTCTTGTTTTGTCAAAGTGTCTTGTGATGCTGCATCAAGCTCTTTTGTGTAACAAATGTTTCCTTTGTCTCCAAGAACTGTGCTGTCTTGTTTTGTCAAAGTGTCTTGTGATGCTGCATCAAGCTCTTTTGTGTAACAAATGTTTCCTTTGTCTCCAAGAACTGTGCTGTCTTGTTTTGTCAAAGTGTCTTGTGATGCTGCATCAAGCTCTTTTGTGTAACAAATGTTTCCTTTGTCTCTGAGAACTGTGCTGTCTTGTGTTGTTATCGTGTCTCGTGTCTCAACATCTAGCTGTTGGGAGTATTTCTGATTACCTTTGTTTCCCTGTGACTTAGTTTCTCGATTTGTGATAGTGTCTTTAGATTCAACATCTAGCTGCTGTGTATAATGCACATTTCCTTTATCTCCAAGAAGTGTGGTAGCTTGTTGTGTCATAGTATCCTGTGATGCAACATCCAGCTGCTGTGCGTAATTCACATTTCCTTTATCTCCAAGCGATGTAGCATCTTGCCGAGTCATTGTGTCGTGTGACTCAACATCCAGCTGTTGAGAGTAATGCACATTACCCATGTCTCCAACAGATGCTGCACTCTGCTTTGCCATACTATCTTGTGATGCCACATCAAGACCTTCTGTGTAGCGTATGTTTCCTTTATTTCCAAGTACTGCGCTGTCATGTTGTGTCATAGTATCTTGCGCCTCCACCTCAAGCTGTTGTGTGTGATAAGTGTTACCCCTGTCTCCAGCTAGCTTGGCTTCATGCTTTGTGACTGTGTCCTGAAATCCCACAAATTGCTGCGCGTAACGCATGTTTCCTCGGTCTCCTACAACTGTGCTATCTCGCTTTGTCATAGTGTCGTGTGATGCGACACCAAGCTGTTGTGTGTAACGAACATTTCCTTTGTCTCTGAGAACTGAGCTGTCTTGCTTCGTCAGACTATCCTGCGACGCTACATCTAGCTGTTGTGTGTAACGAACATTTCCTTTGTCTCCGAGAACTGAGCTGTCTTGCTTCGTCAGACTATCCTGCGACGCTACATCTAGCTGTTGTGTGTAACGAACATTTCCTTTGTCTCCGAGAACTGAGCTGTCTTGCTTCGTCAGACTATCCTGCGATGCTACATCTAGCTGTTGTGTGTAACAAACATTTCCTTTGTCTCCAAGAAATGAGCTGTCTTGCTTCGTCAGACTATCCTGCGACGCTACATCTAGCTGTTGTGTGTAACAAACATTTCCTTTGTCTCCAAGAAATGAGCTGTCTTGCTTCGTCAGACTATCCTGCGACGCTACATCTAGCTGTTGTGTGTAACAAACATTTCCTTTGTCTCCAAGAACTGAGCTGTCTTGCTTCGTCAGACTATCCTGCGATGCTACATCTAGCTGTTGTGTGTAACGATCATTTCCTTTGTCTCCGAGAACTGAGCTGTCTTGCTTCATCAGACTATCCTGCGACGCTACATCTAGCTGTTGTGTGTAACGAACATTTCCTTTGTCTCCAAGCGATCTAGCAACTTGCTGGGTCATTGCGTCTTGTGATTCCACATCCAAATGTTGCGTGTAATATACATTACCCCTGTTTCCAGCAAATGTGGCATTACCCTTTGTGACAGTGTCCTGTGATGCTGCATCTAACTGCCGAGTGTAATGCCTGTTTCCTTGGTCTCCAAGAACTGTGCTATCCTGTCTTGTCACAGTGTCCTGTGACGCTACATCCAGCTGTTTTGTGTAACGCCTGTTTCCTTGGTCTCCAAGAACTGTGCTATCCTGTCTTGTCACAGTGTCCTGTGACGCTACATCCAGCTGTTTTGTGTAATGCCTGTTTCCTTGGTCTCCAAGAACTGTGCTATCCTGTCTTGTCACAGTGTCCTGTGACGCTACATCCAGCTGTTTTGTGTAATGCCTGTTTCCTTGATCTCCAAGAACTGTGCTATCCTGTTTTGTCACAGTGTCCTGTGACGCTACATCCAGCTGTTTTGTGTAATGCCTGTTTCCTTGATCTCCAAGAACTGTGCTATCCTGTTTTGTCACAGTGTCCTGTGACGCTACATCCAGCTGTTTTGTGTAATGCCTGTTTCCTTGATCTCCAAGAACTGTGCTATCCTGTTTTGTCACAGTGTCCTGTGACGCTACATCCAGCTGTTTTGTGTAATGCCTGTTTCCTTGATCTCCAAGAACTGTGCTATCCTGTTTTGTCACAGTGTCCTGTGACGCTACATCCAGCTGTTTTGTGTAATGCCTGTTTCCTTGATCTCCAAGAACTGTGCTATCCTGTTTTGTCACAGTGTCCTGTGACGCTACATCCAGCTGTTTTGTGTAATGTATGTTTCCTTGGTCTCCCAGCGATGCAGCGTCTTGTGTCATCGAGTCTTGTGACTCAACATCCAGTTGTTGTGTGAAATACACACTACCCCTGTTTCCTACAAATGTGGCATCTTGTTGTGCCATTGTACCGTGCAATGCTACATATCTTGATGCCTTTTGTGAAGACGACACCGACATGTTTGAGTGATCAGTCTTAATCTGATTGAAAACGCTGGCTGTCTGAGATTCCACTGCCATTTCTCGGCCTGTAGCAACCAATACACATTTCTTTTCAAATAAGAAACATTAAGATTTCAAAATAGAAGTGCAAAAACCTACAGAAGACAATGGATTTCTTCTTCTTCGTTCACTCAGACAGTTTCCTGTCATATCAGCGTAGATGCGTCATGCTGCTGTTATGCGCCTAACTAAGAAATAGTTAGACCCAGCATGTCCGACTTCGGCTGAAGAAATCTTTGTAAGAATTTTTAGAAAAAAAGGCAGGAGAATGGACCAGTAAGATAGAAAGATAGCAGATGACAGGGAAAAGGCAGTCAAAGAGAGTGGTGGATTAGAGGAAGTTACAAGCACATAACTTCCAGAAGGTGGGGGAACTATTTGTACGAAAGACCCCCGGTATCCCCACGGGGGGACAATGGATTTAATAATTGTGGATGCCATAGGAGAGATGGTAATAAAACACGTCAGAAATTAGAGAACTGAACAGCAAAGCAGCATGAAATGAAGCAAGATATTCTGTTTGGTGTACAGAAGATCGTAACACGGCATGAATGTAATTATTCTGGAAACAATACAGACGATAAATAAAACAACATGAAATGAACCTAATGATATTGAATGCTACACAGAAGTATATCATAGGGATCTTTTACGAACTATAGATAGAGATCTCTTAGGAACTGCAGACATTGAATTTGACAGTAAAATATTCTTCTGCGTTCCCGGGCCATTAGGCCACAATGGGTATGTATGTGTTTTCAGTTTTCACTGGTGTCCTCGCTGCATTCAGCTGACACATTCCGATTTCTGAGGAGCTCAAAGGAGAAAACTATATGGAAGAGTTTTTTTGGGAAAAGGCAGGAGAATGGGACAAAAGTCACAAAGATAGTAGATGATACAAAGCAAGGAAAGGCAGAGTCAAAGAGAGAGACAGATTATAGAGGATCTAGGAAGTTACAAGCACAGAACTTCCAGAAGGTGGGGTAACTATTTGTACAGGGAAAAAACAGGGAGAAAGCTGTACAGCAATATGTTGTCATGAAATGAACCTTAATCAGGCATCAGAATACTCCAGAGTCCAATCCGCGGACGAACAACACTCGCCATGACTCGGAGTCCACATCGAGTCGGACCCCACAAAACTCTAGTCTGTAGTCGTCATCATTGCGATCGTTCGCTACCCGATTTATCGCGGAAAAGTTGAAAGTTCTCACATCATCGTAGTCTCCCGCGATCATATCCTCTAAACCGTCTCATTTAAAACCCAAATCACAATTACTGTCATCACAACAAACTCTGAAACAGTGAAAGTAAGACCCTAGAGAGCTCTAAACTCGGAAGAAAAAACAAACATAGCCGCGATTTTTCGTTTCCGAAGGCGCAGTATGAAAACAAACCGTTTAAGAATACCATTTGAGAATAAGATCACGCTGCCTCATGAAGTACAAACCCCGGCCAGCAGTGCCAAAACCGCAGCCAGTGGCTACCAAAACTGCGGAAATCCGCGGATCCGCTGGCCGTTCTGATGCCTGCTTAATGACACGGATGCTTCAACAAAATTGCGGAAAACCTGAAAAGCAGAGGATTCAATTAACACTCCCTTACCTTCCTCGGGATTCAACAGCTGCGAGAAAACCGGGTTTCCCCCGGCTCCCTCTCCCTCCTCCCCACCCCCTAAAGGCTGGATGGTGGTGGAGGTGATGTTAGCATCCTGGGCCGCCACGTCCAGGGCCTTGGAGTGGTAGGGGTTGCCCTGGTCCCCGCACACAGGCTGGACAGAGGTGATGTTAGCATCCTGGGCCGCCACGTCCAGGGCCTTGGAGTGGTAGGGGTTGCCCTGGTCCCCGCACCCAGGCTGGACAGAGGTGATGCTGGCGTCCTGGGCAGCCACGTCCAGGGCCCTAGAGTGGTAGGGGTTGCCCTGGTCCCCGCACTCAGGCTGGACAGAGGTGATGCTGGCGTCCTGGGCAGCCACGTCCAGGGCCCTAGAGTGGTAGGGGTTGCCCTGGTCCCCGCACACAGGCTGGACAGAGGGGGTCACGGCGGAGCTGTCGTGGACGTTCACATCGGCCGTGGATTCCTGGTTGGAGGGGGGCGCTGAGGAAGACGATACCACGGTGGAAGACACAGCCGTTTCTTGCACTGGTTCGCTTTGCGCTTCTGCAAGAGAGAAAAATAAAACCTTAACCCTTTCGCCGCCAGCCGTTTTTGAGCAAAAAAACAACAACTAATTAGGCCTATCCTTAACTCCCAAAATTAAGAAAATAGGGTCTTTGGATAACAGGCCCTGATTTGATGCCTTTTAGTGACATTGGCAGAGAAAGGGTTAAAAAGCACTGATGTGGTGAAAACTTGAGCTGAGGCTGACAACTAACATGTGTGCACGTGATGATGCAAATGCCTGAATCTTTATTTCCAGCTCTGTGCCTAATGTTGACTTCAAGAGAATCATTTGTGAGAGAAGATCTTCTTCTGGCAGACCACTGCCTGAGCCTGCATCAAACTGTCTGAATTCAGGCTTCAGGCATGCTAATGTGCACCTCTGAACTAGTCTAGCAAGAGTTAACAACTACTACAAAAACTGCAACAGTTTTTGACATGCAATTCTGTTAAAATGCAATCATTATTTTTTTCCACTCATTCTGCTCCCAGACTGGCAAACAATTAAAAAAAAAAAAAAGAACTAAAGCAAACAATCACACAACTACTTCAGCATTGGAAACAAAAATAAAAGCTCGAGAGCGACTGTGTTTATATTAATTCAGCTAAATTAGCGCTGCACGAAAGCCGATTCATAACTTATTCAGAAAGATTGTTCCAAGACAGACAGCAGATAACAGAAGTAAGAAAATTCACCCACCTTGATGCCTCAGCTGCTCCTGGCAGTCTTCAAACACAGCCTTGAATTCTTTGGCTACCTCGATTTTCTGGAGAAAAACAAATTAAAAAAATTTTAAATAATAATTTTTCAGTCAGCATACAGTTGCTTTTTACGATGTTTAAAAAGAAAAGTTCCATTAGACAGATTGGTCCAATGTTAGGGACGACAAGAACCCTGTTAGGCATACACTTTTGTCTGAGTGTCTGTAGGAGTCCAATTTGAGAGGGCCTTCAGTCACAGCCTTGGGGCTTGCCTGCCTCTGGGGACCATCCTTCCCCCTAGGTTAAATGTCCCAATGGAAAGACAGTGGGGCTGTGACTTGGGCAAGGCATATCCACCATTAAGTCATGTCAGCCCAGGTTTTAAGGAAAGCAGTTGGGTTTTTTTTTCTTTCTGTCTGGGATCATAACACATGATGATAGACAAACACACTTAATTGCTTTTGAGAGGCTCTCACTGATCTTGGAATTGACGGCACAGTATTTGCCAACTCCAGACTGTCTCTGACCTAACATGCCCTGTTCCTTCTCAACTCACAGACAGATGAAGAGACGAACACTGACCTTGAACTTGACGGCAAATCTCTCCAGCTTTGGTTCGTTGTCGGTGTAGTCGTTGGCCACCCAGCACCAGGCCGTCTCTGAGGTGGACATGGGCTTCAGCTCCATGGTGGTGGAGATCAGGTGGTTGCAGGCCACCTTCAGCACCTGCTCACGTCGCAGCAACACCCGGAACAGCACTGCACACACACAATAAACACATGGGAGATCAGCACCTGTTCACGTGGCAGTAACACCCTGAACAGCACTGCACACACACAATAAACACATGGGTGATCAGCACCTGTTCACGTCGCAGTAACACCCTGAACAGCACTGCACACACACAATAAACACATGGGTGATCAGCACCTGTTCACGTCGCAGCAACACCCTGAACAGCACTGCACACACACAATAAACACATGGGTGATCAGCACCTGTTCACGTCGCAGCAACACCCGGAACAGCACTGCACACACACAAACACATGGGTGATCAGCACCTGTTCACGTCGCAGTAACACCCGGAACAGCAATGCACACACACAATAAACACATGGGTGATCAGCACCTGTTCACGTCGCAGTAACACCCTGAACAGCACTGCACACACACAATAAACACATGGGTGATCAGCACCTGTTCACGTCGCAGCAACACCCGGAACAGCACTGCACACACACAATAAACACATGGGTGATCAGCACCTGTTCACGTCGCAGTAACACCCTGAACAGCACTGCACACACACAAACACATGGGTGATCAGCACCTGTTCACGTCGCAGTAACACCCTGAACAGCACTGCACACACACAAACACATGGGAGATCAGCACCTGTTCATGTCGCAGTAACACCCTGAACAGCACTGCACACACACAATAAACACATGGGAGATCAGCACCTGTTCACGTCGCAGTAACACCCTGAACAGCACTGCACACACACAATAAACACATGGGTGATCAGCACCTGTTCACGGCACTGCACACACACAATAAACACATGGGAGATCAGCACCTGTTCACGTCGCAGTAACACCCTGAACAGCACTGCACACACACAATAAACACATGGGAGATCAGCACCTGTTCACGTCGCAGTAACACCCTGAACAGCACTGCACACACACAATAAACACATGGGAGATCAGCACCTGTTCACGTCGCAGTAACACCCTGAACAGCACTGCACACACACAATAAACACATGGGAGATCAGCACCTGTTCACGTCGCAGTAACACCCTGAACAGCACTGCACACACAAATGGCCACATCATTTTACCTTTTATTTTATTTTGTGTGTGTGTTCTTTTCTCTTTCTGACACCATTCTAAAGAGAGATTCTATCAACTATAAATCCAAATCAGGGTACACTCACAATGAGAAATGCATTTCATGATCTTCATCTTCCCCATCCATACCCACCTCCAATCCCACCCTGACACGCACCCACACACAGACGCAAACTGGTAACTCACACTGAGAGGAGTGTTTCATGATCTTCATCTCCCCCACCCCCCTCTCCTTCCACTGGTTGGCGTCGAAGCGATACACCTTGGCCCTCTGCGCAAACAGCACCATCCAGTCTTCTTCCCCTGAAAACCACAAATCACGCACCATTGGTTTCTACCAAGGGATGGAATATGGAAATAAGTATGTGTGTGCGTGTGTGTGTGTGTATGTGTCCATTTTTCTTACATAGCCCCGACCACAACTAAGTTCATATGACAGGGGTCGCGCTAGTTTGAAAACGCGTTTTGCTTACGCGATGTCGGCAAAAAAATGAGTAAGGAAAGCAAAATATCGCGTCAAAGAACAAAATTATAGATCTAAGCTAAAAACAATGAAAACAATACCAGCAACAAAAACATGCATTTTTTTTTTCACTAACCAGTCATTTTCAAAGACAGAAGTCTGGCAATTGTGCAACAACGCGCTCATTTCGCGCCAAACGCTTCATTTACGTCACAGTTAATTGACTGGAATCTGGATATCCAGTGGCCAAGCACCATGAAAGGAAGCAAAGGCTGGAAGGGGGTGGGGGTGGGGAGATGGGGTGGGGAGTGGAGTCAGACAATGCGTTTACAGTGATTTTCCCGCCACACTGCACTGCGCCTACGTCACAGCAGTACTGGACGAAATCTGGATAACTAATGAAAGAGAAAGGATGGGATACTTACCTCCTCTGAAAGCAAGTGGCACTTTTCTATAGTCTGTTCCAATGTTTGGTGTAGCAGAACCACTATATGTGTAGGGACCGTATGACTTTTAAAGTCTGATTCACCATCTAGACTCAGATGCGATTTTGAGCGGACATCATTTTGCGTACGGGTTACGCGTAAATATGCGTCAGCGATTTTTGAAATGCGTCAAATACGCAAGAAACATGCGTTAGCGCGACCCCTGATATGAAAAAGAAAGAGAAATAGGTGACTGGGGAGTACAGATGTTTCTAAGTGAGTAAGAAACTTAACATGGTTTCACCAACGAATAATGGATTTCCAAGGGGTATCTAAAGCTACAAAATATAGTGGATGTAAAAACAAAAACAAAACAGGAGAAAAATGTATCTTTCATGCATGTGTGATAATGTAGAGCTACATTTATGATTAGATGGGATTGCCCCTTTGAATGTTTTTTTTCAAACTACAAATGCAAGAGTAAGTCCGCAATAAAGTTACTTTTGGGCGGGATTTTTGCCGGGGCTTTGTCTTGATCGAGGCATTTGACTGCGTCATGAAATTCCATGAGCATGTTCTACAAACTATACAGTTAAAACAAAAAAAGCCCAAACAACAAAATACATTTTCAAAGGGGATTTCACAGAATGGTAGATCTTCCTAGGGGAGGGGAACTCAGCAAGAAACAAAACTATTTTAGTTTTTAGCTTAACTGTCAGAATCTTCAGTATGTTGAAGGCGGACAGTGAAGCGAAGAAGTATCAAAGAGAGGGAAAATCAACCTCCGTCTGACCTGTCTTGACTTCCACCAGCTCTGGTAGAGGGATGATGGGTTCAAAGTGAATGTCGTCGTTAGGTGTCACATCCCCCTCCTCCCCTCCTTCTTCTCCCCCTCCTCCTCCGCTAGGCCTTCCAAACAGCCTCTGGCCAGCCCCCGCCCAGTAGAACGGCTTGGAGGGATCTGAACAGGCAGCAAATAAAAGAAATTAGGCGGTCGTTGTATTGAAAACTAATGACTTTTTAACTTATGATAAATCTCATCACTGCTTTGACGTAATCTGAAGAGGCATCAGATAGAGGTGTCATGGGTCATTATACTGCAATCCAATGACCTTATAATTCGTCATGATGAATTTAGAGAAATCGGGGATCGCTATATTGCAAACCAATGACTTTACAACTGATCATGATGAATTTTATAATTGGTTTGATGCAAGGAGAAATCGGGGATCGTTACATTGTAAACCAACGACTTTATAACTGATCATATTGAATTTCATCATTGGTTTGACGTAAGGAGAAATCGGGGATCGTTAGATTGTAAACCAACGACTTTATAACTTATCCTGATGAATTTCACCATTTCACCATTGGTTTGACGTATGGAGAAATTAGGGATCGTGTGATTGTAAACATTGGTTTGACGTATGGAGAAATCGGGGATCGTTAAATTGTAAACCAACGACTTTATAACTTATCCTGATGAATTTCACCATTGGTTTGACGTATGGAGAAATCAGGGATCGTTAAATTGTAAACCAACGACTTTATAACTTATCCTGATGAATTTCACCATTGGTTTGACGTATGGAGAAATCAGGGATCGTTAGATTGTAAACCAACGGCTTTATAACTGATCATGATGAATTTCATCATTGGTTTGACGTATGGAGAAATCGGGGATCGTTAAATTGTAAACCAACGACTTTATAACTTATCCTGATGAATTTCACCATTGGTTTGACGTATAGAGAAATCAGGGATCGTTAGATTGTAAACCAACGACTTTATAACTGATCATGATGAATTTCATCATTGGTTTGACGTATGGAGAAATCGGGGATTTTCTATTCAGACAACTTATATTTTAACCCTAGTAGCGCTGTTCCCGGATTGATCCGGGATAGCCCCCCCTAGAGCCAATGGCGGCTCCCGGAATATTCCGGGAAGCCCATATGACATCACAAAGTACTTAATATAGCGGCCAATCGTTGAATACTTGTGTACCTACCACACTACGTCATCAAAAAAGGGGTTGCGCTTGACATCACATGCATTAAATGCTGCATTTTCATTGGTTAAAGGGGTGAAATAATTTTTTATTTTTGGTCGATCTATTTCGGGGTCAGACTGAGCTGAATACAAATGGCGCCCAGGTTTTTACTGTCGATTCGAAGAGCTTTCCAGGCAGATTTTTGATGGTAGAGATTGTAATTAGGGCTTGAAATGAGTCAATTTAGATTATATTATCACTGGAAAGTACAATGATGTAAGAATTTTGAACTTTTCAACGGAAAATGAAGTGAAAATTGATAGCGATGGTGCCGAGTTGCAACTTGGCGGCCGGCCGAGTGATTTTCTCTGTGCGATCGCGAAAATTTCGCCATTTAGCTTTTTTCAGCTTGTTTTATACTAAAATCGACTAAGAATTAATGACTGAAGGTACTAATAAAGCTTTTCTGACGAACTTGAGCCAAAAAATCATCGCAATATTGAAAATCAACGCCAATGTTTGCGGAAACCGATCTTGCTACGGTTACCGATCAAAGACTTCACTTCGATTAGGCCTACCTTTATTTTAAACAAATTACCCGATAATTCCAAAGATGACAGTGTCTAAATGTCTTTGGATGATTATTCTTTTATTATTTGCACACCATTCATCCATCAATCCAAGTTAAAGGCACAAAAATAGCCCGGATAGTGGTTGCATTTTCAAAAATTTCAACACACCTGTCTGTTCATATTTATAAAAAAATTAATTAATGAAATCACATACAGTCTTACAATCACATTCATGCCAACGTCTAACCTTTCCAATGACATATAACTTTACATATTTAATTCTGCATAATATAGAAAAAAGAAGGGTTCTTTGACACAACTCTACTTCCAAAATGCAATTCCCAAAGTTAATTCAGCTAACGTCACTGATGAAGATGAAGGTTGACCCTCAACCTTCATCTTCGAACTTGGCCAAGATATCCTAAGTACCTATTCAGCGCTACTAGGGTTAAGATAAAAAGATTTGCCATATTTTAAGATTTAATAAGATTTGCCATAAGGATTAAATTAGAATGAGAAAATTATTGTGAATTATCCACTTTTTTGTGGTATTCATTTATGAGTTAGCTGGCTTCTGCAGTATCTACAACCTGCACAGAACCAAAGAAAATACAGAAATGTTGACTTTTTCTTGTTCACCTTTAGCCCCAAATTCAGGTGTGTCTCCACTGGAGGCAGCTAGCGCTGAGAAAGTCATGCTGCTACTGCTGGCAAACATCTCTTCTTCCACAGCTGGAAACACAAAACAAAACAATAAACTGTCAACTGAAAAATTAACACTTTGGGGCTTACCACACACTAAGACAAAACTAAACAAAATAAATGAAAGCACATGAATGAACTCTGCGTGAAAACCTTCATCTTCGAACTTGGCCGAGATATCCTAAGTACCTATCTGCACGCAAAACTTGAGGGTCAACCTTCATCTTCGAACTTGGCCTAGATATCCTAAGTACCTATCTGCACACAGAATTTGAGGGTCAACCTTCATCTTCGAACTTGGCCTAGATATCCTAAGTACCTATCTGCACACAGAATTTGAGGGTCCTGGGTCCCTCTGATTAAACGCTATCATGGTAGCATAGAAAGAAACAAAACAGACAGCCCTGAAAATATTAACCAGTTTTTGCTTCACACACACATTGATACATGTAATCACATTAATTCTTGGAGCTGGTAACTTTGCAGTTTGTTCATGCCAAAATATACAAAGCTGCTTATATCATATCTAATCCCAAAACAGCCTGTATAAATTCTATTTCTCAACACACACCTTCCTTCCTCTTTCCCTTTTGTGTTCCACATGAAAAAGATCAGACAAAACTTAAAAACAAAGCAAACAAATGAAAGTAAACTACCAGCAAGAAGTTCCAGGCATCAGAATGTTTTTAAGCCTAATCCTCTGAAAATCTTTGCAATAAGCCTATCAAAACCCAAAGAAACAAGACAGACAACTCTGAAATCTGTTCCCAACATGACCCAAAAGACACGATTCTGTAAGAAATGACTATAAAATGCAATGCCAATGTCACAGTAAACATTACTCAGCGGAAAAGGCAAAACCTCTCAGGCTCTGCCACTACAACTTGTAGTACAAGCAAACCCTGCCAGTATTTATCAATATTCTGAAATTTGCAGATCCTCTTATCTTCTTTTGTGTTGCTAGTGGCCATGTTTAAATGTTCAGTCCAGTCCTGGTGGAATATTCTGCTGTGTTTCTAAGCACCTTACTTGGTCCCCACAGCTGGCATATTCTGCTGAGTTTCTAAGCACCTTACTTGGTCCCCACAGCTGGCATATTCTGCTGAGTTTCTAAGCACCTTACTTGGTCCCCACAGCTGGCATATTCTGCTGAGTTTCTAAGCACCTTACTTGGTCCCCACAGCTGGCATATTCTGCTGTTTCTAAGCACCTTACTTGGCCCCCACAGCTGGCATATTCTGCTGTTTCTAAGCACCTTACTTGGCCCCCACAGCTGGAATATTCTGCTGTGTTTCTAAGCACCGTACTTGGTCCCCACAGCTGGCATATTCTGCTGAGTTTCTAAGCACCTTACTTGGTCCCCACAGCTGGCATATTCTGCTGTTTCTAAGCACCGTACTTGGTCCCCACAGCTGGCATATTCTGCTGTTTCTAAGCACCTTACTTGGTCCCCACAGCTGGCATATTCTGCTGAGTTTCTAAGCACCTTACTCGGTCCCCACAGCTGGCATATTCTGCTGTTTCTAAGCACCTTACTTGGTCCCCACAGCTTCTCCAGGAGTTCCTCTAACTGGCCAGGCTTGACACCAAATACGATCCTCTGATCTGTTTGTCTTACCCTAGCTTAAAGACTCCAGGGATCATCCCAACAGCCAAAGCACTTGAACACAATGGTACAAATGCACCAACTAGGGATGAGAACATTACGTGTGTGACCGTTTTTGATTACCATGCCACGTGGGCAGCCACACTCTGACTTTGGAGGATTTTAGACTGATGATGTTATGCTAGGAGCTTGTCATGGCTTAAGACAATCCCCACACAGCCACGCAGAACATAACATTTTGATGTAGCCTCGGCGGTCTAACTTATGTCAACTGGTCTGACACAGCCTCATGCCAAGGTGTCGATCCTCTGATAATTCTCATGCCTGAAAATCAAAACAAAATCACTGGGAACTGACCTTTTCCAGCAGTGTCCTGTTGCGCTGGCTCTTTGGCTGCGGCCTGGGGTGGCAAAGCGTATGTGGCTGTCGCCGTTGGGGATTTCTCTGTGCGCACAAAATCAACCATTTTAAAACCAATAAATGCTAGTTATTCTTTCCCTACTGAAACACAGCATTTTTTTCTGCACTTCTTGGGGTTAAAATTCATTAAAAAAAATATCTATAAACAGATTCATTAACAAAAGGGTATTTATCCACAATCACAACAACCAACCTTTCAGTTTCAGAAACAAAGAATCATAGGCGTAGGGGTAGATGGGGCTCAGTTGTTTGCCCTTTAGAGAGATAGCAAGGGTCAGGGCGCATGCTGAGGCTTAAATGTTTTTAATACTTGGAGAGACAAACTCTTTATATTGCAACAAGAAAGCATATATAGGCAAGCATACAGAAAAGTTCAACTTAAGAAACAATTGATTAAAATGTGAACAAACGCTGGTGACCTTGAATTTCACCGAGCTGAATTAGAAAGGTCAGCGTAACTTGGGCAGAACGAGTGCGGGCAAATTAGTAGCATAGTATAGAGAACGAACACTCGTGGCAAATGCCCTATTGCAGTACAAATCAAGCACACACTGACTACCAAGTCAAACAGACAATTGTGTTGTAATCAGAACTGCGGAAAAAAAAAAGTGGCTGGAATGATACAAAATTTCAGAAAATGAATGGAAGGCAGCGATGGACTATGGTCTCACCTGTCTCTGCGGCAGGTGAAACAGGTGCTTTTTGGCCAGGTGTGTGGTCGTCCTCACAGCCTATACAGCCGGGGCAGCCAGGGCGATTCTCATACAGGTAGAAGGTGTCAGGTAGCAGAAGTTTGCGAGCCCGAGCCACCTGGTCAGGTGTGGGGGTTTCTTCATACACGAACATCACATCATCATCTGGATGGGAGGAGAAAAGAGAGAGACATGGTGATAGGTTATAAACAGATCAGCAAATGATATTCAATATTTGACCCCCAAAAATATAATAATAAAACAAAATAAAACAATGCACAAAAAACGTTAACACCAATAAAACAATCAGCTAATTAACAAACCTACTGGCAAAATGATCAGTCTTAGTTCAAAATAGTTCTGTTCTTACAAAACTGAAACTGAACCTGACAAAAACTGAAGCTTTAAAGACCCCCCCCCCCCCCCCCCCAAAAAAAAAGAAGAAGAAAAAAACATAGAAGTTATTCACAAAGATGAAAAGAGGTAGGGAAAAGCCATAAGATTCAGGTGTGCATATGTGTGCAAGCATGCACACACACAAACATAACTTTCACAATACACACAATGACACATGTTCTTTCAGTTGGATCTGTCATGTTGTTGCACCTAACCTGAATTGCTCTTTTGGAGATATTAAAGTATACTTGAACATGAACTTGAACTACACGCAATCCCTCCCCCATACCAGCAAAATCCACATTTTCGCCCATAAGAGAAGATAATCTGTTGACGAAAAGTGACTAAATTGTCTCCCTAACTGTCATAGACGTGTACAAAGCTGCCATACCTTCTTCAGCCTGATGAAACAGCCTCCTGGCCACCTCCGTTGTCTCCCCTCCACTGTTGACCACGGTGGGGTCCTGGTTCTTGACACTGGCCTTACTGGGCGTCTTCATCTTCTCCTTGGACTGGTCAAACACGGCCTTGAAGTTGGCGCTGACCTCGGGGTCCCTGAAGCGCACGGCCAACTGCTCCACCTTGCCCTCCCCCTCGCTGAAGTCCATGGCGAACCAGATCCAGGCTTTGCCCTCGCTGCGAGGCATCGGCTTCAGGTCCAGGTCTTCAGAGATGAAGTGGTTGCAGCAGATCTTCAGCACCTGTCGCAGTCGTTTGCTAGCATTAGTTGGGCTAACCTTGCAAAGAGATCATGCTGGATTATTCACGTTCGATGGCTTGGAGTCAAAACTGACTATCTTTAGATAGTCCATTGACATAATATTGAACTTAGTGTGAAAACTAATAACTTGTATTAAAAAAAGACTGTAGAAATATAAAAAGTATAACCCCCTTTATATATTTCTGCAGTCATTGTTTGATACAAGTTATTAGATTTTGTAATAGGTTCAATAATAAGTCAATGGACTATTTAAAGATAGTCCGTTTTGACTCCAAGCCTTCGATACACAATTCTTATACATGTTGGAGGTATTGTGTCGCAGGAAACGATGTTTGATTATTCAGATCACAATTTTTGTAATACACAAAGCCTGTACAAAATTACAATATCATTGAATAGAATACAGCCTGTGTCTCTATGCCAGTCTACCAGATGTAACTCAAGGCAAGTTTGACATGGTACAGAATATGACACCAAATCTCAAATGGAAAAGTTCAAGACTTCTTCTTCTTCTGCGTTCCCAGGCTATATGGCCATAATGGGTAAGGTACGTATGTGTCCGGTTTTCAGTTTTCACCGGTCTCCCCGCTGCATACAGCCGATTTCGGAGGAGCTCAGAACATTTTTTTGAAGATTTTTTGTTCTAAAAAGGCAGGAGAATGGGCCACTAAGTCAGAAAGATAGTAGATGACAAAAAACAAAGGGAAAAGGCAGAGTCAAAGAGTGACAGATTAGAGTTAAGGTGGGGGAACTATTTGTACGAAAGACCCCCCACCCAGTATCCCCACGGGGAGGTTCAAGACAAATTATGCAAGCTAGTCTGCTGTGTCCGACTATGAGCCTGACTTCCATGTGGTAGAGAAGGCAGCCGTTATTCTAAGAAAAGAAAAACCAGCCAATATATGCCCCCCCAAAATCATAAAGTTTTGCTAGAAATCAATCTCCACCCCCACCTGATCCCTCCTCATGAGCACACGGACGCGGCCCGTGTCGACATGCTGCAGTATCTTGAGCACGCCCACCCCCCTCTCCTTCCACTCCCCGCCCACAAAGCGGTACAGCTTGGCGCGGCTCTCAAACAGCGCATGCTCCTCCTCCTCCCCCGTCCTGGTGTCGATCTTCTCCGGCAGAGACACCACCGGTTCAAAGTAGATGTGCGAATCCTCCCCGTCCTGGAAACCATCATCAATGAGCAACTTAGTACGCGCATTTTACCGCCAGGGGGCAATCAAACCAGTAGGGGCTTAGCGCATGATATTCTTAATTGGGGGTAGTGAGAGTGAGCGAGCGAGAGGGAGATGAGTCCCTCCCTCTCTCTCTCACTACCCCCAACTAAGAATATCACGCGCTAAGCCCCTACTGGTCTGATTGCCCCCTGGCGGTCAAATCAGCGTCCTAAGTTGACCAGTCAATCATCCATCAATCAATTGATCAGTCAATCAATGTCATTCAGTCAATTGATCAGTCAGTGAATCATCCATCAATCAATCTGTTATTCAGTAAATTGATTAGTCAAACATGTCGATCTTCTCCGGTAAAGACACCACGGGTTCAAATTTGATGTGAAAATCTTCCCCCTCCTGATATCCATAAAATGTGTGATGTGCATGAGAAAACCACCCATCAGTTGAAAACCATCATTGTTAGGGAAAGCAAAACAAAACAAAAAAGGTCCACAGCCTCCAAAGTTCTGATCAAGGATGATTAATTTAGATTATTTTGTCTTTCATATGCATCCTAAATATCAATTCAAAATAACACCCACTTTGTTCAGAATGACATCCTTAATGGTGGATTTTTATTAATCCCTACTATCTATTTAACTTAATACTTACCAACACCTGAAACAACTGCATTAGCGTTAAGCGACCTGGAGCTATACCATAGCATATAGAAAAACGAAAGTAGGCCTCTGGCCTTGACCCCTAGCCGGATGTGGGGCGGGAGTGATCCCCCCTTACCGGTCTAGCAGTGGCTAGGCCAATGAGCGCCTACTTCCGCCATTACAAAATTTTACAGGAAGCATCTTTATTAGTGTGGGAGGATACAAGGGAGGGTACCTCGTTTGTTTCAGGTGTTGGTAAGTATTAAGTTAAATAGATAGTAGGGATTAATAAAAATCCACCAATCTACTTTAACCATACTGTACCAACACCTGAAACAACTGCAGATTACCAAAGCGGAGGAGGGTAGATGCTTCAGTACCCCAACCCAACGCGTGAGAGCGAGACCTGGGCGCTTTTTCCCTTAGGGGGTTTAAAAAAGTGGTAATTCCACTAGACCCCCTTCCCAAAAAGCCCTGAGTAACCCCTTTTACTCCTTTAGCCTATATGCGGCTTTAGAAAGGGAAGGTAAAAGGCCTGCTCCAAATATTGCCCCAAAACATCATTGCAATGATATACCCACTAAAGTACCATAGGGGGAGTCGTTGGGAGCTTGCCTCCGTACTGACGGTCTAGACGGAGACGGCGGTCTGGGCAACAACTATCGTCCCGGGCGACCAAAACTTTCCTGATAGGGAAAGCGTCGCCTTCGTTCCCGGCCTCGATGTCTCGGAGGTCGAGCTGAAGGAACGTGTCGCGCGACCTCCAAAAGCTTAGAGAAGCTTAGTTCCGGAAAGGAGAAGCCCGAGGGCCCCGACCGGACAGAGAAAACGGTCCGAACCGTCGGGGCCGAGGACGGAACGAAAGATGGAGATGCGAACCAGAGGTGAGGGAACACCGCCTAGCTGATTCTAAGCCCCGAATTCTGGTAGAAAGATCAAGGTGACCGAAGAGTACTCATCCGAGAACTCTATGACGCGGGCCAGGAGGCTGAGAGCGTGAAGACCGCCGATCCTTCTGGCTGAACGACTGAGGGACTCGAGAAGTCCTGGCAGGAGCTTGGAGGCGGACCGCGTCCAAGAAGAGAGAGACAGGGGTGACGTACAGAAAAGCCATGGCCAAGGAAATCGTAGTGATGAAGGCTGCTCTGTACCCCGAAAGGGTCCGGGCAGAGAAATTTCCAGACCCGTGAAGAAAACGCCAAGAGTTCTACAGACTGTACCGTAGAAGGTCTTAATGGATCGTACTTCCTGTCACCACCGAAGACGAACCGAACGAAAGAGTCCTGGAAAAATCCAGGAAGGCATCTCAGGAAAGAACATGGCTGACTAAAAAAGCAGCCAGGAGATGACAAACCCCGCATGGAGTCAAAAACGGACTATGAGTGGCCGGACCGGGCCACCACACGCTGCTACGCCCTTTCGACCGGAAAAATATCGATCGAAGTGGCGAGACTGAGTCAAAAACAAATTGGCCCACATTTGGACAAGACTTGTTCAGAATGACGGGCAAGCAAAGGACCGACGACGGGAAGAAACAGCTAGTACTAAAAGATTAAGATGAGAATCCGCAAAACAGCAGATTCAACCTCTAAACTAGCAAACTGAGAAGCCAAGGAACGAATGTGCAACTGCACTTCGTAACCAACTCTACAAGCTAAGACCGTAGGAAGGCAAAATAAAAAACTGCCTCTGACGTAGGGACAGACCGAAACAGCAACATAGTTGCTATCGCATGACGTCAAATCAAGCCAGATGACGCGGAAATGTCCCCACCGAAAAGGAAACATGTAGACAAAAGCGGAACAGTGTGCAAACGTGACGTAAACACACCTCGACTTAACCCATTTCAACAGCACTGACTCAAAATGGGGGTGGGGGGCCTGAAGGAAGGCCCAAAAACACCCAGTCGAACAACTTAAGTTGAAAACTGACGTTTAGTGATCTGACAGCTGGGCATAGAAGATCATGTTAGCCGGACAGATGAGTCCGATCGGGACGGAACCAGACCGAAAAGGATGGCTGGAACGAGTGAACGAGTCCACTGGATGAACAACTCGTGGTTGTAATGAGAGGAAACGAGGGTCTGAAACAGAGCAAGTAAAAACCATGCCTGCCAGAACAGACATCATTCGAAAGAACGGCGAAGCCGGGGCCGTTCAGAAGGAAGGCAACAAGGGTACGGTTGAACCACTCTCGGTTGCAACCGTGAAAGAAGGAGCGCACGCTCCGACTTCTCTCTGCAAGGGCCTTAGTATACCTTGGCAGGAGGAAGGAGCTCCGAAACTGACTCCATCAGACTAAGAAGTCTGAGGAGACGGAAAAGTGTGACCGACTTCGAACTGAGAGGACGGACACCAACAGAGAAAACGAGGACAGTGTCCTCCGAGGCTGAGACTGTGAATCCGACCGTGTCGAACCCATCTCCAGACAGTCTTTAAAGTGCCCCAAAAAGAGTCTCTGGCCAGAAGAATCACCAAGAGAAGCTAGAGCCACTCCAAAGGTTGGTTCAATCACGGACTCAAAGAGCCTGAAAACAGCAAGAGAGCTCGTTGGAGAGGTTTTGCTCAAAGTACCGAATCAACAACGTCACAAAAGCACAGCCCTTGAGGGCTTTGGACAAAGCTGCTTCCAACTGTATTACGTTGGAAGGAAAAAACTTGACCGGGCAAGACTCTTGTCACAATGGAGTTTCTCCGGTACAGCCTTAGTAGGCTTGGAGAAAGAGGGAAATGGGAGGTAGTCCCATGGACACCTAGCACCGACTTGAACGGATGAATCAACAACAACAAAAGCCCACGGGAACTGAATCTTCCTTGGGCCAGGTAGACCTGCCCAAGGAGAAACGGTTAGTTACTGCGAGAAGCATAACAGAGTATCCAAGTGACGTCAGGATAACCGTGGAAAAATCCAATTGAACGGTACTGACTGAAAGAAACGGTAGAGGATTGAGGAACAAAAATAACCGTTTAAACGGCCATGACTTGTAACGAGTAACCCAAGTCAGAAAAACAAGGCCTGACAGGCTGGGCCGAAAAAGGCCGGAAAAGTTGATAGAACGGTTGGCAGGACCGGTTGAATGAGTAATCAGGTTGAACAACCCTTGTTGTAACCAGAAAAGCATGAAACTGAATAGAGCAAGAAAACCCATGCTCGTCAGAATCGAAGAAACGGACCACAGGAGCCGTTGCAACAGACATGAATGAAACAAAGAAAAACGATGGATCATTCCCAAAAGCCACCGTGACAAACGGAAGGTCAGAATCACCATGAGGTTCTTGAAGAATCGGAACGGAACCCGACGGTCCGTTGCCCAACCCGGTAAAATGGATCGGTGAAAGCGATCGATCAGAAGCACAAGAGCTCGAGATCAGCAGATCGAAGTAGATCTAACCAGATGATTAGATGGTACAAGAGAACTCTTCTTGTGAGAAAACCCTTGAAGAGCCCGACGATGAACCAAAAACCGATAGAAAACGGCTGGTTCATTCACGGACTCAAAGAGCCTGAAAACCACAGGAGAATTCGTAGGAGAAAAAATTTCCCCAAATTCTCTGTGATGGGCCGAACCAACGAAGCCGCAAAGCCACAGCCCTTGAGGGCTTTGACAAAGATTCCTCCAACTGCTTGAAGTTGGAAGACTTAATCCTGGTCGGGGCAAGATTCCTGTCGCAAAGGAGCTTCTCTGCTTCGGCCTTAGAAGGCTAAAGAGAAACGGTTAGCTTCTGCCATCTTCCCGGCACAAAGGAAAGCCTCTGCTTTCCGATTGGAGTGGTCCAGAAGCTTAGGAGCTTGGAAAAAGACCAGAACTCCTTTCCCTGGTGAGTGGCCGGACCGGGCCAGAACACGCTGCTACGCCCTTGCCTGGATGGAGACGGACTTAGCTAAGTCCACGTCCGAATCCACTGGAGAGCGCTGACGTTACGAGCCTCTGGGGTGGACTGTCTGGTCAGAACCAGGAGAAACCACCCGAGCTTTTTGAGGACGAGTACCCTGAAGCAGAACCCGGTGAGGGACCACAGGGGGACGGTGAACGCCCAAGCCGGACCGTGTGGTAGGACGGACGGACGGTGCACCGGTCCACGGACCGTAGCGGGCGGTGACGAAACCGCCGGTCCACGGACCGTGCGGTCCGTAGCGGACAGTGACGGAGACCGTAGCCGTCCGACCACACGGTCCGCCGAGGCCTCCCACCGAG
Source organism: Phymorhynchus buccinoides (assembly GCA_017654935.2). NCBI lineage: Eukaryota > Metazoa > Mollusca > Gastropoda > Neogastropoda > Raphitomidae > Phymorhynchus > Phymorhynchus buccinoides. The sequence continues at coordinate 16,881,460 of CM065681.1, read as the reverse complement.
GGAGGCCCGGGTCCGAAGGAGGCCTGAGGAAGCCGGAGAGGGCCCAGGCCCGGGGAGGCCGCCGCGCACGGCGCCCGAGGCCTCCCACCGAGGGAGGCCCGGGTCCGCCGGGGGCCCGGTGAGGGAGGCCCGACGGAGCACGGGGAGGCCTCCTAGGCCGCGGCCTCCGAGCACGGCGCCCGAGGCCTCCCACCGAGAGAGGCCCGGGTCCGGAGAGGCCTAGGACCGGGGAGGCCGCGGCCTCCGGGCACGGCCACCGAGGCCTCCCACCGAGGGAGGCCCGGGTCCGCCGCCGGGGGACCGGTGAGGGAGGCCCGACGGAGGCGGAGGCCTCGTCGGTGGGGAGGCCTCCGAGCACGGCGCCCGAGGCCTCCCACCGAGGGAGGCCCGGGTCCGGAGAGGCCTAGGACCGGGGAGGCCGCAGCCTCGTAGGCCGCGGCCTCCGGACACGGCCACCGAGGCCTCCCACCGAGGGAGGCCCGGGTCCGCCGTGGGACCGGTGAGGGAGGCCTGACGGAGCCGGAGAGGCCTAGGCCGGGAGGCCTCGTCGGTGGGGAGGCCTCATCCGTCCGTAGACGTGTCGACCGGCCTCCTGGCCGGGAAAACACTCAACCGATGTTACCCCCACTGGGGCGAACACCGGGAGACTCTCTCCTGAGAGGCACCAACAACACCATCGGGGATTTCCCGACGTGGAAGTGGTTTTAGCCTGTAGGCCTCGGCGTCCCCGGGCGGGGAGGTGTCGAGAGGCCTACGGCCTTCCGGGCTCGAGCTCCCATCGAGATCCCGGGATGTCTGCCCGAGGTCCCAGTCAAAAGACCTCGACCGGTGGTCGGAAGGGGACCTCCTTCGCCCTCTCTCCAACACTTGGTCGGAGAGGGAGGGGAGACTAGGCGGGGCCCCGAGTGCAAGCGTGCCACTCGGAGCGACAGACATGCGCGGATGCGACTTATCCAACGAAGCATTGTCCAAACGTCCGTGTAGAAGTGGAGGCCCGTGAAGAGAGGCCTCCTGGAACAGAGAGGCATGGCAGAAAAACACACGGACGAAATGGGCCTAGAGGCCTTCTGCACAACCGAAGCAGAAGGAGGGCCGAAATAAACAACTCGTGAAGACCAGTTTCTGGCTGAACGAGACGAGAACCGAAGAGGCCGCAGGAGTACTACGACCGTAGAGGCCTATAGAGGCCCAGACGGATAAAGAACGTTTAGACTTTTTAGAAAAAGTTTGAACGGATGAATTTTTCTCACGAGGATCGAATCGGAACAATAAGAATAATATCGTGGAAGAGAACGAACCGTAGGGTCCGAAAGAACTTGACTGATAAAAAGGAACTCGAGTTGAAGAGACCAAATGACGCGCGCGCGCGCGTGCACTACTAGTACTACTAGTAGCAGTGCACGGTGAGTCACTGAGTGACGAACAGAAAAACTAAAACTGTGAAAGTTCTAGCGAACTTAGGCTATAGAAACTGAGACAATCGAGACTCAGTATTACACTGAAACTGATGATAGAGAGGAACAGGAACGAACCCACCAGTTAAGAGTGTTGTAAACCAAAAAAGGTAGAAGCCAGGCAGCCCAGGTCAACAAAGAAACGCTGGAAAATTGTAATGGCGGAAGTAGGCGCTCATTGGCCTAGCCACTGCTAGACCGGTAAGGGGGGATCACTCCCGCCCCACATCCGGCTAGGGGTCAAGGCCAGAGGCCTACTTTCGTTTTTCTATATGCTATGGTATAGCTCCAGGTCGCTTAACGCTAATGCAGTTGTTTCAGGTGTTGGTACAGTATGGTTAAAGTAGATTGTCAAATTTCAAAATGACTGTAAAATCATAATCAGCAAAGATGACAGCCACTAATTATTTCACCTCTTAGCTTTTTGAAAGAACTTGATAAATAAGAAACTTGAGAAGTGTTTTATAAGATAACACACTTATCATTAAATACCAACGCTCTTAAGAGGCCAACACAAAGCTAAAAATTCCACTGGCATCTAAGTATTCCTACCTTATTGAGGTAAAATCCCTGTTCGTCAACTTCCGGCGATTTGGGCGAAGTCACCTGCTGACCACTCTGCTGCTGCTGTTGTTTCTGCAAACTGAATGTAAACTGAAATCCCGTCTTGGACCCGTCTTTGTTCTCCGTCGTCGGGGAAGACACTTGACCCAGCTTCGACTGGAAACCCAACGCCGGTTTAGCACCATCCGGAGACCCCCCAAACACGGACGGCTTTGGACTCTCTGTAGCAGCGACAGACCCAAAAATGGACGGTTTCTGGATTCTTTCCGGCTGCTCATTGGAAACCAACAGCTGCTGTAGCAGCCCCGAACAAGGTTCTGATTTAGCGGGGGTGGTGGTGGTGGTGGTTTGAGGTTTGGCCCCAGTGTCTTTTGCAGCACCGTCTTGACTAGAAGGTGTGCCTGTTCCAAAGCTGAAGCCTGTGGGTGGAGTAGGAGCAGCGCCGCTGGCAGCTGAAGAACTCCCAAACACAAAACCTGTGGAACAATTAAAACAGCGCTAAGATTGATCCAAAGACTGATGGCAAAAACTGACTTTATTGGTCTCAAACACCAAACCTGTGCAACAATAATAAGAGCGCAAAGATTGAACCCAGGACTGACAGCATAAACTGACTTCATTGGTTTCAAACACCAAACCTGTGCAACACTTATAACAGTGCTAAAATTGATCCAAAGGCTGATGGCATAAACTGACTTCATTGGCTTCAAACACCAAACCTGTGCAACAATTTTAACAATGCTAAGATTGATCCAAAGAGTAAGACTGATGGCATAAACTGCCATATTTGTTGCTTTAAAACACATCATAAACCTGTGGGAGACTAGTCTTTAGACAGCTGTGTCACAAACTAATATGTAAGACAGGACAAATTATTACATGGGTTAAACTTCACAGACTGAGAAGAGGGATGGGGTAGCATAGCACATCAATCTAAGAAAAAACAACCTGCTTTCATCTTTGGTCGACATGAACCTAAACTTGGGACAAAAAGTAACATGAGAACTGCATTGGCATATACAGTACATGTACAAAGAAACAGCTTAGTTTTCTGCCCCAATAGCATTTGCCTCATCTGCTATCTGGAGGTCCTAATGCCTGAAAGAGTGGGGATACATTTTGGGCAAGGCATCTCAACTATAAACAAATATGAACCTAGTTTCTCGGGAATACAAGTTGCCTTCTTTGTTATCTGTAGGTCATGATCTTGATTGATCTACACACAAACGCATGGCCGCACACGCAAGCACTCGCACACACAAAGCTTAAACCAACCAACCTGTGGTGGGTGCTGATGAGGTTGTTGTCGTTGAAGCCCCAAAGATGGAAGGTGCGGTGGAAGCAGTGGAAGCTGACTGCGTGCCAAAAGCGGAAGTGGTGGGCGTGCCAAAGGCGAACTTGAAGCCACCGGGGGTGGAAGACGAGGAGGAGGAGGAAGAGGAGGTGGGGGCAGCTGGTTCTGGTGGTTTAGCGGGCATGCCGAATTTGAATCCTCCGGCTTCAGAGGGAGCTGTCGTTCCAAATTTGAAGCCTCCCCCTGGGGCTGTGCCTCCTGTGCTTTGATCCTGTTGGGGAAAAGGATTGGAACTTAACTGAATGCTTATCTGTTCCATTTAAAAACTAAAAAAACCCCACAAAAACAGGAAAAGTGATTAGAGACACAGACTGAAGGGGTGAGTGGGTGTGTAAAGATTAAGATAAAAATTATAGCCCCGTCGACAACTAAGGCCATGTCAAGGCTGTCACCACGTTAAATCTTACCACGTATTATAAAAAAGATAAAATCACAAGATAAAAACATAATCCAAATCTTCGGTTAAAACACTTTGTGTGGGTGAGAAAATTATGTGTGTGTGCATGCGCCTGCGTGCAAGAATGTGTGGGCGAGTGTTTGTGCTCGCCTGCATGTTCGTTCTTTAGTTTTACGTCTGTTCACCCACAAGTGATATTAAACAAAAATGTGTATGTGTATGTGCCAGTATGTGCATCTGTACATGGGTGTGTGTATGTATGTACCTGCGTGCAAGTATGTGTAAGTGTGTGTGCTTGCCTGCATGAGTATGTGCATCTGTACATGTGTGTGTGTGTGTGCATGCATAAAATAATTCAGCACATTCCCCAGCGTTGAGCGACAAAGCGTCGATGTTCAGACAGACCAAACTTACGGCAGCACCAATGCCAAACTTGAACCCTCCAAAGGTGCCCGGAGCCCCGGAGGACGAGGAGAACACGCTGGGTTTGTCCGCAGCCTTGGCCTCCTCCTCCGTCAGGCCTGGCTTGCGGGTCTGGCAGGCCACGCAGCGCTTGACGTCCCCCGTGTTGCTGATGCAGCACACCTCACACTCCCAGCTGCCCTCTGCTGGCTTGAACAGCTCCGCTAACGACGGCTGAACAACGGTGACAGAAATCATGCATTTTAATCCTCCTTTCAATTGATAACTATAGCTTCAGAAATTCTCTGTCAAAGGTGTCTGAAAAGCATTGAGAGAGTCATACAACTGATTGACAATCAATACAGTCAATCATGAAAAGCATCTTCAAAATTTGATGTACCCAAACAAACAAAAAAGCGGTCACTTTCTGAATGTCTCCTAATACGGATTAAGCACTTTTCAAAGAGCCAAACACACTTTTCAGTATTTATTTACCTTCTCTGGGAAACTAAAAATTATATTGTAAATGTTTTTCACTAAAGGCTGAAAAACCTTCAGAGAATTACACACTGATTATCCACAACACGGATATACCCAGAAAGACGAAAAATGTATGAAACATACTTCTCGTTCCACTTTCATAGACGGAGAAGAACACAAGCTCTCACCTGCTTCTCTTTCTGTCCGGCAGTAGCAGCTGAAGCTGAAGCAGAAGCAGCGGTGCCAAACTTGAACTCCCCAGTACTACCACCACCACCACTGCCTCCAAACACGCTCTTCTGATTGGAGGAGGATTTGGTGTCGCCTTTTTGGAGGTCTTTGCGTTTGGCGGAGCAGGCCACACATTTCTGAGTGTCGGGTTTGTTGAAGAGATAACAGCCCTCGCACTGCCACTCTCCCTCCACCGGTTTGAACATTTCTGCCAGGCTCTGGGGAATGGGAAGAAGAATGGGGAAATGAACGGCATTTCTTTCTGTTAGAGGGGTGGGGGATGGGTGCGGGGCAGACTGACTGAGACAGACAGACAGAGAGACAAACCAAAAGGAATTCTGATCTTTTTTTAAACATCCTCCTTCAGCTTGCTGAAGATCTACCAGTGTACATAAAAAGATACAGTAGCAATTTCAACCGAACTCTGGAGCAAAAAAGAAAAAAAAAGATCAAACTCTAAAGCTATCGTTTATTTCTTTAAAAAAAATGTTGTTATTAAATAAAAAAACTAATCATATATTTTTTTTTTATAGTAACTTTCAAAGACAAACAAGAAAACAAAACCAATTCAAAGACGACTGACATGACCTCTTTCATCTCAGATTTGAGATCGCAATGATTTTGAAGTATTAAAAAAACTCACAAACTACTCCAGCCATGCACACAAACAAAACATACAGAAACAAAAGGAGAAATGAAAGAAGATTACAGGTTTTTACTTCAGGTTTAGACATAGGGAAGTGGTAGATCAGACTTTTTTTATATATAGACTTTATATATCAGGCATGGGAATTAGAGAAGACAAAAAAGACTGAAAGTTGGGGTCTGGAAGCAGGCATAGGAACAAGGAATAAAAAACAACAACTGAAAACCATGTGTGTTAGGATACAGCCCCCAGAAAATGAAGCTTCTTCTGTTATCTAAGCCTTAAAACCAGTAATAGAGATAAGACTGATATGTTGAGTTCATTCTGCATTCATTTATAACTAATAACTTTTTACTCATTGGGCTTCTTTTTTTTTTATCTCATAAATTTCCTCTTGGACCATCAAAAAAGCTGAACATGGCAAAAAAAGACTGAAGAGGACCATCAAAAGACTGACAATTCCCATACCTGATATATAAAGAGGAAACAGACTTTAGAAAAACTCTCTACAGCAATTGGTTCCCCCACAACGAACCACTACAAAAGCAAAGTCAGGGGCAAAATTGTGGTCTAAGGGAGTGAAGCGAGTTTAGAAGTGACCAAGGTATGGTGTGCACACAATTTACTTCCCTTGAAGAAAATGCATAAAATTGGCAGCTATCTATTAGTTCTGGACATATATGGCCGGAGCGACTTGAATGAGTGAACCCCCATACACAAATACCTTCATGGGAGTCTTGTCAGACTTTGGCGAAGTAGCATCAGCGACAGTAGTAGAGTCGGCAGTAGCAGTAGTGGTAGCAGCATCAGCGTTAGTGATCTCCTTCTGGCAGTTTTCAAACGCCGCCTTGAACTCTCCTGATTTGTCAGGGTTCTTGGACTTCACAGCAAACTTCTCCACCTTCAGAGACAAAGATCATAATGATGATGATGATGATTATGGTAATAATGGCACAATAATATAATCTATGCACACAAAAACACAGACATAAGTCAGTGTTTTCCTTTCCCACCACACACACACCAGTCAGATTCACAAAAACAGAAACACTCACTAATACAGATACTCTTTCTTTTTTGCTCACTACTCTTTCTTTTGCTCACACACACCATTTATTTATTTAAGAAAATTTAAATAGCGCTTCACCTTTAAACTCTGAGCGCTTTACAATTGCACTAAAATGATTCATATTAAAAGCAACTCCTTACACCCCCCCCCCCCCCCCCCCCTATCCTTCACATATAAACTCTGTCTCTCGTAGTCCCCCCCCCCCCCCCCCCCCAATCCAGTTGGACAGACAGCCCGACCTTCATCAGCGTAGTCATGAGCCGTATAGTCAGCTTCATTCAGACCAGATGGGTGGACAGACATACAATCAGACAGTTGGACAGACAGCCCGACCTTCACTTCCCCTTCAGCTTCTCTCTCAGTGGAGTCTTCATTCGTAGTCATGGGTGCGTGTAGGACCAGACATGCTCTGAGGCGCTCAGTGGTGTCAGCTTCATTCAGACTGACAAAACAGATGGGTGGACAGACATACAATCAGACAGTTGGACAGACAGCCCGACCTTCACTTCCCCTTCAGCGTAGTCATGAGCCGTATAGCACCAGGCGCGGTCTGAGGCGCTCAGTGGAGTCAGCTTCATTCAGACAGACAAAACAGATGGGTGGACAGACATACAATCAGACAGTTGGACAGACAGCCCGACCTTCACTTCCCCTTCAGCGTAGTCATGAGCCGTATAGCACCAGGCGCGGTCTGAGGCGCTCAGTGGAGTCAGCTTCATTCAGACAGACAAAACAGATGGGTGGACAGACATACAATCAGACAGTTGGACAGACAGCCCGACCTTCACTTCCCCTTCAGCGTAGTCATGAGCCGTATAGCACCAGGCGCGGTCTGAGGCGCTCAGTGGAGTCAGCTACATTCAGACAGACAAAACAGATGGGTGGACAGACATACAATCAGACAGTTGGACAGACAGCCCGACCTTCACTTCCCCTTCAGCGTAGTCATGAGCCGTATAGCACCAGGCGCGGTCTGAGGCGCTCAGTGGTGTCAGCTTCATGTCAGGAGAGATGTAGTGGTTGGCACACACCTTCAGCACCTGGTCAAAGACAGGTAACATGTGACATATGAGTGAGAGAGAGATAACTCAAACATGTTTAATGTCAGACCTCCGGCCTAGAGAGAGAGAGAGAGAGAGAGAGAGAGAGAGAGAGAGAGAGAGAGAGAGAGAGAGAGAGAGAGAGAGAGAGAGAGAGAGAGAGAGAGAGAGAGAGAGAGAGAGAGAGAGAGAGAGAGAGAGAGAGAGAGAGAGAGAGAGAGAGAGAGAGAGAGAGAGAGAGAGAGAGAGAGAGAGAGAGAGAGAGAGAGAGAGAGAGAGAGAGAGAGAGAGAGAGAGAGAGAGAGAGAGAGAGAGAGAGAGAGAGAGAGAGAGAGAGAGAGAGAGAGAGAGAGAGAGAGAGAGAGAGAGAGAGAGAGAGAGAGAGAGAGAGAGAGAGAGAGAGAGAGAGAGAGAGAGAGAGAGAGAGAGAGAGAGAGAGAGAGAGAGAGAGAGAGAGAGAGAGAGAGAGAGAGAGAGAGAGAGAGAGAGAGAGAGAGAGAGAGAGAGAGAGAGAGAGAGAGAGAGAGAGAGAGAGAGAGAGAGAGAGAGAGAGAGAGAGAGAGAGAGAGAGAGAGAGAGAGAGAGAGAGAGAGAGAGAGAGAGAGAGAGAGAGAGAGAGAGAGAGAGAGAGAGAGAGAGAGAGAGAGAGAGAGAGAGAGAGAGAGAGAGAGAGAGAGAGAGAGAGAGAGAGAGAGAGAGAATGAGCGAGCACTGATGGGTGTTAGGCTCACACCAAATGAGAGGATATGGTCAACCCACACACAACTAAATGGAAACCTGACTTTAGCAAACCGATTGCGAACTACATGCATGTAGGTTCATATATTTGCACCCTAAAATTGTTTGCTAAGGGTAAAATTACACAGCTAAAACTACTAAAAAGCTGATGAAAATGCGCACCATAAATAAGAGACAAAATCATTCTCTTATCTCGTTTTTGAAGATGACATACTGTTCACACAAAACAGAAAAAACATTGTTCATGTTCCTCTCTGAAAGTGTCTAAGCATTATTGATCAATCCTCGAGAAACTGTGAGTGGTCTATTTGTCCTCCCATGTACCTGTTCTCTGCGCATGATGACCCTGAAGCGGGGAGCGGTGTCCCCAGACTGCAGGATCTTCAGCTCCCCGATGCCCCTCTCCTTCCACTGGCCGGTCTCTGTGTCGAACCGGAACAGCTTCACACGGTCGCTGAACACCTACAGTGAACATCAAGGCGTTTAGATGCTTTGTGGTAGGAAGATCCAACACCACTATCTACAGAAACTCATTTTTTCCACGTACTACCATCGAGTGAAACAGACTGCCAGAAGAAATCTTCAGCTTTGAACCTTTCCATTTGCTGGGCAGTTCAGATGCCCGGTACAGCCCTCATACCAACTATCCCTCACCCCCCACTTGACACGGCATCATGCTGAGGGCCTGATCAGGGACCTGGCTGGCTGGGCCATAGTAGAAATAGAATATTTTAAAAAAATAAGAGTTGCTCTCCCCGAGTTTTTCCCCAACAGTATTTATGTCCAGAATTGGAGTTCTTCCGGAGTAACTGATCAAGATCAAGATGCATTAGCGTCCCTTTGTTTTATAGGCAGTGTGATTGATGAAGTCAAGCCCAGCCGTGAATGACTTCAACTCACCAATAATCACACTGCATGAAATCGAAAGTCTAAAACTGGACATATCTTTTTTTTAAATAATAAACATTTTAATTTGTTTTTCATATATGCACATGTAAACTGAGGAAAACAAAAATAACAACATAAAACCAACACACACATACATACATAACATCATCAACAACAATAACAAAGAATAACATCAAATGGAGAAACATGACATCCGACATTCCAAAGGCACTTTTCACAATGTCATAAATATTAATGGGTACAGGTATCGCAACTATTAATAATGTGTGTACAATTTATGTGTTACCATGGAGGAATAAAGGTTCATAAAAAAAACTGGACATATCTCCCTAACATTAACTCACCTCTCCATTAACTCAAATTTGCAAACTGACTCTCAGGCATTTTTTTAAAACTTTTAAGTTACCTCCTTCAAAGGTAACACAATCTGTAATCCACTGCAGTGCAGTGTCTCCTCAGGTGGTTGCCACTGGATGACAACACTGATTGCTCCCTATGGTCTACGACCTGACAAGCCAGGATGTGGCTCTGAGATGGGACTCAGAATGAGCAGCATGGGAGCAGTAATGCTACTGAAAGACCCCAAAAATGAAACGAGCAAAAAAAAATCAAAAAAAATCTGATTCATAGAACAACATCTTGCGAACAATAATTCCCTAGAGTAGCTTCAATTTTATTTGTTACCTTTTTCAAAAGAAAAAAATTCCCTTCACAGATTAAAAAACACACACAAAAAACAACTAAACCTTGGAGGGCCCCAACCATTCCCAGCATACCTTGATCTCTCCCTCCTCCCCTGTCTTGACCTCCACCAGGTCGGGCAGTTCGATGATGGGCTTGAAGTCCACGTTGGGCTCGTACTCATCTATGCCCTCATCCTCTCGCCCTCCCCCCGGGGACTTGAGGGGCGACGGGCCCTTGGTGAACAGCGGCTGGGAGCTGGCCTGGAAACCCGGTGATCCTCCCTTGGGCTGAGAACAGAGTTACAATCATAAAATGATACAATCTAGTACTGTCATAGCTTAACTCTTCTAGCACCATGGGTGAAAACAATCGCCCAAGACATCACTCTTCACTCCCACCAAATGCAAAGACATTCACTGCCAACTACCCTGCTATGTGCTTGTTTACTTTCAGAGCTTATGTCAACGATTTCTTCCGTTAATGGGGCACCCTGACGGATGCATTTTTGCAAGAAACATGTCGAGGTCACCAGAAAGACAGTGTTTTCAAGGATTGCTCACATTGCTCTGGTTTCATAAAAATCAAACCGTCAAAACGACGATTTCTCCATTTTGGATGGGGTGGGTGGAGGCCACTGAGAGTGGTTGAAGCTTTTTCTTCTTTGTAGTGCTGTAATTTTTTTATATAATTTGGAGCTATTTCCTTTGTTGTGAGCAAAACTCCTTTTGGTAAACTATAAAAAAGCTTGCATTGTGGAAACTTTGTGCAAACGATTTGGTCTAACTCAAGCGGCCATTAGAAAAGAGAAGGCATATGCCTTCATGTGCCTTCTGCACATGCCTTCTCTTTCACTGAAAGAATCTGAATCTGACTTCCAGCATCTCCGCCAAGGAGGAATCACCGATTTGACGGTTAAGAAAAAAAGAACCTCATGAGAGACAAGCTATGACATGCACTAAAAATAACTAACAGTAACAGTTCCACTTTTGTTACACACACTCATACTAACAGTAACATTCACACTAGCCGCCGTGGTGTAGTGGTTAGCATCGCGGACTACTGGCTGGGAGGTCACGGGTTCAAATCCCATCAGAGGCGAGGTTGTTTTGGTCCTGGACCGACTCCTACCCAGAGTGAGTGGCTATGGGCTCAATGCGAAGACTGAAACCACGCAGTCGAGCTTAATCCGCTTAACGGATGCGATTCTTACAGTGTTGCTCTAATTTCATGACCAACATTCCAGGTGTCCGTAGTTCTTGGGCATGATTAACGCCGGGATATCATTATGAAAGGAAGCGTAGAGTACAGCCCTGTCACGTAGTCTCAGACCGATATGGAACTCCATAGCATCATCATCATCATTGTCATCAGCCTCATTTCCATCAATCATCAAATTCTGTGGCGTAATGTAGAGCGCTGTAAAGTGGAACTCTCTCTCTCTCTGCATGAGAATGTGCGTAAACACATCTGTATTCCCGATCGCTTAGGATTATCAAGAAGATTTTGAGGATTTCTTTTGACTGATGCTTTGTCTATTTTTAATTTTGTTCTACGTTTTGATATTTTATATTCATACTTTGTTGTTGTTTGTTGTGATATTTACTAACACTCTTCTTCTTTTTGTACTTTTCCCCTTGTGAACTGGTATGATTCCACCAATATTTATACTGTGTAAGTAATGTGAACTGAGCACACCATAAGCTTTGTTTGTTGTGGGGTCTTCTGCAATTTCTTGTTAGATTGTATTGCATTGCCTTCTTTCATGTTTCTGTCGTAAATAAAACATTTAAACCAAATGTTGTGGCTTTGCATGCCCTGCTCTCATGGTGACCTCAGTTTCGATTTCCAATCCAGTGTATGCTTTGGTGTGTTCGGGTCAAAGTCATGGGGATCAGTATTTTCTGGGGAGCTGTCGATGGACGGTCGTGGTGGCGCCCTTGGGGGAGGACCTCACTGATGCTGGCTCCGCAATTAAAACATTATTGTTGTCAGTAGGAGGCTTAGTAGGTGGTGTCCAGCATACAGGTTCCACTGAACTCCACCGAAGTGACTCAGCAGCAGTGCAGTGTCTCCTCGGTTGGTTGCCTCCCGACGGACTAACATAGACTTGCTCCCCTTGGACGGCTGATCTCGGATTCTGCGACTTGAGATGCTGTGGTGTGGCTGCGAGATGGGATTCGGAATGAGCGGCATGGGAGCAAAGCCACTGTACGGCCCATTCACGCTTCTAACCACTACTACCACATACCTTGAACACTTCAGACGTCGTCCCAGAGCTGAGACCGGCAAAGCTGGGAGAGCCCGACGACGCTGACCCCTGGCCAAAAACAAAAGTCTGCGTCTGACCCGAACTTCCAACACCAGCCACGCCTGTCGACCCAAACACAGAACCCGCCGGTTTGGACGGTGTGAATGTGAAACCGGCAAACGGCTTTGCCGTGTCACTGCTGCTAGCGGTTGTTGTGGTGGTGGTAGTGGGTGAGGCTGGTGTGGCGGTAGCAACTTTAATGCTGCTCTCTTTCAGCTTGAACTGGGGACTGGCTTTGGGCTTTTCCTCAGCTTGGCCGGTGTCTGCCGGTTTGATGACTGGTGTGGACGTGAAGGTGAAACCGCCGAGCGTGGCTTTGCCGGCTCCTGAACCCGGCGTAGCGGTGGTGGCGGTGTTCTGTGGTGTGGTGGTTTTGGTGGAGGCAGCAGGTGAGGATGCCACAGTCTGAGGAAAAAGTGAGCGAGTAGGGAAAAACAGCATCATCTTTTTTCCCCCTTCATTCAATCATACACACAGTCACATTATAAGGTGCAGAGGTCTCAGTCTAGGAAAAAAAGTAGCGCCTTATAGTCCGAAAAATACGGTAAACTAAATATGGCACCTAGATGCAATTTCTTTCTTTTTGGAGACAATAGTCAGCAAAATCAAAATTTTGCCTTTGAGAAACTTTTGAATTTTTGACAATTTATTAATCATTAATGTTATGGGTGAAAATGCGGCCATTTCATTTGATCTGGCTTCACTCACTGTGGCATGTGGGGAAGGCTGGGGTGTGGGAGTCTTGCCCCCAAAGGCGGTGGGTGCGGGGGAAGTGGGGGCTTGGATCCCCAACCCCTTCACCACAGCTTCCACCGTGCTGCCCAGCCGCTTGGCCTGGTCAGCGCTGTCAAACCTGAACAGGCAGAAAAACATATGCAGAGACATACATACATATGCACAGATAAATACTGTGACTAATGTGATCTCATTTAGACTCACTTTCAAAGCTCTTTCTTTCTCTCTTTCCCAATAGCTTAATCCTTTCACCGCCAATGTCGCTTTTTAGCACAATGATTTAACACCCATGTCACTAAAAGGCATCAAAGCAGGGTCTGTTATCCAAAGAGCCTTTTTTCTTAATGTTTGGAGGTAAGGACAGGCCTTACGCTACACATGTCACAGAGGAATCACCAATATTGCAGATTATTTTTTTCATCTACCCAGGTAAGTTTAATGGAATTTTTTGGCGAAAAATGGCTGGTAGCAAAAGGGTTAAAATAACATCTCTTCTCTTCTTCTTCTACTGCGTTTTCAACACATCTCTCTCTTGAGTGGACGCCGCAGGGGGGGAAAAACGAGGGCGGCCAAAAGAAACCTGGAGGACAATGGAAAAAAGAGCTGAGGGGCAAAGGACTAAGCCCCCCAATGTAGCAGCAGACGGTCAGGTGGAGATTCCTTGCCGTCGCTTCAAGTCATTGTCGCAGTTCAGCCATCCAGTGACCTACAGAGAAGCAAAAACAATCATCCATAACCACTACCGGTCCAAGTGGAAGAGAAGCAGACCCGTCACATTCTGAAAATAAAAAAGAGGAGCGAGAATCTAGGGGCTGGCACCCCAGTAAAATTCATTGCCACTTCGAAATGTGCAGCCTTCTCTTTTGTTCTTCAAACATGCAGTCGTTTTTGTCAGTTTGAGATCCATTTTAGAGTAAGAAATATTGACCATTGTCAATTTGAGATCCATTTTAGAGAAAGAAATATTGACCAATCTACAATATTTGTTGGTCATTTAGCCTGAGATAAGTATATGCCTCGTGTAGCCCCTCACTGTCTCATGCTGACCCTTAGATGTCCATTAGCTGGTGCTTTGAAGGCATGCTCTTTGTTGTGAAATTGAGTGGAAAATGTATACAAGACAGATTTTAAAATATAGGAGCTGGGGAGGTTGCAAGAGGAGCTAGGAGCAATGCTCAACATATCTGAGCTGCTCCTCTGAAATCGGAGCAAGTGGCAGGTCTGGAGAAGGCAGGGTGAAGACAGTGGTGTTGATACAATCCACCAGCTCAACAGACACCAGCAAACAACCCTCTTCCGGCTGAGAACTGGCCACTGCAGACTGCTGAGCCACCTCAATCGACTCAAAATCACCCATACCGATGAATGTCCATGTGGTTCAGGATCCCAGACCCCTGAACATATACAACACTGCCCAACACATGATGCTCTACGACGCCAAAGATTCTAAAAGGGTAAGATGGACTACTTAAGAGTTACAGCGAACCGGTCTGATAGAGTTATCGTTAGTGGGGTAGTTATACACCATTCACAGCGGCGGCTATCCAAAAACTCAGACTGGAATTTGAACGGAGAATTCAACTGGCCTATTGATGTGTAAATGTGTCACGTTTAAAAGGGACATAACCAGTGTTTCTGTCCTCACTACTCATATAGGGAAAAGAGACCGGATGCTTGTCTTCCCCTATAGTCTTTGACGACGCCAAACCTGGCCAGGGGGGGTGGAGCTGCAGGTGCAGCTTTGGGGCAGCCGCACCGACCTGGAGAAGACAGTGGACTTCGTCATGGCGACCAATTTGAAAGTCTAACGCTGCCAGCTACATCGAACGCTGAAGAAGAAGTCATTGTCAGTAGTCTAGAAGCAGGCAAGGGAGAAAAAAGCGGCTACAAGACAGATGCCCAACAAGCAATGGCAGCCAATATAAACAAAATTCTGCCAAACCTGAAATTTAAAACACTAACATTTCCTTTAAAAAAATCGTGGACACATGTATGCATGTGCATGCAAGCCACAGAAAAGCACACACACGCACATACAGCAGAATATGCTGTCAGTCAGAACATCTCAAGCTTCTCCTAGCTGCTAACACACACAAACACTTTCAGGCCTATTCACACGCACACGTGAGTATGCAAATACTTACTATTCACACGCACACGCGAGTATGCAAATACTTACACCCACACATACACACAGAGGATACTCACGTCAGTCTGAACATCTCATCGAGCCGTTTCTCTCCAGCAGAGCTGACAGACCACAGGAAGTAGTTGGGGGTGAAGCTTTGCACCACTCGAATTATCGCAATGTTGTGGCTGGTCAGGTTTTCTTGGGTTTCCTTCTTTCTCACCACAATGCTGCCCTGTATCGAATAATAATAATAATCAAATCAATGTGTAAGTAATCGGTACAGTCTCCATCAAATTGTGAAGATTAAGATTAAAATTATAGCCCCGTCGACAACAAAGGCCATGTCAGGGCTGTCACCACGTTAAATCTTACCACGTATTAAAAAGGGATAAAAACACAAGGTAAAAACAAAATCAGTTTTTTTGTTAAAAAACATTAATCAATCACAAACTTAGCAAGTAAAAACATGACACGTCTAGAATTAAAAACATCACAGTAGCTTACATCAAGTGAAAAATATTGATGTCTTTCAGGTAATTAAAGATCGTGTCAGGCAGAACGTCACAGAACAAAATTTGTGGAAAAAATACAGACTGGGAAGGAAAGAAATAGTTAGCTAGTGTGTGTGTGTGTGTGTGTGTGTGTGTGCATGCATGAGTGCGTGCGCATGCATACATGAGTCTGAGCTTTTTTTTGGTCAATGACCCAAATTGTCCCCTCATTTTATGCAGCCAGCAGTCATGACCCATAAAGTCAGAAAACAATCTGTAACTCTTGACACATTTCTAGCCCCTTATTTGGGAAATTGATCCCTCATTTTCTCTAATCAGGGGGTCATGACCCAAAAACTAAAAATCTGGAAAGCCTCTCGACACATTTCTAGCCCCTTATTTGGGAAATTGACCCCTCATTTTTCTCTAATCAGGGGGTCAAATGACCCATTAACTTTGAAAATCTGAAACTTGACACATTTCTAGCCCCTTATTTGGGAAATAGACCGTTCATTTCCTCTAATCAGGGGATCAAATGACCCATAAACATGAAAATCTGAAACTTGACACATTTCTAGCCCCTTATTTGGGAAATAGACCGTTCATTTCCTCTAATCAGGGGTCACATGACCCATAAACTTTGAAAACAATGTGAAGCTTAGGAGACCCAGACCCGCGCAAACCCCAAGCAGTGTGAGAGCCGACCTGCTTGGATGTGGTATCCTGGAAGACCCTGACGTCCACAGCGGGGGTGTCTCCACTGGGCGTGGTCAACTTAGCCGTGTCCTGGAACAGAACCACCACTCCCTGCTGGGACTCCCCGGACGGCTTGCCCACACTGCTGCTGCTGGGGAAGGCTGGCTGGGGGGACTTGGAAGAACCTGCAGTGACAAAGGGGCCAAGGATAAAGATTACGTCTCGTAGATGACAACTACTGTCTTGGAACAGAACCACCAGCCCCAGACGGTTTGCCCACACTGCTGCTCGGGAAAACTGGCTGGGGGGAACCTGCAGTGACAAAGGATTGGGGAATCTGACAACATGCGGCAACAAGTACTGTCTTGAAACAGAA
The DNA here is from genome assembly GCA_017654935.2 of Phymorhynchus buccinoides. Taxonomy (NCBI): domain Eukaryota; kingdom Metazoa; phylum Mollusca; class Gastropoda; order Neogastropoda; family Raphitomidae; genus Phymorhynchus; species Phymorhynchus buccinoides. The sequence goes on along the minus strand of CM065681.1, from coordinate 16,864,755 downwards.
CCACCAGCCCCTGCTGGGACTCCACAGACAGTTTGCCCACACTGCTGCTGGGGAAGGCTGGCTGGGGTGACTTGGACGAACCTGCAGTAACAAAGGATTGGGGAATTTGACAACATGCGGCAACAAGTATTGTATTGGAACAGAACCACCAGCCCCTGCTGGGACTCCCCAGATGGTTTGCCCACACTGCTGCTGGGGAAGACTGGCTGGGGGGACTTGGAAGAACCTGCAGTGACAAAGGATAGGGGAATCTGACGACATGCTGTCACATGCCCATTTTTACTTCCCTTTGTGTCTCCCTAAGAACAATAATGCTAGAGAAACTTGAGGGAGATGCATTTTACCCTATAGACAGAGGACCAGTTGATTATTTCTCATACACAACAGTAACAAGGATTGATAAACTCAATCTCTCTCTCTCACACACACACTTCATATCAACTTAGGACTGTTTTGTCCCTGAAACACCTAGTTTGCTTGCAGTGCCGGATAGATGCTTTTCAAAATATGTGCAAATTATCTTACACAAATGAGCACACATACAGTACACATTCATCTACCCTCCACCCCCACCCCTCACACACACAAGAGCACCTTCTATAGCTTTGTTCACATACTAACTATTATTCTTTGGACCATGTTTTAATCCTTTGTGTCTGCATGACCACAACAAAGATGAAACGACTGCTTGTTTGGAGAGTTGGGCAGTAATTTCCTTACAACCTTGTGCATGGTGCTTCCCCACTGGTCTGATTCTTCTACCCAGCTAGCACACGCATCTCCCTGCCCAGCCCAGGGTACATCCCCACTCTTCTACCCTCACACACATTTCCCTCACCTTGCCCAGGGTACATCCCTACTCTTCTACCCTTACACACATTTCCCTCACCTTGCCCAGGGTACATCCCCACTCTTCTACCCTCGCACACATTTCCCTCACCTTGCCCAGGGTACATCCCCACTCTTCTACCCTCACACACATTTCCCTCACCTATCACAGGGATGGGCTGAGCCGCTGCCTGCTGCCCCGCCTTTCCCCCAAGGGCCGTCACTATGGCTGACTGCGAGGTTACGGCCCCTGGGCTGGCGCCTGTCGGGGGAGTGGAGAAAAATCCCGGGCCGGGCATGGAGGCTTGCGTGCTGGAATACTGCAGGGCCTGACCCTTCAATGCTGAGGCAAAGTAGCCTGGAAAACATGACAGCAATGCACATCATGTTGTTGACAGGCATGGTAGTGGGGGCAAAGCGGTTTTCAAGGAAAATGGCCGGGGTGACCCAGGTCCAGGAGGCCGAAGAAATTTTTGGTAAAGGTCAAGATGTGCCACCCCCCCTACCTATCTCGGTGAATTCTATTTTTCCGTTATTGCCTTTCTTACCATACATAAAGCTGTATTTTAGGAACATTTTTAGCTAATAACCTTTTTCGAATACTAACCCTAACCCTACCCCTACCCCCCACCCTATAAGACGGAAAAACGCAACGAACCACAACTGTGACAAATCGCGGTGTACTGCAGTACATAGTGGGGGGTAGGGTTAGGTTTAGGGCTAGGGTTAGGGTTAGTATTCCAAAAAGGTTATTAGCTCAATATGTTCCTAAAATACAGCTTTATGTATGGTAAGAAAGGCAAAAACGGAAAAATAGAATTAACCGAGAAATGCAGAGGGGGTGGCACATCTTTACCTTTGCCAAATTTTAAAAATAAAATTCAATAAATGAGTGACATTTTCACTTTTTCCATGCCATTTCAATGCATTTTTTAATAATTTTGTTTCAAACTGTTTCGCGGATTTTCTGGGATTTGCGAAAATCTACCATGCCTGTGTTGATACAGGGTTCATACAGATTTATCATATCAAAATTCACAAACTTTCAAAGACCTTTTCAAAGACCCTTTATCCTACTTTCAAAGACCTCTCACAACATGCAATGACAACGATTGCTTCGATCATTCATTCAAGTTGCACCGGTGTAGCCAAAAGACCTGGATATAGTGAAGGGAAGTAACTCGACAAATCGAGGATGTCTGCTATATAGAAAATTAGTGACATTAATTGCTTCTTTATCAATTCAGGAAGCAAACCAAAATATATTTTATGGCGTCAATGACTTTCTAAGGCATCAATGAATATTTCACAAACCTTTTCACGATTTTCAGTGATTTCACAGACCAAGGCCAATTTTCAAAGACTTGAAAATGGCATTCCATTTCTCAAAGACTTTCAAAGACCTTCAAAGACTGTGCGAACCCTGTGATAGCCTCGCCAAATACTAAGGCCACATCGCCAAGTTAAAATCTGATGTGATGGTAAAAACAGAACTTACTGAGTCGCCAATGCAAATCAAACCACATACAATCAGAAAAATCAAAGCAAAAGCTACCGTCCTTTTCTGACTATGAGGCGATACTTTCCCCCCAGATTGAGACCCTTGCGCCTTATAATACGATTAATAATACAGTAAGAAAATATAATAACAAAATCTGAGTTTTGTGTAAAATTTAGGAGGTGTGAAAAATATGGTAATCAAAGCAAAGCGATTCAAAGTACCGCTAAGCAAATCCAACCATGGCACTTATAATATAGCTTATCAATGTTTCAGAACTGTCATAGAAAAAAACAAAAACAAAAGGAAAACACACAAGCATCTATGCTCCCTAAAATGTCATAAGGACAAGGTCTTAGTACTTGTTAAACATAGAAGAAAGAAACAAGATTTAACCCTTTCGCCGCCAACCATTTTTCAACCAAAATATACCATTAAACTTAAATGGGTAGAGAAAAACATTTATCTTTACCTCCCAAAATTAAGAAAACAGGGTCTTTGGATGACAAACCCTGGTTTGAGGCCTTTTCGTGACATGGGCGTTAAATCATTGTGGTGCTAAAATGCGACATTGGCGGTGAAAGGGTTAAAGGTCGTAACAATTCCAAGTTAACAAAAATTACATCTGAACAAAAAACATCATCCCAGGGCTATGACATCAAAAGTGATGACATCATCAGACATCACACATCCCGTAGACAAGGGGCAGGCAGTGAAGGGGTTAAAGGATTGTGTGTTCTAAAGTTGACCAACCTGGCTGTGGAACCTGGGGTGCCTGGGCGGGAGGTAGTGGCGGTTGGTTCACAGGTGTGGGGTAGCTTGGTGTCATCCCCGCGCCACCCATGCCTGGAAACACACGTTGAAACATAACTGCAAGTCACCACATTAGTTTTGGGGCTTTCACAGGGTTCCCAGGGCTTTCAGCTATCCCCAAGGACCTTGTAAGGACCTATAGGCCTAAGGATAATCTGCACCTTTTAGCCAACGATCTTGAAAGGAACACAATGTCTAAGCAAACAGAAAAACTATGGCTGACACAGATATACGAGTTTTCTCGCAAAACAACACAAGGATAAAGAACGAGATTTCAGTCCAATTTCTCTTGACAACTCACGGTGCATCGTTCATCTGCTAAGCGGTCAGTTGAAAGGGGAAGGTAGGGGAGGGGGGTAAGGTGAAGTAGGTGCTGAGCGATGTTTCTCAAGTGTAAAAGTGCTGCTTCTGCGATCTATAATTTTGAGTATGGTCTTGCTGCTCAGGGCAGTTTTTGGCAGCTGTCAGGACTTGTAAGGACCTTTAAGTGAATGTAAGCACTTGTAAGGCCTTACTTGGAGATTTCAATTTGTCAAGACTTATAAGGACTGGTAAGGCCCCTATGAACCCTGTTTCAGATAGACAGGGTAGGGGTGATGGTAAAAGGACAGACATTTAAAAAACAACACCACCATTTTGATATAAACATCCTTTTAAATATACAACATACATATGGGGAAAAAATTACAATACAAGTTGGGTTATTTTTTCCTTTTTTGGGGGTGGGTGGGTGGGGGCGCTACATATCCATTAACATATTGTCCCACAATAACATGATCAAAACTTTTGGCACGTCAGTATTATCATTTCTTTTTTTACATTACTATATATTCAAGCCCAATCGACTGTACTAACATTTATAAGATGCAGGGGTCTAAGCCTGGAAAAAAAAAGTATGGCCTTATAGTCCATAAAATTTGGGTTGCACTGACTGCAGTATACATGTATAATATATACGTCTTGTAAACTTTAAACGCTTGTAAAGGAGGTAGAAGGGTATCTTTGTTTGCAAAATTAGTTTATTATAATTAGTCACGTAACTGGTATGTCGATGGCAGTATGATTTTACTTCCAGTATTGTATCTAAGCTTGATTGAGAAGGTGAATGTGGTCTCTGTTTCTTCTAAAAAAAATACATATTGTAACTATTTTACTCTTGTATAATGAGAGACTTAGTGCGATTTTTTTCACGCCAGAGGGCATGACGCTCGTGTGGGGCTAATCCTCTCTATATTCTTAGTTGGGGATACAGAAAATGAGAGAGAGAGTGAGTAGTCCTACCATCTCTCTCTCTCTTACTACGCCCAAGTAAGAAAATCGAGTGATAAGCCCCTAGTGCATTGACTGCCCTCTGGCGTGACAAATATCGCCATAGGTCGACCATTATTGTCAGTGTGTGTGTGTGAGTGTGTGCAAGCGTGTATGTGTGCGTACATGTGTTCATGTGTGTGTGCATGCTTGCGTGTGTGTGTGTGCATGTGCGGGAAAAACAGAACATTATTTTTTGGCCTTTAATGTTCTGGTGGTCAATGTAAAGCGCATTGAGCTCATGTGAGAAAGAGCACTATATAAATTCCCATTATTATTATTATAATACAAAACTCTATTTTACAGACTATAATGGGAAAAAAGTATCCCCTTGTAAAATATTGCACAATGCAACTCCCAATCTCACCAGGATGATGTGCCCAGTCCTGCATGGCCCCCCTCAGCCTGCAATGCGTGGTACTGGGGGGTGAGCTCTATATTGCATTAATCTGCACTACATCACATTGAACATTACAATGATTCAGTCTCACCAGGATGATGTGCCCAGTCCTGCATGGCCCCCTCAGCCTGTAGTAAGCTCTATATTGTACTTATCTGCACTACATCACACTGAACATTACAATGATTCAGTCTCACCAGGATGATGTGCCCAGTCCTGCATGAACCCCTCAGCCTGCAATGCGTAGTACTGGGGTGAGCTCTATATTGCATTAATCTGCACTACGTCACACTGAACATTACAATGATTCAGTCTCACCAGGATGATGTGCCCAGTCCTGCATGGCCCCCTCAGCCTGCAATGCGTAGTACTGGGGTGATCTCTATATTGTACTTATCTGCACTACATCACACTGAACATTACAATGATGCACATCTCACCAGGATGATGCGCCCAGTCCCGCATCACCCCCTCAGCCTGTAGTACTGGGGTGAGCTCTATATTGTATTCATCTGCACTACATCACATTACAATGATTCAGTCTCACCAGGATGATGCGTCCAGTCCTGCATCACCCCCTCAGCCTGTAGTACTGGGGTGAGCTCTATATTGTATTTATCTGACATCACACTGAACATTACAATGATTCAGTCTCACCAGGATTAAGATTAAAATTATAGCCCCGTCGACAACAAAGACCATGTCAGGGCTGTCACCACGTTATATCTCACCACGTTAAATCTTACCACTCAATGCATAGTACTGGTGGTGTGCTCTATATTGTATTTATCTGCACTACATCACATTACAATGATTCAGTCTCACCAGGATGTGCCCAGTCCTGCATCACCCCCTCAGCCTGCAGTACTGGGGTGAGCTCTATATTGTATTCATCTGCACTACATCACATTACAATGATTCAGTCTCACCAGGATGTGCCCAGTCCTGCATCACCCCCTCAGCCTGTAGTACTGGGGTGAGCTCTATATTGTATTCATCTGCACTACATCACATTACAATGATTCAGTCTCACCAGGATGTGCCCAGTCCTGCATCACCCCCTCAGCCTGCAGTACTGGGGTGAGCTCTATATTGTATTCATCTGCACTACATCACATTACAATGATTCAGTCTCACCAGGATGATGCCCAGTCCTGCATCACCCCCTCAGCCTGCAGTACTGGGGTGAGCTCTATATTGTATTCATCTGCACTACATCACATTACAATGATTCACAGCCTCACCAGGATGATGGGCCCAGTCCTGCATGGCCCCCTCAGCCTGTAGTACTGGGGTGAGCTCTATATTGTATTTATCTGCACTACATCACATTACAATGATTCACAGCCTCACCAGGATGATGGGCCCAGTCCTGCATGGCCCCCTCAACCTGCAACGCATAGTACTGGTGGTGAGTCATCCCTGGGGTCTGCAGCAGACCCCCTCCCTCTCCCCCATACTCGGACCCGCACGCCGACAGACCGTTGTCATCGTCCTCCTCCTCGTCCTCTGTCGTGGTTATCACCTCAGCTGCAGACTGGTGATCGCTTCCCCGGAACTTGCCAAAGCTGGAGGGGACGGTACCGCCTGAGGGAAATTCAACAGCGTCATCAGTACTCTCAAGTCTATATGTGACCCAGCACCACGGAAGGGATATTAAGTACATGTATCAAGATTAAGATTAAAATTATAGCCCTGTCGACAACAATTAAGTATCAAAATGAGCATTCTGAGAAAATGTCACAGTTGGAAACTTCTGGCATTTCTCATTCTAATGATATACAAATCATTCTTGTATCCTTTTTGGTTGCAGAGTTATGAGCATTTAAACTTGGCAAGGTGACTGTCGGACATTTTGAGAAATCATCGTCTAAATTATATCCTATCCTATCAAAATGCATCAACCTACTCTAACTTAACAGCACTTTGTGGAATATTTAGAGATTATATTAAAGATGATCCTTTATGGATATATGAAAGATAGAGCATGAAAATACCCATAACTCAAAATTTATAAAAATGAGATTTTTTTACTTTGCAAGCCCATTGTGAGAAACTAGCCCAGCCCTTTCGTGGTAGTGGATAAAGATTAAAATTAAAATGATAGCCCCGTCGACAACTAAGGCCATGTCTCATGGTGCTGGGTCACATATCACAACAGGAGAACCGACAGCATAAAATAATTCATCAGTCACACTATGTAAATTAGCATTGGTAAAGTGTTACTCTTAGTTACTCTAAGGTCTATGTCATAATAACTGAACGAACAACATTAAATCGTAACTCTACATTAAGCTATATCTAGCAACAGACAAGCATGAGATTGTGAAATTATGATTTAGGCTGAAAAGTGTCCAAAAAGGGCTAAAAAAAGAGGCTGAAGCTCCCTGAAATTGAAACTTTTTTTAAAGTCTAAGCCATAAAAAAACAGCATTAGAAGTAGAATTTGTATATTCAGTTAATTTTCATTCCTCGTAAGAAGTAATTCTAAACTCATTCAGTCACTTTTTTATCTTTTTTTTACCTCTGGGGCCATGAAAAAGCCTGAAATCAACCTAAATGATGAGAAACCTCATGCCTGACAGAGTGAGATCAATACTGTAACAGCAGAAACCCAATACAGTGGAACCTCCCTTATACGACCTCCCTTATAACACTCCCTCCCACATAAGACCTACTTCTAGGAGACATCACCCTTCTTTGTAAGTATTAAAATGACCTCCCTTATAAGACTCCCTCCCACATAAGACCTACTTCTAGGAGACATCACCCTTCTTTGTAAGTATTAAAATGACCTCCCTTATAACACTCCCTCCCACATAAGACCTACTTCTAGGAGACATCACCCTTCTTTGTAAGTATTAAAATGACCTCCCTTATAACACTCCCTCCCACATAAGACCTACTTCTAGGAGACATCACCCTTCTTTGTAAGTATTAAAATGACCTCCCTTATAACACTCCCTCCCACATAAGACCTACTTCTAGGAGACATCACCCTTCTTTGTAAGTATTAAAATGACCTCCCTTATAAACTCCCTCCCAATAAGACCTACTTCTAGGAGACATCACCCTTCTTTGTAAGTATTAAAATGACCTCCCTTATACCTTATTTTGGATGATTTTTTGAAGGTCTTATAAGGGAGGTTCCACTGTACAGTGAAATTATGTGACATGTAATAATATACCTATGTACAAGTAGTGCAAAGAGGCCTGCCAGCCGTGAGATATAAAACAATATCCAGAGATATCATTTGCATATATTAACCCATAGGCTCAGTGTAAACGCGTGTGAGAAAAGGTGTAAGAATACACCGTTGCTATTAGAAACTTGACGTCACAGTTATATATCTCATGGTTTGTACACTTGCATGCGACTATCTGCAGTACTCAAACCATATTTTCTTTATTTGCATCAAGTGATGATTAGTAAAACAAAAAGCCCAAACATATTCCTAACCCTATGCCTTAACCCGATAAATGCAAAAGGTTGTTTATGATGAACATTTTACATTGAAAAAAATATTGTGAAGAGTAAGTTTTAGTGAAATTGCAAATGATAAAATTAGCGGCTGACCACCACATATTCAAGTTAGTGTCACTGCAAATAGCGCCTTCTGAGCAGGACACCAAAAAACGTCATCTTAGTGGACTTACGCAATCACTGAAATTACGTCATCATTGAAAGTTCGTCATTGGCGAAATGACAATAACCATGGCCTGTGATTGCAGTGTAAAACGAATATG
>CM065681.1:16843161-16848161 GCA_017654935.2 Phymorhynchus buccinoides | reverse complement strand
GCTAATGGTGATTCCGAATAGTGGGTACCAATGAAGGTCAATGTGAAGGTCAAGGACATAAACCTTGGTGGCGTCAAATTTGTGTTTTGGGACATATCTTTCACATTTTTGTCAGTTACAGGCTTTAAAAATGGCAGGTTGGTACATTAAGGTCATGTGTGGTGCAAAATATTGATTATTTCGGTGACCTTGACCTTGAGTTTTCAACTTCTATTTTCTAGCAGTGGCTATAGCTTGGACACCATTGGGTTTACACCCGCATAACCATGTATATTCTTGATCACCATTAGCTAAGGAATGCAATGGGGGACATTTGACCTTGACCTTGATATTTGACCTTGAGGCTGTTATCTGAAAACAGGCTCTAATCCGACAAAAAATAACTGACTGGCATTCTTCATTTCGATTCAAAGAATTTTAATAATGGTGTGTTTATTATTCTATAGTCACTTCGTATGAAACGAGCTATACGCTCAGAGGATGTGTGTCCGTTTGACAAGTGGAGATAAGTCTTATGAAGCATGACCCACAACGGAAGTCCAGCCACTTCAGTGGTCCATCCTTTCGAAGTCTTGATGTTGATATCTGCAAACAGCATGCTCTTTGTTTGTACACAGATTATGGTTATGCTCATCGGGCCTTATGGAATGAGGGACACCGCGTTTCTTGACATGCATAGGCGTTTGGGGATAAAATTATGTTCTTAATCATACGTGGCAAATCGTACACGCATAGGCCTATATAACAATCATCATAGAAACACACGCATGCACGCACACACGCACATACACACACACACACACACACACACACACACACACACACACACACACACACACACACACACACACACACATGCGCGCGCGATCTCGTCTTAAAAAATGACTTTATCATGGCTACATTGTAAGATATTTCTAACAAGTAACATGTAATCAAATGCATTTTAGGTCATATCTTAAGGTCCAGCCACACGTCCACTAAGATCGTACAACTGTACGATACGATTCGATCACGTGATCTCGATGCGCCAATCACATTTGTTCTTTGAGTCCACGTGATCGAATCAGTCGTATCGTACAGTCGTACGATTTTAGTGGACGTGTGGCTGGCCCTTTAGACCTTCCTGACGCTCCATCAGATATCATTAGACTCGTTTCCTAACTTTGGGGGTAAAACTGTTTTACAAACAAGCATATCAACCGACAAACTCAAAGACAAATTCTCCTTGACGTATAGGCAAGATAATGAAATTTGTAATCCTGTTATAAAACTTAGATTTCCATTATCCTGAAAGTCGAATGGAGATGGAATATGACGTGTGTAGAGCTCTTCAACTTTGTTATTCATTTTCGACTTCACGCGCCTGTATCAAAAGACACGCTGGGGACCCACTCCAAATATGGGCAAACATCCGCGTGCAGTTTGCTTTGGATTGCCTCAAACTCGGTGGTTGGATTCTGTGCTAGAGAGCTGAATGTATGTATGTATGTATGTATGTATGACGTCAAGCTGCCCAAGACTGACCTCTCAATTCTCTACAGTCATGGAAGGATAGAGATCAAGTTCAAAGTGTCCTGTTCGTGTGCGACGAAGTTCCCGACGCCTTATAAATACAGGATCACAACTGCTCCTTCACATCTTCGTCAAGGGCTTGGAGAGAAAACAGGAGTTGCTGATCAGACACTGGCATTGACTAGAGGGATAGCATAAACCAAAGTTCATATCTTTAATTAACTTAAATACGAATATTGTTGGGTGGAGATATAGAGATGGCGTGGGTAGTTGAAGTTTTTGCAGTTGTCCTGGTGCTGGTAAGTGTGTGTGTGTGTGTGTGTGTGTGTGTGTGTGTGTGTGTGTGTGTGTGTGTGTGTGTGTGTGTGTGTGTGTGTGGTGATGGAGGTGGTAGTGGTGGAGGTGATTTCCCCCCTAGGTTTCTTTTCTTTGTAGCTTGTTTGTTTGTGTCTTTCTCTGTGCCTCGTTTGTTTGTTTGTTCCCATTTAGGGGAATTAGTTTTCTAGTACTTCTGTAGCGGTTTATTGTTGTTGTTGTTGTTGTTAGCTTGTCTTCGTTAATCCCTTTTGGTTGATTGGTTGTTGTTTGAAAATGTGCCTGTATGGGGTAGGGGGGGGGGGGGGGGGGGGGGTTGGGGGGGTGGGGGGGGGACAGAGTATGCGTGGTTAGGGGGGGGGGTGCAGCGGGGCGAGGGGGGGGCCACAGGGGTTAGGGGTACTGCTTGGTTATCTTTGAGTGTTTAAATTGTGGCTGAAAAGGACAATGACATTTTTTTACATTATTTTGAAAGTAAAAGAAACAAAAAGAAGAAAATTACTAAACCACATTGACATTGTAAATGACAAAAGAAAATTGACATTATTTTGAAAGTTACAAAAAAGAAGAAATGTACTAAACAAAATTGACATGGTTTTAAAACATTAACAAGAAAGAAAACATTAACAAGAACAGTAGTAATGGCTCCAATAATAAAGTAAACTAAAACTGCCAGTCATGTCAAAAGCAATACACATTGATACACACAGACCAGTCCTTCTGAAACACACACACACACACACACACACACACACACACACACACACACATTGCACAGAATTTTCATGGTATCTGATGACAGTACAAATTGTTTGTCTGTGGTGTCCGTCTCAGTGTGAGGACAACAACAATAATTAAACTACTACTAAAAAAATCTGGGCTGGATTTTGTTAGTTGTTGAAAAATGCATTGCCCAGTATACTCCCCCACTCTTCCAGCTAAGAGGACTTCCGGACAGGCCAATCAGCTACTAGCAGGGGATTGGGATTGTCTCCAAAGGCAAAGTAATCCCACAGTTTCAACACACAAAGTCCGTGCAATGCTTCTAAGGTAGCTTCAGTGTGCTTCGCGACGTAAAATGCCCAGTATACATCCCCATTCCATAGTTTTGGCTTAGAGGGCTCCCAGGCAACCAGCTACTATGCATGTAGGGGGTTGGAATAACAGGTTCTTTCAGATGAAGATATCCAATTCTGGCTGGGGGGGGGGGGGGGGGGGGGGGGGGGGGGGGGGGTGGGGGGATGTTTCGTGTTTCTCGTCACTGAACAAATGTGATGCAGTACGCGAATACCCAGCTAAAGTCGGCCAGCCACAAGAGAGAGAAAGAGAGAGAGAAAGAAAGAGAGAAAGAGAGAAAGAGAGAGAGATTTGATTGATTGAAAAATTGTTCAAAATAAACTATTAGAGATAGATGAATTCTGTTTTTTGCCTGTTAATCTGTTGTCTCTGGCCTTTCTGAAAATATGAATAAGTCAAAAGTGATCATTTACGACATTAGCCTGGTTTTCCTGTGCTGCATCACAAATGTTCCGTTAGATCTTAGTTGAGTGAAGCCCACGGGCCTATTTCGCGCGACTGGATTGTATTGTATGAGCATGATTAACATTCCCAGTGTTGTGGGATACACAAGTGGAATGGGAAGCACGTACGTACCGCATCCGGTAACTCCTGGCACATCCCGCTTCAACTACCGGTACTAAGCGCATGCAAACCAGAGATAGGTATAAACCGGAGAATAGGCCTCCGCAAAGGAAGGCTGTGTAATGTCATGTTGTAATGTGTTAACAGTCCTCTATAGACTACCGATACAGTTCACGCTAGCTGGTATAACAGAATAAAAACAACAACAACAAAACATTCAGGTTAAGGGTAGGCTACTTACCGTAAACTGTTCTCTTATATTCCTAAAAATGTTTTATCAGCCGTACGCAGAAACTAAAAAACGAGTTCTCGTTCTTTAGCAGAAACTCTCTCTCTCTCTTCTCTCTCTCTCTCTCTCTCTCTCTCTCTCTCTCTCTCTCTCTCTCTCTCTCTCTCTCTCTCTCTCTCTCTCTCTCTCTCTCTCTCTCTCTCTCCTCTCTCTCTCTCTCTCTCCCTCTCTCTCTCTCTCTCTCTCTCTCTCTCTCTCTCTCTCTCTATATCTCCCTCTCTCTCTCTCTCTCTCTTCTCTCTCTCTCTCTCTCTCTCTCTCTCTCTCTCTCTCTCTCTGAAACTCTCTCTCTGATCTCTCTCTCTCTGATCTCTCCCTTTCTCCCCCCTCCCCTCTATGTACCAATCGCGATGTCTTTTTCAGTTTTCACCCTATTAGAGGATCGATTGATTTGGGGCTTTTATTTTGCTTATCTAGTCCCTACCCTACCCTGATGGCCCATATTGTGAAATGGTTGTGAAGTTATAACTCAGTAAACCACTCTCTCTCTCTCTCTCTCTCTCTCTCTCTCTCTCTCTCTCTCTCTCTCTCTCTCTCTCTCTCTCTCTATCCTCTCTCTCCTCCTCCCCCCCCCCCCCTCTCTCTCTAAAGCGTTTGCTCTACAGAAGTCAATCGGTTGTCTCTGGATGAATACTTTTTCTCAAATTCTTTACTCCCATTTTATGGATGATTATGCATGTGCATTATTTGATTGTTCCAGTTTATTTTTATTTATTGATTAACAAGAAAGTATTGATACGGGCAGAGAGGCCTAATCAATAAAAACTTCAGACTTCTCACTCACAGCATATTTCATGCCTCGTGATGATATATTATGAACAGGTATGGAGTGGGGGCAACTATATCGAAGCTTCCCGGCAGATACAAGGGGAGCCGTACAAAGACATTCTGGCGGATCCCAATTACAAACCCAAACCTGAGAAGCAGCCCAACACCACCATCGATGAGGCCATCTCCAGTGCATATGGGGGATATAACCGTGAGGAATAGGCTATTCTCTTCTTCTTCTTCTTCTTCTTCTTCTTCTTCTTCTTCTTCTTCTTCTATTTGCTGTTGTTGTTGTTGTTCTTCTTCTTCTTGTTCTTCTAGTTGTTGTTGTTGTTGTTCTTCTTCTTCTAGTTCTAGTTGTTGTTCTTCTAGTTGTTTTTGTTGTTGTTTCTTCTTCTTCTTCTTCTTCTTCTTCTTCTTCTTCTTCTTCTTCTTCTTCTTCTTCTTCTTCTTCTTCTTCTTCTTCTTCTTCTAC
>CM065681.1:16705661-16838161 GCA_017654935.2 Phymorhynchus buccinoides | reverse complement strand
ACAAAAGCAAACCTAGTCATATTATTTGCAAGCGAATACACATATTAAAAAGTAAATACTGCTCATAACGAAATCAAGCCTGAACCTACTTTCTAGTCCTCATCTTTAACACGCACATAAGTAAAACTTAACTCATCACAAAATTAAAACTAATCCTTATTTTACATACTCGTAACATGTACACATTTTAAATTTAAAGCCGATACACATAATAAAATCAAGCCTAAGCCCATTTTACATACTAATCTTAAAAATACATCAAGCTTAAATGTAAGCCCATACACATGACAGAATAAAACCAAATCCTATTCTACATACTCATCTTTAACATGCACGCATTTTGGAGTAAACACTTATGCATAACAAGATGAAACCCAATCCTATAATAATAATAGTAGCAATAATAATAATAATAATAATAATAATAATAATAATAATAATAATAATCAAAATAATAATAATTCATATAGTGCTAAAACTCCATATAGTAGTATGCTCGTTGCACGTTACAAAAGCAACAATGAAAGATGGAAAACATTAATTAAAATCAGCAAGAAAGTCATACCACCAACATTTGAATACAAAGAAATAAAGTAACGAAATAACATGATTTTCACTCACAAAGACATCCACCCTCGTTCACCAAGCACTGTCACTCTCTCATTACACACCACACTCACAAAAACTAATACAAATGTAAACAAGTAACCGGAAGGAATGCACCAATTAATACGTGCGTACACACGGCCCATACTCTCTCTCTCTCTCTCTCTCTCTCTCTCTCTCTCTCTCTCTCTCTCTCTCTCTCTCTCTCTCTCTCTCTCTCTCTCACCCTCTCCCCCCCCTCTCTCTCTCTCTCTCTCTCTCTCCCCCCTCCCCCCTCTCTCTCTCTCTCCCTCCCCCTTTCTCCCTTTCTCCCTCTCTCTCTCCTCTCTCCTCTCCCCCCTCCCTCTCCCCCCCTCTCTCTCCCCCCCCTCTCTCTCTCTCTTTCCCTCTCTCTCTCATTATACAGGATCCCCAATACAATATATCAAAGAGACACTTTTCGTTACATAAATATAAACATTCTGGCTAAATCACAATAAACAAAATAAAACAATATAAGCCTAAAGAAGAAAAAAAGAAGAAAAAAAAAAAAGTGTATTCTAAATAATTATTTTATGACACTAAGCACACACTCGCGCGCGCGCGCACACACACACATACACGCGCGCGCATGCATGCGCACAGAGAGAGAGAGAGAGAGAGAAGAGAGAGAGAGAGAGAGAGAGAGAGAGATAGAGAGAGAGAGAGAGAGAGAGAGAGAGAGAGAGAGAGAGAGCGACAGACAGACAGACAGACAGAGACAGAGATAGATAGACTGAGTGAGAGAGAGAGAAGCATATCTAACACACTCATCTTTAACAATCATAACATTATAAACACAGCCGATAAACACCGATACATGACAAAGTCGAGCCTAGTTACTTGTAGGCCTACTTCGCATATTCAACTAAAAAATAAACTTAAAAGTAAGCACACACACACACGTTATAAAAAGTATAGTAAATACATATCCATAACATCATCAAACTTAATCTTACTTTATATAAGTAATTATTTATTTATTTTTAGCATGCACAAATTTGTAAATTAGCATGCACACTCGATAAAATCAAACCTAATCCTACCTTATGCACTCAAGTTTCAAATATACACTCAACTAACAAAACAAATTTAAAAGTAAGCATGTGCACATGTCAACAGCAAAATAAATCCTACATATCATCTTAATTTTTAACAAATATAAAAAACGACACTAATATTTTTATATATATCATGAGAAAATCAAGCCTAAGCCAACATTACACACTTGTCTGTAAAATGCAAAAAATAGAATAAAACACATACACATTATTAAATCAAACTTAATTGTGTTTAACATAGCCAATTTTAACATGCATACCTTTATACATGACAGATCAAAACAAGGTAATGTTAGATGCGCAAAATATTCATGAGTTAACAAGTAAACACATGTAGGCATCATGATAAATAACAGTTCAATACGTTCAATATTTATTTATGTTAGTCCATCGGAGTCGGCAGCAATGACTTAATGCTTTTTTTTTTTTTTTTTTTTAAAACTGTTGGGTAAAACATACAATAAGTCATGGTTTGCTAATGTTATGTACCTGATGAAATTTTGAGAGAGAGAGAGAGAGAGAGAGAGAGAGAGAGAGAGAGAGAGAGAGAGAGTTTTCATTGTTCATTGTCAGTGGAGTTTGTTCATTAGGTAGTTCTTCATTAGTTTGTTGAAGGATGCTGGGCGTTTGGTCGCTTTTAAGGTGGCTGGCAAATTATTCCAGTAAGATCCACCACTGTATATTAAACTGGTTTTAAATAAGTCTAATCTTGGGGTTGGAATTAGTAGTTTGTTTGACTGCCTGTAACTGTTTATCGAGAAGCGGTCAATTAAAGATTGAGGAGCATTTCCGGTCATGATTTTGTGCATCATCCTTGCTTTGTTATGCTCCAACTGTAATTTAAAAGGTAATATACCTATTGTTTTGTAATCATTGTTCGTAAGAGAAGTTGATTTGAGCAGCACCAATTTAACAGCTCGTTTATGCAGTCTAACGAGAGGTTTTAGAACATTTGCACTTGCTGAGCCCACAAAGTAGAGGAATAGCTGATAAGTGAATTTATATGTGCATAATAGAACTGCTTCCTGGCATTGAGATTGAGGAAATGTTTTATTTTTAATAGTTGAAA
This sequence comes from Phymorhynchus buccinoides, assembly GCA_017654935.2. NCBI lineage: Eukaryota > Metazoa > Mollusca > Gastropoda > Neogastropoda > Raphitomidae > Phymorhynchus > Phymorhynchus buccinoides. The sequence goes on along the minus strand of CM065681.1, from coordinate 16,835,407 downwards.
TATTCTTTGCGATACCTTCTTACTTAATATGTCTATGTGTTCTGACCAAGATAATAAGAGAGAGAGAGAGAGAGAGAGAGAGAGAGAGAGAGAGAGAGAGAGAGAGAGAGAGAGAGAGAGAGAGGAGAGAGAGAGAGAGAGAGAGAGGAGAGAGAGAGAGAGAGAGAGAGAGAGAGAGAGAGAGAGAGAGAGAGAGAGAGAGAGAGAGAGAGAGAGAGAGAGAGAGAGAGAGAGAGAGAGAGAGAGAGAGAGAGAGAGAGAGAGAGAGAGAATAAGAATATTGTTATCATCAATTTTTCTGTCTCTCTTTCTCTCATTCCCCCTACCTCTCTACCTCTGACATTTAACTACTTCCTCTGATAGTTTTTTCCCCCCAGCTTCATGCGTTGTGCTTATACTATAGGCTTAATGTTAGGACTCATATCGACAAGATAAATGTGGATTGATTCTGATATTTATATCTAAAGGTTCATATTTGTCTTATATTATCTGTATTACTAACATTGATATTTGTTTCCATTTGATTAATAGACGTAATAAACATGTATTTGATTCTGATACTTATTTGTATACGTTCATGTTCAAATAATCAAATACTAAAAGAGTTGATTGTGGCCACGCACAGCGAAGAAGATGTTTATATTTCAGCATTTAGATATATATATTTTTTCCATTGACATTATTATTTCTATGCATCTCTACAGATGTAACTCGCTGTTGGGCATGGCTGGAGGTACCCAGCCCATCAATCTGGAGGCCAGAGGCTGTAGATATGTAAGTACATCATCTCTCTCTCTCTCTCTCTCTCTCTCTCTCTCTCTCTCTCTCTCTCTCTCTCTCTCTCTCTCTCTCTCTCTCTCTCTCTTTCCCTCACCCTCTCTCTCTCTGTGCGCGTGTGTGTGTGCGTGTGCATGCGTGTGTGCGCTTGTGTGCGACACTGTGTGTGTGAGTGCGCGCGTGTGTGTGTGTGTGTGTGTGTGTGTGCGTGCGCGTGTGTGTTTGTGTGTATGTGTATGCGTGCGCGTGTGTGTGTGTGCGCGCGCCCTTGTCATGATTTGTGTCCAACTAATGAACTCAGATAGCAGAAGAAGCAAGTGCTATTCTGGAAAGCTAGCTGAACTAGAATGTAAGCTTATTTGTAGTGGAGATGCCCTGCACAAGGGACACCCCCACTCTCTCAGTCAGTAAGGTTCTTTCTGGGCAGTCCCCAAGGCTACATCCCTAAGACCACCGGTGCTAGTATGAGATTTTTGGGAAGTAAGCCAGTCAGTCGTGTCCGACTATGACTTCCAGATAGCAGAGGAGGCAGCTACTATTGCGGAGGGCTGCGCGGCTGCAATTTGTTTATAATGAAGAGCTCCTCCAAAATCGGAATGTGTCAGCTGAATGCAGCGGGAAGACCAGTGAAAACTTAAAACATATGTACCTCACCCATTATGGCCATATGGCCTTACTCATTATGACCATATGACCTGGGAATGTACCTCACCCATTATGGCCATATGGTCTGGGAACGCAGAAGAAATTGAAGTTTATAGCGAAGAAGCCTTGCCTAGGGTACATCCCAACTCTCTAGGCTAAATTGAATTTAAGACACAGTCTTGAATATGTTATACAAATACTTATCTTTTTTAGCCCATCCTCTCTTTCAGAGTGGACCCTATCTGCACGAGATCGGTCATCCATGTCATCGGCTCTCGCTTTACTATTGAACCAGACTTGAGGTCAACAGCGGTCATTCGTACAACCTAATCCAGTTGCAGTAGAACCTCCCTTATAAGACACCCCCGTTATAAGACTCCCTCCCACTTAAGACCTACTTCTCTTAAACATTGCCCTTCTTTGTAAGTGTTAAAATTACCTCCCTTATACAACTCCTTCCCATTTAAAGGCCCACTACGTCGACGCGTATTTTCCCTTACTCATTACAATCTTGTGGCGGTACCATAGCCAATGAGGTTTAACCGAGGCGTGGTTACTGCTACACATATCTGTATTATTAAAAAATCGGGACTTTACTGGTTTAGCACTGCCTCCTGGCATTGCCTCTAGTATTGTTCCCACCATCTTTGTATTTATAAATGCCCCACATGGCCGAAAGGCCGAAGAGGGCGTAAAACCCTATTTTCACGCGTATTTTCCCTCTTTTGCTCAGAAGATTTCTTAATTCCTTACCAGCGAGAGACAGGGAAAACACGTGAAAACGTTGATTTTCACACACCGGCGTGGTGGGTCTTTAACCTTAAGGACGATTTTTGAAGGTCTTCTAAGGGAGCTCCACTGTATCATAATTTCTTTCAGACTGGACTGTACCTGCACGAGATCGGTCACGCCATCGGTTTGGTGCACGAGCACCAGCTGCCGGACCGTGACCAGTACATCTACATCGTGTACGACAACGTGGCGCCATCCATGCGGATCTGGTTCAACAAGTACTCCTCCAAGGACGTCAACCAGTACGGCGTGCCTTTCGAGTACTCCTCCGTCATGCACTATGGAGTCACCGTGAGTTGGACGAGACAGAGAGAGAGAGAGAGAGAGAGAGAGAGAGAGAGAGAGAGAGAGAGAGAGAGAGAGAGAGAGAGAGAGAGAGAGAGAGAGAGAGAGAGAGAGAGAGAGAGAGAGAGAGACAAGTAGGCTACTCCTCCAAGGACGTCAACCAGTATGGCGTGCCTTTGGAGTACTCCTCCGTCATGTAGTCACCGTGAGTTCTTTAAAGTAGACCTTCTCTTCTTCCCTTCATATCGGCGCGATTTCATCAGGATGAAGATTCTGCCGATATATTCCACACAAAAAAATCTTTGTCTCTGTCTCTCAGCGTTTACCTTTACCCCTTGTTTCCTAACACGAGTTTAGATCTAGGGGCTGGAGGCCAGTTACATCATGCGCCATGCTCTTTTCATTTTGATTGTGATGAATTGAGCTCTTTGGACATTTATTTCTAAAGATCTGAGTTGTTATTGTACTCCCCTCCCCTCTTTGTTTGTTTGACTCTGTCTGTCTGATTCTGCCCCCCCCCCTCTCTCTCCTCTCTCTCTCTCTCTCTCTCTCTCTCTCTCTCTCTCTCTCTCTCTCTCTCTCTCTCTCTCTCTCTCTCTCTCTCTCTCTCTCTCTCTCACTGTTTGTGCATAATTAAACTCATTATGACCCAACTCAACCAAGACCTCAAGAGAACGGAGGCGACCGTGATTCTGTAAAACCTGGCTTAAATTTCCTTCAAGTAGAAATAATGTTGCCCAGTGTAGTGGACATTCGTTAGTTAGTTAGTCATTTATACTCCCGTCAATATGGACGTTTCCAGTATTCCTGTTGGTCATACAAGAGCACTTCGTGACAGTTGAACCTCACTTATAAGGGAGTTCCATACGCCAGCAAATCCCAAAGGTTACAGTACTTAGAACCGTTTCCATGCAACTCTATCCAAAATTGCGAACCACAGGTTGACTGTAATGTGCGTTTATTTGGTTGCTCAGTGTATAAAAAATGTTATAACGTTTCCTAGCAGGTTCTATCATGAGCAAGTGCAATTTGAGTTTGTTGAATCTAAAGTTGCATTTATTTCTGTTTTCCTTTTGAGTTGCGTTTTTAATGTTGCCTAGTATATAAAACATGTACGTAGTAGACATTAAAATTTGCATCCAGGCGTTGTCCAAGGATACCTTGAGTTGTGTTTACTTTGTTGCTCAATATACAAAAGTTGACATAATGTATTCTTTCGCTTTCAGGCGTTCTCCAAGGATGGCTCTTCACAGACGATCCATGCAAAGGACAAAAGCAAGGAGCATGAGATAGGAAGGGTGTACCTTAAAGGATTGTCCTTCTCTGATATTAAAGTGGTCAACAAAATGTACAACTGCAACAGTAAGTCAATGACAGTGTATGTGCACGTATATATATATGTTCATGCTTGCGTGCTCATCACACACATACATAAAAACACACATTGGCATAGGCCTACATTCACATATAGACTACAAACACATACATTATTCTTATATACATACACACACCATCTGAAACACACTCACACACATTGACATTCATACACTGAATAGTAAGTCACTGATATTAGTGCGCAAGTAGACATACATACACTTTCAAAAACCTGCAATAATAAATGTCAATGTTATTAGTACATATGCACACATACACACACACACTTTGAAGCTTATTCATTTCCTTTACCCTCAAACAAAACTTTGTACTTATACTTTCTCTCTCCCTCTCTCCCCAGAGCACTGTGCTGCTGACCGTAGCTGCCAAGAACCAGCCTACTTGGACAAGAACTGTCGGTGTGTCAGACCTGACGATGATGGCTCGAAACCCACCACCACCCCCAAACCAGGTAGGTTTGCCCTCAAGAACACGAAGAGGAAGAGAGAATGTTGATGACGACAATGATAACCAAGCTTACTTCTGCGTTTTCAGGCCATATGGCCATAACGGGTGAGTTACACATGTGTCAGGTTTTCAGTTTTCACTGGTCTCCCAGCCGACACATTCTGATTTGGGAGGACAATGATGATTACAATGATGATGATAAAATGCTTTGAGGTCCAAAAAGTCATCTATTCCCTAACCGTCACCCATTCCACCCCATCCGCACTCGCTCACCCCCACCCCCTATCCCTCAACCCCACCGACACTCCCTCCTTCTCTATTGACGTGTTGTCAAAAACTACAGTAGCAATGGGTAGGGGAAGACGGGGTAAAAAGCGCATGGGCGGGTAAGAAGCCCACCCCAATTATCTCATGAAATGAAGCCAATTTCAGTCTCATTTTGCCCTTGAGACGAGCGTTAATGTCTAGCATTCGTCTCATGGGCAAATTTGACTGAAATTTTCTTTATTTCATGAGATAATTGGGGTGGGCTTCTTACCCGCCCATGCGCTTTTTACCCCGTCTTCCCCTAATGGGGTAGTCCATACAGACTTCTATTTAACGCATTGCCTGGCTTGATTTAAGCAACTAATGTTTTCACTCTTCCCTTTTTGTGTAGCCATGTTGCTTTACAATGAATGCTTTATCGACCTCGCCTCTATTTATCCCACCCATCCTCCTCATCCTCCCTCAATCTTTCGCTGCCACTCTCCCCACCCACTCATTTCCCTAATCACTCCCATTCCACTACCTATCATTACAACATGGTATCTTCCGAAGTCGGAGTGTGGCTGCCCACGTGGCTGGGTAATCAAAAACGGTCTCACACGTAATGCTCTCATCCCTAGTTGGTGCATATATACCAAAGTGTTCAAGTGCTTCGGCTGTTGGGATGATAATCCCTGGAGTCTTTTAGCCAGTGCACGACAACATTAGGGGAAGACGTGGTAAAAAGCGCATGGGCGGGTAAGAAGCCCACCCCAATTATCTCATGAAATGAAGCCAATTTCAGTCTCATTTTGCCCTTGAGACGAGCGTTAATGTCTAGCATTCGTCTCATGGGCAAATTTGACTGAAATTTTCTTTATTTCATGAGATAATTGGGGTGGGCTTCTTACCCGCCCATGCGCTTTTTACCCCGTCTTCCCCTACAGCAGAGTGAAAACAGTACAAGACCAATGGAAACAGTTGGGCTTACAAACAATAACAACAAAACCAGGTTTGGGATCTGATAGCAGCAGTCACACGCCTAATGTTACATGATCAACAACAAAGAACAATAACTCTGGAGAAACGCAAAGAACAATAACTCTGAAGATCGCGTCCTATCCCATTAACTAATCATGGAGATATGAAATGTCTTATTGCAGGAAGCTGCAACAACAACTGGAGCGACCAGGAATGCAATGGGTGGGCGCAGTCTGGGGAGTGTGAGGCTAACCCCGTCTGGATGAAAGAGAACTGCAAAAAATCCTGCAACACTTGTGACAAGGTCGTCACCCAAAAGCCAGTCACCACCAGAAAGCCAGTCACCCAAAAGCCAGGTGAAGATCATTTTGTTTATTTACACTAACGACTTACAAACCATTTATGTTTGTTTACATAGAAAAGAGCTAAATACATTTTGTGTGCTTGGTTAAGCAAAAAAGGGGTATATTTGTTTACATGGGTGCTCCTGGGAAATTAAAAAAATCCTGCTAGGGGGCGGCCCCGGCGTGGTGCAGGGGCAGCGCACATACACACATTTACTGCTCTTTTTTCACCCCTCTAGACTAGTACAAGTGCTGCATTCCTTTGAATATAGCAAATGCTTATATAGGCCCTTTTCATTGTATAAGTGTGTGTGTGTGTAAGAAAATCATTGCTTCTCAAATTCTCATAATCCGGCGACGCTGGCTGCAATTCAGGACATCCTGCAAGAAGGAGCATCCATTTGTTTATGCATTTGAAAACAGTTAATCGAGTTGTGTGTTTGTTTAGACACAAAAACGAAGCTAAACCCACCTAAGCCCTAAGGCTGCCACACTAAGAGCCAGTTTTACTGCAGTAGCAGAAAAGTCCAATAACTGGAATGAACTTTACCACAAGTAACTTAGTAGTAAGTTCTGGGCGAGGAAAAGTTCTGGAAAAATACTACAGAAATGAAGTACCTTTATGTTCTAACCTGTATGGTGTATTACAGCACCTGAACAATGCACTAACCGCTATGAGGACGATTAGAAGTGTGAGCACTGACAGGAGTGATGTACCTTTATGTTCTGGTGTATTACAGCACCTGAACAATGCACTAACCGCTATGAGGACGATTAGAAGTGTGAGCACTGACAGGAGTGATGTACCTTTATGTTCTGGTGTATTACAGCACCTGAACAATGCACTAACCGCTATGAGGACGATTAGAAGTGTGAGCACTGACAGGAGTGATGTACCTTTATGTTCTGGTGCATTACAGCACCTGAACAATGCACTAACCGCTATGAGGACGATTAGAAGTGTGAGCACTGACAGGAGTGATGTAGCTTTATGTTCTGGTGCATTACAGAAACTGAACAGTGCACTAACCGTTACGAGGATGATTAGAAGTGTGAGCACTGACAGGAGTGATGTAGCTTTATGTTCTGGTGCATTACAGAAACTGAACAGTGCACTAACCGTTACGAGGATGATTAGAAGTGTGAGCACTGACAGGAGTGATGTAGCTTTATGTTCTGGTGCATTACAGAACCTGAACAGTGCACTAACCGTTACGAGGATGATTACAAGTGTGAGCGCTGACAGGAGTGAAGTACCTTCAGGTTCTAATCATAAATCTGTATGGTGCATTACAGAACCTGAACAGTGCACTAACCGCTACGAGGACGATTACAAGTGTGAGCGCTGGGCCAGGTCCGGGGAGTGTGAGCCCAACAAGAACCCCATCTGGATGAAGGAGTGGTGCAAGAAGGCCTGTGGGGAGTGTGGAGGTAAGGATCATTCATCATTATCATCACCATCGTCATCATCATTAATATTACAACGAACCCCATCAATTGCGAGTGTGGAGATAAGGATTTTTTGGTTTGATTGCTTATTTGGACATTCGGACAGATCCACGCACTGTTAATTCAAATCATATTTCATAGACAAAACTAATTCCAGTTGTCACAAATGGAACAATTGTACACTTGAGCACAGCCAACGCTAAAGCCTCAAAGTTTGAATGTCACAGCGATTTAGAAAAGAATAAGCTGTAAAGTGATGTTCAATTATTAAAGAAAATTAATTATCATACAGCTGTCACTCTTAAATTCACCATTGAACCTATTTTCAGGCTATTGTCAATCAGTGATGAAATGTTACAATGCAACATATGAACACCATGTTGCCATATGGTTTACAGACAGCCAGTGCACAGACGACAGCCCCCATTGTTCATCCTGGGCCCAGGCAGGGTATTGTGCCACCAACATGTTCACCCAGCAGAACTGCAAGAAGTCCTGCAACGGCTGTGCTGGATCCAGAGACAATCCCGACAGCAATGAAATCACAGGTGAATTGTCGGCTTTTTGCTTCTTTCTAAATATACGATTTCATGTTTGTAAGAACTAAATTGCAGAAAAAAGTTGGACCAATCCACTAACACCCTACTTTTTATATTATTGCTACGTTAACCTTATGACAATCAATAAAACAAAACAAAACTATCCAGAAATCCTTTGTTGCAATCAAATAACCTGAATATACTAAGAGCTTGCACTCCTCAGCCGACTGAAGCCGGTTTTTTTTTACTCCCATCCTTTCACCTACTGCTGGGGATCATTGTGAACTCGCTCACTGCCTACAATTGAACACTAACACTTCCCACCTTCCATTTTTCACCTTCCAGGTGGGAAGTGAGAAAGTTGGCTTCATTCTTTGCAAGGTTTGTAGGCTGCGAAGTTATCACTCTTTGCAACATTTAGGCCTTTTGTTGCAATCCAGAAGAATCCTTTTGGTATAATACCGAGGAGTCCTATACCATATATAATTCATAAGAACCATCAGTTATAATCCATAGACTACCTTCATTAAATCCATATGAATCTTTTGTTTTATCCTCCATAAAACTCCTGTATTATCTTCAAGAATCTTTAGTCACAATCTGTAAGAACCATTTGTTGCAATCCATGAGCGCATTAACTGAAAATAACCCTTTTGTTAGTGTATTCCAGAACACTTCCTTTATATTATAATCCAGACGTTTCGAACATCACAATCCAGAACTCGTATGTTCTAATCCATAAGTGTCCACAGGTACAAGTGTTTCATCATTTCTTATGCTTTTTAAGAAGTCTTTACTTTAACCCTTTCACCGCCAGCCATATTTCCAGCCGACTTGTGGGGTAGGCATATTTAAGGAACGACATGCCATGTCCAAAAATGTCCATTAAATTTACCTGGGTAGAGAACGAAATCCATCTGCAGTATTGGGGATTCTTCTGTGACATATATAAAATAAGGTCTAACCTTCCTTCCCAAAATGAAGACAATAGGGTCTTTGGATAATAGACCCCGATTTGATGACTTTTAGTGACATAGGTGTTAAATCACTGTGGTGCTAAAATGCAACTTTGGCGGTGAAAGGGTTAATTTAAAACAATCAATTGTTACAATCTATAAAACAATAGTAAATACCATACAGTGGAAGCTCCCTTATAAGACCTCCCATTATAAGACTCCCTCCCATATAAGACCTGCTTCTCTAAGACATTGCCCTTTAAGACCCCTTCCTTAGAAGACCTCATTTGAAGGTCTTATAAGGGAGGTTCGACTGTACCAACCTATTACTCAGAATCCTTTTTTTTTAATCAAAAGAATCCTGCCTTGTAATTCAGAAGAATCCATGTTAATAATCAAGAAAACCCCTTGTTGCAGGAGATGACAATGAAGAGGACAGCAGTAATGGAGTCCCAGCATTGATGGCTTTGCCCCTGTCCCTACTGACTGTGCTCGCCATCACTGGAACCTGTTTGTAGTGGATGACACTTTCTTTGCTGTTTTGTGGATGACCCTTTGACTTTGATGTGCTTGCTCGATATATTGGTTTGTTGTGTGAGAGTAGACAAGTATTTGTGTTTTTGTTGTTGAAGGCAGTATTTATTGTTAAGCGTTTGTGAATGATTATAGAAGCCACTTTTTGTACTCCCAGTTCAATAAGGAGTATGTTGCAACTGGAATGAGGGCCTCTGCGTGTGTGTGTGTGTGTGTGTGTGAGAGTGAGAGAGAGAGAGAGAGAGAGAGAGAGAGAGAGAGAGAGAGAGAGAGAGAGAGAGTGTGTGTGTGTGTATGATTGTGTGTAAACAATACTGGTCACTGAAACTTTTTTGAATGTTTTTTTGGTTCATGTTTTCTCTTCCAAATGCTTTAGAACTTTACTTTGGAATATAGAAATGCAGCCTTCTTTTTTTTAACATTGAAAAAAAAAAGGAGTCTTTTTTTCTGAATAGTTTATACATATAAAATATGTAAGAGAGAAAAGAGTTGAGAGTTGATATGATTGTCAAACCTGAGGATGAATTACAAGAACCGGCTGGCTGAAAATTCTCACAAACGAACATTTCAAGTAGAGGATTTGAGCCCTAATGTCTATACATTTTTGTAAGATTTCAACCTTCTAATAGGAAAAGTGTATATTTAATTTATCAGCCATTCTGTTCAATTCTTTGACACATACCATATTTTATGGACTACAAGGCGCACACACCAAATTTTACACTAAATTAAGATTTTGTTATTATGTTTTTTGTACTAAATTATATATTCATCCTGAAAAAAACATGGCAGCCCCAAAGGTCACATCATAAGGCGCAGGGGTCTCAGTCTAGGAAGGGAAAAAAAGTATTCAGCCTAACATGATACTAGTTTATCAGTTACATCATAAGGCGCAGGGGTCTCAGTCTAGGAAAAAAAGTATTGCCTTATACTGTTATAGTCTGTAAAATACGGTATCCATGTGTACTAAACATGATCAACAACTTCCTTAACCCTTTCGCCGCCAAAGTCGCATTTTAGCACCACAGTGATTTAACACCTACGTCACTAAAAAGCATCAAATTGAGGTATATTATCCACAGACCATATTGTCTTAGGATAGACCTTATTTTATGTATGTCGCAGAAGAATCCTGAATACTGCAAACAGCTTTTGTTCTCTACACAGGTAAATGTAATGGACATTTTTGGCTGAAATATGGCTGGCGGTGAAAGGGTTAATGCAGTCAGGTAGGTTTTTCGCAAATGAGGCAGAAGTGTCTCTATCTGTCTTTTCGAGGGGAAGTTGTTGTGTTTGTTTTTCTTAACTGAAAGAAGGCTGGTTATGTGAATAATAAAACAGCAAAATGGAAACACTGACAACCCTTTTGTAAACAAAATAACTTCATAAGCAAAGGAAAAAAGAAACACCAAGGTTATCATCAACACATGTATTGTTATCATGTACATGTACCAGGTGAAGACTATTTAGTATTTTTTTTTTTTTAATGAATTAAGTTTTTTGCTGTTTTTCTACCTCAAATCCCAAAGTTTCCATGCTTTATGTGCAGACTGTTTCTCAATAAAATCTGTAAAAACAAACATGTTTTTTTGTGTGGTTACAACAATAGTAACATAAAAGCTATGAACTAACGTGACAAAGTGTAAATTGATAATTTGTTACAATTTGGTAAGGAACATACAACAATCAACACAAAATGAACACATGGTATTTGTTTAATTTTTTAAACTTTATTTTCAACTTCTCAAAAACCACACACAATGTTCAAACATCTCACGCACTTGCATGCATTTATTTCTCATGTATACAATGCATATACCTTCAGCTTCACTCACTCAAAAGAACTCGCTTAATGAGCTATTTCTCTGTGTGTGTGTGCTTGTGCACGTGCATGCACTTGTACATATAATTTATCATCTGAGATACTGGAGTAATTTGTTCACACATAGTTGTAGCTTACAATGACATTCCTTCCTTTGTTGTTTTGTTGACATACCATGGCTAAAAGACTCCAGGGATCATCCCAACAGCAGAAGCACTTGAACACTATGGTACAAATGAATCAGTTAGGGATGGGAACATTATGTGTGTGACTGTTGTTTTTTTATTACCCCGCGACGTGGGCAGCCACACTCCGACTTCGGGGGATTTCCTTCCTTTAAGGAATGAATGTTCATGCAATTTCTTTGATAAAATGTTAACATAAAATAACTACAAATAGAAACGCTAGGGGTAAAAAATCAAACAAACAAAACTTTAAACTGAACAGTCGTTTGATAGAAATAAAAACTTACAATTGATTTCTCACCCAGCCACTCTAATAAACTGTTGAAGACCCTGCCAGTCTGGTTGATGGGTGCTCCTGGGAAATTAAACAAATCCTGCAGTGCCCCTCCTGGGGGCAGTGCCCCCTGGAAGCTGAAGGGAAACAACAGTTTCTAATGTAATTGACAGGCTCTCATTGCACTTTCACTTCCTGGTTCAACTTCAGGACCTCTATAAACAACAAACTGCATCTTCTCAAATTCTCATAATCCGGCAACGCCGGCTCCAGGCAATAACAAAATCCTGAACTTCAGGACATCCTGAAAGCAGGAGCATCTGTGCTAGTTTAGTTAAGAGCAACAGGTTGTGAGTTTCACTCACCAGAACTTTTACCGAATACTTAGTGGTGGGAAACTTACAACCTATTTTTCTGAACCAAATTGGACAGTATGAGAGTACCATAATAATCAGGACTGCATTTCTTTCACAACCCAATTTCAAAATTTTGAACTGCTCGTCATGGCATGGATCTGAATAAAAAGAACTGACATGACACTCTAATATTTCATTTTCCACTCTTTCTGACCTCTTGACATTCATTCATTGTTTTTATTCTTTCTTTCCTTCACCTCCTAAAACATTCATTGTTTCATTCTAACAATTAAAAAAATCTTGCAATGAAAATTTGGGTTACCTTTCTGGAATTCCTATGACATACTAGAAAACCCAACCCACCAAACAAACAAATACGAATGACTGCAATGCTTCCCCGTTCAGCATTCGCTGAAACATGGGACTAAAAAACAACCACCAACAACCACAAAATGAAAACTCTGGAAGTGGGGTGTAGAGGGTGGAAATATTCTGATTTAACTCATTGAAATACAATTACAACAATCCACAATCACTGGAAAATTAACCAATATTAACAAAAAGAACACACACACACAGTGAACCATTAATATATAATTCTAACTAAAAAATATAATTTAATTCACATAATTATGATAGAGAAGTCAATGCCCATTAGCTTGAAGTCATTCTATTTCATAGAACAAGGCCTTCACATTTGAAGTATTCAATATTTTTTTAACTAAAAAAACACACACACAAAACTGGCCAAACTTTCAGGCAACCAGAGAGACACAGTAACATTAATTTGACATACAAAAGACAAAGAAAATCAAGAAAACAAAAAAAAAGGATTTTATTTTATTTAATCAGTTAGGAAGTTTTCTACTCACCAAGAACAATTTACAATGTGAACAGAAGACAAAACAAACAGAAAATGTAAGAAAACTTTCTGATCAACTGTTCTACCTATAGCTTCTCAGCGTACCACAAATTGTAAATCATTTTTTTTTAATATTATAATTATTCTTGCATGCAAAAATATTTTTGTTGTTGTTGTACCCTGGCTTAAAGATTCCAGGGATCATCCCAGCAGCTGAAACACTTGAACACTATGGTGCAATGCACCAGCTAGAGATGAGAACATTACGTGTGTGACCGTTTTTGATTACCCCGTCACATGGGCAGCCACACTCCAACTTTGGAAGAGCAAAAGTATTAAAAACTTGTATGTGATTTAACACTAAAATCAAATAGTAAAGAAGTCATTTCATTCAGCTTTAAAGATCCACCAGATCACGTGTCAAAATCACGGGTTTCACGTATTTTTCCTCTTATAACTGGAAATAAATCTTTTTGTTTAGACCAAGTCTGACTCCCTTATAAATGGCTCCAAATTGAAACCGACACATCAGTTTAAAGAGCAGCCTCAATTTGAATATGGGGAAATTCGTATGTGGGTCACAGCAACCCAGAAAAAAACAAGGGACTTAATCGTGGTGAGTCACTGGGTCTTTAAGAGTTTTTAAAAAAGAAGAGTTAAACTTATGTTCATTACATTAGAGCACTAGAAGAAAACATAATACAAAAGTTAGAAGGGTAGTTTCCAATTCCATACAGCCAACTAAGCATTTGTTACCACACACATTTCATTCAATTTCGCTACACACACACACGTACATACTTATATACATAGCCTAAACCACTCAAGGTGGAAAGACATACTGTCAAATCCAAGAACACATGCACACACATTCATACACACTTATAAACACCTTGACTTTGTTGTTGCACAGAATTCAATAAAAAAAGAAACAAACAAACAAAAACCAAACAAACACACAAAATCATCAACAGCAACAAACAATAACAAAAATCCATGCAATTCACTCTTGCATTTACTATTCCAGAAAAAAAAGTAACCCAACTTTCGAATAAAAATAACAAAACCACAGCAGTATAAAAACCAATGTAATATAATAACAAAACCATTACTTAGTTCGCATAAAACTGATTCAGGTAAGACGCGCACACTTTAACTGTCAAGGCACAACCTAGCCAGTTTTTAAATCCCCCAGAAATGCTGGATCAGGATGGGCATTTAACGGCAGCATACTATGGCGTAGGTGCTTGTTATAGTGTAAAACCTTTGCCAGAATTTTCGTTCTTAATCATAGCTCTAAACCTTGCCTTCATTTTAACAGCATAATTTCTTGTGGGAAAGGAATTTCTTCAGGCAGTGCAGTGCAGAATATGCATTAAATGGCATGAATTCAGGCTCCAGGCACAGTCACGTGCATCTTTGCCTTGGTCACATCCTACATCAGAATAGTCTGAAGTCCAATCCTCTGAAAACCGTGGTAAAAGGGCTATCTAGGCCCTAGACTGAAATGAGTTCCCAACACCACCAAAATGGCTTAATATAGTGATACATCACTTTAAAATGCTGTTTAGCACAAAGGATAACACTCAATAAAAAGGCAAAACCTGACAGGAGAAGCCAATCCTCTGTCAGAAATTCTTAATCCTCTGACAATTCTGATGCCTGTACATTCATATTATAGATTATTGTGTTGCATCACCTTTACTGCCACCGGAAATCATTTTCACGAAATTCAGGTTGCCCTCACCCCCGAGAGCGTGACATAGCTTTTGCAGTCACTTTTTTTATTTATTATTATGCTGTCTATGTGAGTTAAACAAAACGGGGAGAAATTTCAATTTGTTGCTACTGGGTTCTTTAACATGCGCAAAGAACTTGAGCATTTGGAACCTTGGTTTTCGTCGTCTCCTTGCCTTTTTGGGGTCACAGAAAGAACAGCTTTTCTTTGATGAGTTTTTTTGTGGTTCGTGTGTGTGCATGCCTCTAAAAGAAGATCCTCTAAAAGAATGTCCAGGGGATCCCAGGGATGCACTAGAAAAATTCTTTTTAGCATTCACTATGCCACTGGGACCCTCTATCCTGCCTCTAGGACCCTCTATAATGTAAGTGAAGGAGTCCCTGGGACCCCTTGTTTTGCGGGACGATTGGTAGCCCTGATTTGTGACATAAGCAGACCTGCCTACCCCCTAAAACATGTGTCAGTAGTTTTTGGTCTAAAATTGTTCAATTTTCAGTAGTTTTGAGGGGTTTATCAGTAGTCATGCGGCGCGGCGCGATTTTGCTTCATACAATCATGAAGCATGGCCTAATCAATAATATTACACATCATTAGAACTTTAAAAAAACACAATTTTATGAAGAATGAAACAAAATATCAAGTTGCAACACTTTTGTGATCCAATACTTGCATGCCATCATCTTTTGCTTCAACGTGTGTGTGCGTGTGTGCTGTGCGTGTGTGCGTTGTTATAATGAAAATTAAACTTTGTGCATGTGACTATCGGTAAAAATTAGTACTGTTAGTATCACACAGAGAGTGACAGACTGAGAAAATGTGACAGAATCACACAGAGAAAAAGAAGGGGTAGGGAGTGGGGGTTAGATCAGAAAGAGAGAAACTCTGAATGGCAGAGATACAGAGAAACAGAGGGGAGAGGTGTTCAAAAGGGCATGATCAAAAATAATTTGATTTAGATAGGAAAGAGAAGAAACAAAGAGAGAGAGAGAGAGACAGTCAGACAGAGAGAGAGAGAGAGAGAGAGAGAAAGTGGAGCAACGTTCGCTGATTTCCAAAATCAGACACAGAGACTGAGAAAGAGAGAGAGAGAGAGGGAGAGAGAGAGGGGGGCAGAGTGAGAGGGAGAGAGAGAGAGAGAGAGAGAGAGAGAGAGAGAGAGAGAAGAAGCAGTATTCCTACTTTTATTTTGAAGGCTTCCGAGTATCTGCGAGTATCGACTGGCCGAAGTGACACGAGTGCGAGTGAAAACTGATCAGCAGTTCAACGAACGTCATCTCTTGACTCTTCCTGAGCCACATCATCAACACTCGGTTGTTTTGATTCATGTTTTTGTTGGTAAGTTATTGTTTTATTTGTTTTTCTTTCCATTGTACACTAATATTGATGTTGTGCTGTTTATTTCCATGCTTGTGGCAGCCAATATTATGTAATTGAAAATTGTTGGAGTGCCATGCATAAGCTCTAAGCTTGTTGTGCTCTTCTTATTTAAATTATGTGCTGCTGTATGTGCTTTATTTGATTAAAACTTGTTTAAACCAACACTCGGTTCTGTTTTTTTTGTTTGGAGCGAAGAAATGTGCCATGTTCAGCGTGTTTTTCGGTGCAGCTGAAGCCGATGCGTGTTGTTTGTCGAGTGACGGAGTCCGTCGTCGGCACTGACTTGAGTGACTTAGTTGGAAGTGGCATCGGACGATGCACACGTTCTGCTTTTTAGCAGTACTGAAAACTTTTTGCTTTGGCATTTGCTTTACTGTGCACAGAATCTTGGAGCAGATGTTGACAGATTTTTTCTCTTCAGTCTTCTTTGACGTTTGTTTCTGAAATAACTTCTCAATCTGAATTGCTGTCATCCATCTCAATGAAAGATTTTTTCTTGGCGCCATTTTGCAGTTGGTGATATCAGATGACGCATGCGCGAGAGGCCTACTTCCACGCGCCTACTTGCGTGCAGACGAACTGTAGGCGAACCGACAGAGAGGCAAGCGGACCTCAAACAAACCGAATACCGTTCCACTAGAAAACGTAGTTTGCAGAGTCAGAAAATCGTAGTGTTTGGCTTTCGACCGTAGTGCCATAGTTTATCTTCAATTTCTGTAGAAAATACCAAAAAATCGTAGGGGTAGGCAGGTCTGCATAAGCTATGGAGAACTAAACCTTAGCTTGAACAAATGTTTAGAAGAGCGCACACATGGCTTAGTACTAAATTAGGTCTTCCATGCTTTATTCGGGGCTTTAGACCACTCTAGCAAACAAACTGCCATTCAGACTTCAGGCAAACCACATACCCCCATTGTCATACCAAATTTAAACTGTGAGATGATTATGCTGAAGATGATTGAATGATCATTATGACCAACTCTCACTCACTCAGTCAGTACTTTTTTCTTTTCTCCGTTCATTCTCTCCGTGTGATAAAACAAAACCACTAAAACAATGGCGATGTGTGTGATAAGGAAGTCTTAGTCTCTGTGCTTCCTGTGTCGCTTGCGGCTGTGCGGCGACCTTCCTCTCGGTGACCTTGACCTTGACCTCTTGGACCGCTTGGGACTGAAACGGGAAGAAGAGGAAACATTGCTCACCTCAGAGGAAACATTTCCCACTTGTGGGGAAAGGCTTCTTACCAACGATGACACAGCACTTCTTACTTCTGGGGAAAGGTTTCTCGCCCCTGGGGAAATGTTTCTCACTGCAGAAACATTTATCACTTTCTTGTTTCTCCTTTTCATCTTTTTCTTTTTCTTATTTCTCGCTTTCTTCCCATTTCCCATTTTTGAGGAAACATTCCTAGGAACATTCCCCGTTTGTAGGGAAACATTTTTCACTTCTAAGGAAACATTTTTCGCCCCTGGAAAACTGTTTCTTTTCGCCGATGTAACACTCCTTTCTCCAGATGAGCATTCAATCTTCAGTGAGGGAAAATTTCTCACTTTGGGGGACACAGTCATCACTGATGATTTTCTCACCACTGGAGATGAAACATTGCTCACTTCTGATGAAATATCTCTCAACTTCTTGGATGAAATATTTCTTACTTCAGATGAAACTTTCTTCACATCAGATGAGACCTTTTTCTTTTCTGAATAAACAATAGTGGCCAAGGACGAAAGCTTTTTCTTTTCTGAAGAAACATTCTTCTTTTCCGAAGAAACGTTCTTCTTTTCTGAAGAAACATTACTGGCCAAGGACGAAACCTTTTTCTTTTCTGAAGAAACATTCTTCTTTTCTGAAGAAACATTACTGGCCAAGGACGAAACCCTTTTCTTTTCTGAAGAAACATTCTTCTTTTCTGAAGAAACGTTCATCTTTTCTGAAGAAACATTCATCTTTTCTGAAGAAACAGTACTGGCCAAGGACGAAACCCTTTTCTTTTCTGAAGAAACATTCTTCTTTCCCGAAGAAACATTCTTCGCCAAGGATGAAAGCTTTTTCTTTCTCGATGGAACATTGCTCTGCACTGACTCTAATTTCTTTGTTTTCCTGCGAACATAACAAAACAAGGCACAACGCACAAAGGCAACGTGAATACAGAGAACACAGTAGCTAAAAAGAAAATCCTGTAAACAAGCATAACAAGGCACAAACACAAACGCAACATGAATACACATTCTGGCTTATCAGTCACAAATTATAATCTGTGAATTTAAAGTATAAAGTTTGAACATTTTGGTTCACTTCAGGTATATTTTGAACTAATCCTTCACTTTTGCTTTGGAAGACTTTTTTATCTCTAACTACAAGAATCCTTCCTTATACAGTGGAACCTCCCTTATAAGACCTCCCATTATAAGACTCCCTCCTATATTAGACCTACTTCTCCGAGACATTGCCCTTCTTTGTAAGTATTAAAATTACCTCCCTTATAAGACCTCATTTTGGATGATTTTTGAAGGTCTTATAAGGGAGGGTCTTATAAGGGAGGTTCCACTGTACTTCCCTTTTCACATCATGTATCATCCTTAGAGGGTGTAAAATAGCGATTAATAAATAATTTAACCTGCAATTTGTCTTCAAGAGGTAAAGATGTAAAAACAAATTCACCCCTTTGAAATTGTGCATGGTGACAAAGCCACTTGGCTGAACTTTGCAGTACATGTATTACAATGTCAATTCTAGGTATGTATGAATAGACAAAGGAGGTACTTAACATCAATATACATTACATGATCATAAGCTCTCTTATCCTGTGTTTTACGGACTATAAGTCGCACCCATTAAATATAACAATACATTCTGATTTTATCACAGACTGGGGCAATGGGTGGATGCCTCGTGCCTCCATACGGGGAGCTGGACAACCCCGCCCTCTCCATGAGTCTCTCCCCATGGGGATACCGGGGCGTCTTTCGTAAAAATAGTTCCACCTTCTGGAAGTTCTGTGTTTGTAACTTCCTCTAATCTGCCACTCTCTTTGACTCTGCCTTTTCCCTTTGTTTTCTTTCTATCTTTCTGACTTATTGGCCCCATTCTCCTGCCTTAAAAAAAAAAAATCTTCCAAATAATGTTTCTCCTTTGAGCTCCTCCGAAAATTGGAATGTGTCGGCTGTGCACAGTGAAAACTGAAAACCGGACACATAAGTACCTTGCCCATTATGGCCATATGGCCTGGGAACGCAGAAGAATTTATAAGTTTCTTCCCATTTCATTAGCCTTTTATGAGGCACATGGGTTTCAGTCTAGAGAATCCCCCGTGGGGATACCAGGGGGTCCTTAGTACAAATAAAATAGTTCCACCACCTTCTGGAAGTTCTGTGCTTGTAACTTCCTCTAATCTGTCACTCTCTTTGACTCTGCCTTTTCCATTCATCTACAATCTTTCCATCTTACTGTTCCATTCTTCTGCCTGTGTTCTAGAAACCCTTACTAAGATTTTCTCCAGCCGAAGACGGACATGCTAAGCCTAACTATTTTTTTAAAGTTTGGCGCTTAACAGCAGCAGCAATCAATCAATCAATATGTTTATTGTCCTTAGAAGGAAATGATGCATCTTGTGATCTACACTCATATGACAGGAAACTGAGCGATCGATCGACAAAGGAAAACGAAGTATCACCTTTTAGTCTGTAGAATATGGTAATTTGCACACAAACAAGTCTCACCTTTTGTTTTTCTTGCTTCTTTTGGGAGACACTGATCTGTTTCGTGGTGTGGCCGGTGACTTGGACTTCTGTTTTTTGCGACTTTCTCTTTCCCTCTCCCTCTCTTTCTCCCTGTCCTTCTCCCTCTCTCTCTCCCTCTCCTTCTCTCTTTCCCTCAAAATGTTGCTGGGAGAGTCCACGTTCTCACCAGCCTTCTCCTCCTACACAAAATTTACACACAAAAATGTCAAAATTTGCGGCAAATTCATGTGAAATTAAAGTGATTCTGTCCAGCAGTTCATGAGATATAGCCTGGACAGACAGAGTATAGACAGAATGACAGACAAAAAAAAACACATACAAAAACACACCAACAAACAAAAAGAGATGAACAAACTTAGACTCCTTTGCCAATCAGAGATCAGGCAAAGAAAATGGCCTTAGTAGTCTGCGGGGATATGAACATCATCATTGATCAAATTACACCTAAAGTTCTTTGCTAGCTTGTTGAACACACTTTACCTTCTGTGACATAGCATTTTGCCTTAACCTTTAGCACGCTGCAGGCGCACTGTGTCGCCGAGTAGATACTCTCCCCTGCAACTGCAGAGGGGTACTCAAAATCAACGCTTTGCGGACATTGTTCCCGTTACTAATAATGGAAACAGCCTTACTTTCGCTTCAGAACGAGGCTCAGCTGTCGGTTTTTGCACCGTTTTTTTTAATCTTGGTGTTTTGCTCCTTTTGCTGTTTGCTGTTTTCTTGTTTGTCTATGATGATAAAGGCACATTCGCCGAAATATCCAGTAGTTTTGTTTCGTCTCTTGTGAATAAAATAACGTCACTTTACACTTGTCGTGTAGTTGTTTGTTTGTTGCATGTTCCAGTGACGTTGCATTCTGTTTGTTTTTTGGGGGTTTTTTTTAGTATTCCAATAATCAAGTCTGCACACAGCACATAGAGAAAATTACAGCATTTTTAATCAAGTGGGCATACGCGTTTTTCACTGCCTCAAAAAGAATGCAGAGGCAGAGTACGGAACGTCAGAAAAAATGCAGTGTGCTAAAATAAAAAAATAAAAATCTATTGAGAATTGACCCAGTTAAACACTCAAATTGACCAAACCCAACATAATTACAGTTGCAAGCATGAGCAAAGCAAAAACCAAAGGGCCTATTTCAAGAGCTCCTTTAACCCTTTCGCTGCCAATGTCACATTTCTACACTACACTAACACCCATGTCACTAAAAAACATGAAATAAGGATCTGTTATCCAATGCAGTTATGCTGACAGTTGTTAATTCTGGGAGATAAGGAAAGGTCTTTTTGATACATGTCATATTGGGATTCAAGACGATAACTTTTCTGTACCCAGGAAATCCGACAGAAATTTCTGGTTGAAAAATGGCTGGAGACAAAAAGGTAAAACAAGATCTCCATTCAGTCATGTCCCTCCAACTCTCTTCCCCCAAAGGACAGTCACTCCATCTGTGTTTCACTTGCCTTTAAAATCAACGTTAGTTATCTCACCTTGTTGAGTAGTTTCTGACGGTAGTAAGCCACTTGTTGCGTCAGAGTCATGTCCTTCTTGCGAGATCTCCGCCCGGCCTCTATATCGTCTTGGTATTTCACCACTTTTAACTGAAAAATAATCATCATCATAATAGCAACGAAATAGGATTTTACACCCTCTGCGGTCTTTCGACCATGTGGGGCATTTTTAAATACAAAGATGGTGGGAACAATACTGGAGGCAATGCTCGGAGGCAGTGCAACACCAGTAAAGTCCCGATTTTTTAACAATAGATATGTGTAGCAGTAACCACGCCTCGGTTAAACCTCATCGGCTATGGTACCGCCACTTGAATTGTTAATTTGAGTTATTAAATAATAATAGTAAAACTGTACATAGCATTTTTATAGCGCCTTTCCCCAAATGAATTGGACTCAAGGCAGTTACATTCACTGAGCTTTCAGATTATTAAGTTCAACACTTAAGTAAATGATCAATCCCTTATCCTGCACTATTAGGAGGCTGGCACCGAGGAAGAGCAGTTTACAGCTCAAAATATTTGCTTTTTAATCTACTGATAAATGAAGTGACAGTTATTTTAATCACTTGTTCAACACTTAAGTTCTTTATTTCAGTCTACTACTTAATTAAAAAGGGTTCTAGAAAAAAAGACAGGAGAGGGCCGGTAGGGAAGGGGGTACAAAAGGAAAAAACACACACACAAAATCCTGTGCATTGAAGACAAAACCAAAGCTTGCGCAATTGACCTTTAATTTTATTAATTTATCCTTTACTCTTTCTTTTAATAAATACTTTTTTTTTATAACAAACAGACAATTGAACCCATTACTTTCTCAAAAAAAAAAAAAAAAAAAAAAAAAAAAAAAAAAAAAAAAAAAAAAAAAAAAAAAAAAAAAAAAAAAAAAAAAAAAAAAAAAAAAAAAAAAAAAAAAAAAAAAAAAAAAAAAAAAAAAAAAAAAAAAAAAAAAAAAAAAAAAAAAAAAAAAAAAAAAAAAAAAAAAAAAAAAGAAAAAAAAAAAAAAAAAAAAAAAAAAAAAAAAAAAAAAAAAAAAAAAAAAAAAAAAAAAAAAAAAAAACAAAAAAAAAAAAAAAACAAAAAAAAAAAAAAAAACAAAAAAAAAACAAAAAAAAAAAAAAAAAAAAAAAAAAAAAAAAAAAGAAAAAAAAAAAAAAAAAAAAAAAAAAAAAAAAAAAAAAAAAAAAAAAAAAAAAAAAAAAAAAAAAAAAAAAAAAAAAAAAAAAAAAAAAAAAAAAAAAAAAAAAAAAAAAAAAAAAAAAAAAAAAAAAAAAAAAAAAAAAAAAAAAGAAAAAAAAAAAAAAAAAAAACAAAAAAAAAAAAAAAAAAAAAAAAAAAAAAAAAAAAAAAAAAAAAAAAAAAAAAAAATACCCTTGAAATCTTCCTTCAAGACCCTTCAGCTACCACAACCAGCATGCACTCTTTCATCATTGCGCACAGATTTTACTACATTTTTTCACATCAGAAATGCAGTGCTACTGGAATACCTTCACTGTTTTCTGTTCTCACCCATCCTTTTTTTTAATTCATTATAAAAAATAAAAATAAAATAATGGCAAATTTTCAACTGTATTACGCAGTTTTTTTCAGGCCATCTTACTGACACAAAATCAGGGCCTGTATTCACATCGAGACAGTACAAAACTTATTATCCTGATATTTTATAAGTCCTATTAAATCTTGCTACTTTAGGACTTCTAAGGTATCATGATGATAAGTCTAATACTATCTCAATGTGATTATAGACCCAGCTTCATAGAATAATGACACATAATTATAGGCCCAGCTTTACAGAAATTAGAATGACACATAATTATAGGCCCAGCTTTATAGAATGACACATAATTATAGGCCCAGCTTTATGGTGTATCTCCAACTGACCTCAATTTCCCTAAGCTTGGCCCGCCTTTCCTCGGTCATTTGCTGTCGCTGGGAGGCCCCTCCCTCATCACTGTCACTGGACTCACTGCCTGCGGGACCAGGGGCTGCTAGGGCGGCCGACTCTTCCAACGGTCTGCACATCATCCTGATTATTCAAAAACTTCGACTTTCTTGGTACTGCAGTACCTCCAGGATCGTCCCACTATCTTTAAAGCTTAAAATGTCTCACATGTGTCTGATCAAGGACGCTATAAAATGGACTTTCTGTCTCTGCATGTCACAGATCCTCAGGTAAAAACCAGAACGTACTGTCAGCCTTCTTTAGTCTTTTGTTTTGACAACTTCTGGCTTTAATACTGAGAAAACTTCACTACAATGCTTTACAGTACTCCCCGTTTATAGTAAACTCGGTTATAAGAAATTTCGGTTACAGTAAAGGAAAGCACTGGTTCCCGGCCAAAGGTCTACTGTTTTATTACTAAATAGAACTCGGATAGTATCAACTCGGTTATAACAAAAAACCTGCTATAGTAAAGTTACTTTTGGTTCCCCACAGGACTGGCTCCTCGGTTACAATAAAAAAAATTGTCCTCTTCATGACCTTTGTAAATACGTCACCAATGTATGCATCACAGTCTCACCACTCCCTCACCCATAATAACAACTGGGTTATAATTACATAGTAAATAATATAGTATAATATAGTAAAGTCATTTGTGGTTCCTCCTTACAACAACAAAAATTGTCCTCTTCCTGACCTTTGTAAATACGTCATCAATGTATACGTCACAGACTCTACTCCCTCTACCCACCTTCATCAACAAAATTGAAAGGCACTCAAAAACATGTTTCTTTCCCCTCATTACTTAGTAGAAAAAAATAGGGAAAAATATATCTATACAGCCGAATCCGCTTATAAGAAACTCGCTTATAAGAAAACAAATGAAGCAAAAAAAAATTCCATGCCGAACTTCTTTCTTATCAATGATCAAAACTGGGATATAAGAAACTCGCTTATAAGAAAACTCGGTTATAAGCAAGCAATTTTTTTCTCCCATCCGCAATGGAAACTTGGATATAAGAAAATTATGTCATACAAGCGAGTTGGTTTGCAGTTCATTTTCTTATAAGCGAGTTCTATTTACTTATAAGCGAATTACCATTGACAACATTTTCTTAAAGACCCACCAGATCATGTGTCAAAATCACGGGTTCCATGTGTTTTCCTTATAGCTGGTACAAAATCTTGTTTTGACCAGGTTTGACTCCCATACAAATGCCCCCAATTGAAAACAAAACATTTTAAAGAGCAGCCTCAATTTGAAGTTTGGGGAATTTGTATGTGGGTCACAGCTACCCAGAAAAAAACAAGGGATTTAATTGTGTTGGGTCAGTGTGTCTTTAAAAATGAGTTGGACCTGAACTGAAAGGATGTTCTGAGAATATTGAAGTCGTTCCAAAAAGGGAAAGTTTACCTCATACCAGTTGTGTCACAGACATTCTAAACAGTACAGGCACTTGATTACAAGACTAATTGGGTTGTTTTTGTTCCTTTATTCCATACTTTCCTTCAGTATTCTGTGCAAAATAAATGTTGAGCAGAAGAAACAAATATGAGTACTTTTGTGTTGGTGGTAGAGAGACTGTCCATCCTTACATTTTCAGCAGCAATGGCAGAGAGGAAAAGGCAATTCATTTCTTTAAGAAGATAAATACAAATAACTGAATATGTGGACGAACATCCACATAAAAGCAAACGAGTTTCGGATATAAGAAAACTTGGATACGGTAATAAGCAAAACATCATCTCCCTTCGATTTTCTTATAACCGAGTTTTGCTGTATTTTGATTTTATGATGTAAAACATGAGTCATAGGTCCCAAGTTTCCTTATTGTCCATTGGCATTGTACAAAAGTAAATACAAAATTGTCTTCCACTGTGTAAAGTAAGTTATACATCCAAATTAGAATATTGATTAAAAACAAGAAACAGAAATGTACATTTAAACAAATATGTTACTCTCACACCACACCCACTCATTCATCCGCTCTCCGCTATCTTGCTTGCTCATCATGCAACTCACACCACGTCTGCCTTCATTTTTGTTTTAATTTTCTGTTCTGTTCTTTCTTTTTTTCCTCCTTTGTTTTGCTTTTTTGTCATGCACCAATTTATGTAAAAGCATTTTTTTGCTCGTTTTATGTTTCTGTTTGTCTTTTATTTAATTTTTTTCTCTTTTTCTCTTTTATTTGTTCCCTTTTCCCCCCATTCAACTCGGTTATAAGAAAAAAAATCAAAATGTTTTCATTTATCCGAGTTTCGGATATAAGAAAACACGGATTTAAGAAAACAAAAAAATTATCTCCCTTCGATTTTCTTATAACTGGGTTTTGCTGTAGCATCATAAAAATGCGATATTTTATTGCAGGGATGATAATCTATTATCAGGCATAATGTCTGTAGGCATAATGTCCAGTAGGCATAATGTCCAGTAGGCAAAATGTCCGGTGAGCATGGTGACCATAGGCATAATGTCCGTAGGCATAGTGTCCATAGGCGAAATGTCCGCAGGCAAACTGTTTGGTCACGGTGCGTGTGTGTGTGCGTGTGCGCGCACGCACGTGCGTGTGCATGCATGAATAGATTCAAAGACGATTCTGGAAGTTAGAGGTTGTACACTATATGCTTTTACAGCTAGTTTTGTTTTGTGCACAGGGAAATATACCATGTATAAACCCAATCACCTTTTTGGACCTCAAACCATATGAGGAAGGGGTAGGATGGGTTTATATTTTAGTATTTTACGTTAGCTTTGACTTTGAAAAACAACATCGGATAAGATAAAAAATATCATCAAAACTTTACTATATCCGAAAATCGTTTATAAGAAAAACCTGTTATAGTAAAGGAAAAGCCTTGCTCCCTGCACTTTACTATAAGCGGGGTGTACTGTATTGAGAAAAATCTTGGAACTTAGAATTTCTTTATTATTCATCTCAGACAATTTAGCATACACATAAATGTAGGAATAGTAACCATACTGACATTTCTTTGCTTCTTTTGTTGGCATATGTTGTAGTTGTTAAATCAAAAAACAACATGCAGTGTTTAAAGACAGCAGGCAGACGATGAACAATGAGCTTATTAGTTTGTAACATTGTACGAGGCAGTAATCAATTCATTCAACCAAGCATGCGTTTTATCTATTTATGTCTGTTTATTTACTCATTAATTTATCTATTCATTTAGGCATTTGCTTAGGCATTTGCTTATCCATAAACTGATATTCTGAGTGTACCTGTTGGGTCTTTAATTTTACTTCTGTACCAAGTGAAAAAATATGACATCACACTAATTTTATGATGTCACAAGTCAGTCCATTAATCCACAAAGGTGGACATAATATTCCCCCCAAAATACTGTATGTCCTCCCACACATTTGGCGTTAGTTTGTTATGAATGTCATTATTGAACAGGTTTTTTTCTTCCAAATTTCACTTACGCTCCATCGATATCTTCGTCCACCCCTTTCACTCCGTTGTCCTTCTCCCCGTCGCTCTCTGGTTCTAGGGTGTCCCATTTGGATGTGGTCATCGCTACAACACACAGTACAACCAGCCGTTTGTCATCAGTGAAGCTGCATACCACAAAGCTCACACACTCTCAGCAGTTGTTGTTGTCATACCCTGGCTTAAAGACTCCAGGGATCATCCCAACAGCCGAAGCACTTGAACACTATGGTACAAGGGATGAGAACATTGCATGTGACCATTTTTGAAAACCCCGCCATGTGGGCAGCCACAATCAGACTTCGGAGGATAACTAAACTCCCAAGTTAACTACAGGGTTCCAAGAGCCTTCCATGAATTTTGAACAACCACACAGATTTAGGGTATGTGCACATATATGCGCAACCTCTGTACTGAAATCCATCCGCATATAAAGTAAAAAGAAAGTAAGACATAAGCCAATGGGATATGCGCAGGAGTTTCCTCATATATGTGAACACTCATTCATATTCTTACTTGCATGGTTTTTTTTTGCGGATGGGTTTCTGTATGGAAGTTGCGCGTATATGTGCACACAGCCTTAACCCTTTCATCGCCACTGTCGCCTCTTGGCACCACAATGATTTAACACCCATGTCACTAAAAGGCATCAAATGAGGGTCAGGTATCCAGTGACCTTATGTTCTTCATTTTGGGAGGTAAGGATAGGCCCTATTTTATGCATGTCACAGAGGAATCCCCAATATTGCAGACAAAATATGTTCTCTTCCTGGGTAAGTTTAATGGTAAAATTTGGCTGAGGAATGGCTAGCGTTGAAAGGGTTAATGTGACAACAAGGGTGTATAGGCAAACAAACCAGTGAAATGGAAGTACATGCACAACTCTGAAATTGTCTGTGAAAGTTTCTCTCCTGTGTGGGCAGGAACGTGTCCATTTGATTTGTAAATGTGCTTCTTTCACTTTTAAGCTTCAAGACAGACCCTGATGTCTCATGGGAACTTTGAACATCACTTTCCCTGGGGATTATTTCGGTTGCACATTACCATACGTTTCTGACTATGTTGTTGTACCTTGGCTTAATTTAACCCTTTCAACGCCAGCCATTTTTTAGCCAAAATTTCCATTAAAATTACATGGGTAGAAAAAAGATTGTCTGCAGTATTGGGGATTCCTCTGTGACATGCATAAAATAGGTCCTGTCCTTACCTCCCAAAATTAAGAACGCAAGGTCACTGGATACCAGACCCTCATTTGATGCCTTTCAGTGACATGGGTGTTAAATCATTGTCGTGCCAAGAGGCGACAGAGGCGATGAAAGGGCTAAACTAAGACTCCAGGGATCATCCCCAACAGCTGAAGTACTTGAATACTAGCATTATTACTAAGGTACAAATGTACCAGCTAGGGATGAGAATATTACGCGTGTGACCGTTTTTATTACCCCGCCACATGGGCAGCCACACTCCGACTTTGGAGGATTTTTCTGACTATGACTTATGAGGCGATACTTTTTTTGTCCCTTACCCTGAGCTTCCAGTTCCGCCTCATCCACAGTCTCCCACTTGGATCGGGTGAAGGAGGGCAGGGGGGCGGGGGCCGGCTTGGGGGCCTCCAGCTTCTCGTGGGTCACTGACACAGCACACAATCAGATACATTAGAACGCCCAGCAAACATCACACATGTCACAGAAGAAATGTGGCCCTCCAGCACACCCTGTCCCAGGGACCCCCATTTGGGGGTTTATGAAGCACTAACATTCTAAAGGACCCTCTAAAAGAATGTGCAGGGGTGAAGGGCAGAAGGTTCCACCACAAAAAGAATAAGGAAGGTTGATACTACCCTATGGCTCTTACTCCTCCATTTTACCGACAGACCCATATTCTGCTTGTGTTGTCTGCGATGTCAGAAAGGAAGGACATGTGAAAATGTAACTCTGTAGAGTGGCACAGAGGTAACGCGTTCGCTTCGTGTCAGGTAAACCCGAGTTCGAACCTGGGTACAGGGGATTTTTCATCTCACTTTGCACTAGACCTTGCGGTCTGAACGTGGAGTCTTTCGGATGAGATGATAAACCAAGGCCCCGTGTGCCTATGCACTTAGCACACGCCAGTGGCAACGAAAAGTTGTCATTTGGTCAAAATTTACCCACCCACCCCTTTCCTTCCTCATCAGTCACACAAAAATCGCATGCAAAAAAATAAAATAAAATTGGGTGGTGCGCCTCTGGCTGCGATGCTCTCTCCAGGTGGGAGCAACCCGAATTTCACAGAAGCCTTTGTGACTATGAAGTACCTACCTAGTACACAGAATTACTTTAAGTTAAGGCGAAAAGAAACAAGCCTTCAGCCCTAAAAATAATTAAATTGTCAGAAAGAAAGGACACGTAAAAATGTAATGTAAGTCAGTGTTAAGTATATTTCCATGACGTAGCTATCATCACCCTTATAGCATAGTTGTCTATCTCACTTTCTGTTTTGAGAAAAAGTCAGAACAAATACTAATGCATCACTCACACTAAGAATTGAAATTTAAAAAAAATAAAAAAAATTGTCAGCAATAATTTTTTTTTTAGTCATAAACTTTGTGCTAAGTTCTGTCAGTAGGTGAAGATTCCTTCTCAGTGCTGGGGGTTATTTGCATTATCATAAAATAATTACATTAGTCTCTTTTAAGAAATTATTACCATAAGGAAGCCTCCTCTACTTTTAGGCAATTATGTAATCAGTGTAACAGTATATTGATGAGACCGAACGAACAAATCATTTTAATGAGTAGGCCTTTCTGCCCATGTCAAAAAGGAACAGGAGGGAAGGGGGCAGAAGTTCCCCACAATTTTTTCCGGCTGAGTTTTCAGCTAACTAACGTCAGAAGTTTTGTTCAGCGGGGAGGGGGGGCTAATCGATTCCAAAAATTGGGTCGGCACAAATATCCTTCCACCCACATTTTCAGCTAACATCGCTACTTTTGTTGAGCGGGAGGTACTCATTTCGCCTTCCTTCGCACAAATGAAGGGAGTGAGCTAAAGCGACTTCCGGTTAACCAGTTTGAGAATCGCCAAATAGAGACTTGTAGATATAAGAATACGGCAAGCAGAATTTATTATTTTTGGGTGGAAGTTTTGAAAAAATTCTGCTGATTTTCCGTGAAAAGCAGAATTCTTTCATGCCTGATAAAGAGAATTAGTGAAAAACAATGACATCGATAAACGTATTACAAAATAGAGCAAGAACACTTTACGTAGCCTATTTTGGCATGCTTATTTTTGCTGTATTCTCGACCTAAGTTATAGACAAGAACAAGTAAGGAAAAAACTATTATTTACTTCTTTACATAACAAGGAAAAAAGAGAGAGAGAGAGAGAGAGAGAGAGAGAGAGAGAGAGAGAGAGAGAGAGAGAGAGAGAGAGAGAGAGAGAGACTCGACTCGACATTTTATTGTCCATAGCAATGAAGCCCTTAGGACAAGGGGGGATAATAGCAAAATATTATATCTAACAAATATGAAATATAATTGAAGTATTCAGACGAAAACGACATGCGCTTACACACACACACGCTGAGAGAGAGAGAGAGAGAGAGAGAGAGAGAGAGAGAGAGACAGAGAGGAGAGAGAGAGAGAGAGAGAGATAGAGAGAGAAAAGAGAGAGAGAGAGAGAGAGATATCTAACAAGAGAGAGAGAGAGATAGAGAGAGAAGAGAGAGAGAGAGAGAGAGAGAGAGAGAGAGAGAGAGATTCAGAGAGAGAGAGAGAGAGAGAGACATGAGCTTACAGAGACACGAGAGAGAGAGAGAGAGAGAGAGAGAGAGAGAGAGAGAGAGAGAGAGAGAGAGAGAGAGAGAGAGAGAGAGAGAGAGAGAGAGAGAGAGAGGAGAGAGAGAGAGAGAGAGAGGGAGGGAGAGGGAGAGAGAGGAGGGAGAGAGAGAGAGAGAGAGAGAGAGAGAGAGAGAGAGAGAGAGAGAGAGAGAGAGAGAGAGAGAGAGAGAGAGAGAGAGAGAGAGGATTGAAGCTCCAAACAGAAGGCACTAACTGGGCAATCCATCCAGATCCTCGGCTATGTCTTCTCCATCAATGTCTTCCGATGTGGTCACAGAAGCTAGTGCCTGTGCCTTAGCTAGTGCCTGTGCTTTAGCGATGGCCGCAGCTTTCCCGTGGGCCAGAGCGAATGCGGCTGCTTTGGCCTTGGCTGCAGCAACTGCAGCGGCGGCAGTGGCCTCCAGCGGAGCCCCGTCCAAGTCTTCCATGGGCGCCCCGTCCAAACAGCTTCCATCCCTTTCCGGGGATTTGGACCCATCCTCCTCCTCACCATCCTCTTCTCCCTCCTTCTTTTGCTTGAAAGATAAAACAGTACGGTTAAACATTTTGACTTCTGCAAGAAATGCACAAATAGAAAAGCGTTAACCATTGCTTACATCACCGAAAATGTGTTTGCTCTGAAGCCATGTCATTCTGCACTGATTGCGGTACCAGCTGATAAGAGATTTAGCTCACAACTTCCGTGAGAAGGGGTGGGCTATTTCGACGGCTTACATCTGCTTGCCATTCTGATATGCCTCTGTATATATATGCCTTTTGACTCGCTGCACAGAATGGATTCAACTTTCCTACAGTGTTGTAGCACCTGAAGCTGATGTACCGCATTGGTATCTATTGCGTCGGTGAGCTTGATGTTGTACTGGGCAGCACTGGGATTCATCAACCATATAGAACACAGAGGGGCTTCTTGTTTTGTGCTCCCAGGCCACATGGCCATAATGTGCAAAGGATGTGTGTGCCCTGTCTTCACTTTCCTGGCCTCCTCACTGCATTCAGCCAACACACACCAATTTCGAAAGAGTAAAAAAAAAATGGTTTAGATGATTTTCTTGAAAAGTCTGGATTTAGAGCAAAACAATGGCAGCAAGAAAGGGTCAAAGAGTGTGGTAGATTAGCGGAAACTGCAATCACTGGGCTTCCAGAAGATAGGGGAACTATATGCACTGAAAGACCCCTGATACCCTCATAGGGAGAATCCTTAATGCTTAGTAGTCTCCCCCCTCCCCAACCTGTGGGGATGCCGGGGGGTGTCTTTCATACAAATAGTTCCCCCACCTTCTGGAAGTTCTGTGCTTGTAACTTCCTCTAATCAGGCATGAAAGTGGATGGAGATCAAAAAAGAGGGGAAAATTTCGTCCGAGAAACCCTTCCACCCGGATTTTCACCTCACGTCGGTAGTTTTGTTGAGCGTGGGGGGGGGGGGGGGGGGGGGGGAACGTTCCTTCAAATTTTTTTTTCATAGCAGCTTACAAGCTTCAAACAATGAAATTCTTTTCAGCCGAGCACAAATCCTTCCATCCGGATTTTCACATATCGTCCGACGTTTTGTTGACGGGGGGGGGGCTATACAACATTCCCAAAAATTTTTTTCAACCACCTACCTCACGTCACAAATTTGATTCAGCGGGGAGGGGGTCCGAACATTTCGTCGGCTCAAATACCCTTCCACACACATTTTCAACTAACATCGAGGCTTTTCGTGAGCGAGAGATACTCATCTCGCCTTCCTTCGCGCAACTTTGAAGCGAGTGAACTAAAGCGACTTCCGGTTAACCGGTTTGAGAATCGCCAAATACAGACTTGTACATATACGAATAAGGCAAGATCGGTCATTCATTTAAGCGGAATTTTTTTTTTTCCACGGAAGTTTTCAAACATTTACGCGGATTTTCCGCGAAAAGCGGAACTCTTTCATGCCTGTCTAATCTACCACTCTCTTTGACTCTGCCCTTTCCCTTTACTTACTGTCATCTACTATCTTTCTCCCTAACCGGTCCATTCTCCTGCCTTCTTTTTTCTCCAAGAAACACCTACAAAGATTTTCTCCAGATGAAGACGGACATGCTGGGCCTAACCATTTCTTAGTTAGGCGCGTAACGGCAGCATGACACATCTGCGCTCATATAACAGGAAACTGTCTGAGTGATCAACGATGAAGAAAGCTGCCTCACCTCTTTGTTGACCACCAGGCCCAGGAAAATGTTCTGCAGGTTGATCAGAAACTCCAGGGGGTAGATGGCCCAGTCCTCCCAGGCACGGAAACACGCCATCACCCTTTGCTGAACACATGCAACAGGCATTTTGTCTTTAACCCTTTCACCGCCAGCCATTTTCAGCAAAGAATTTCCATTAAACTTACCTTGGTAGAGACAAAAATCTGTCTGTAATATTTGGGATTCCTCTGTGACATATTTAAAGTAAGGCCTATCCTTACCTCCCAAAATTAAGAGAATAGGGTCTTTGGATAACAGACCCTGATTTGATGCCTCTTAGTGACATGGGTGTTAAATCATTGTGGTGCAAAAATGTGACGTTGGCGGTGACAGGGTTAACTACACAATAATTATAGTCATTATCCTTTACTGATGCAAACGAATCAACACACATAAATCCTCAGCCAATATATCAGACTGTTTTGCCACACAGCAAATGTAAAACCCAAGTAAATCAGTGATACATATAATGTAACAAATTTGGCCGACTAAAAAGCCAGGCAATAAATGCAACTTGTTTGGTTAACAACGCCCCAGAGCAGATAAAAGGACAAAACATGGGTCATCCTTGACAATATGTAACATTCAGTAAAGGTCAAATCTGTAAATACACACAAGCGCATGAACACACATAAAACAAACAAAAGGACATACACACACATACAAACAAAAAAAGGGTGGCGATGCGCTTGCGGCAACGGTCTTTCCAGATGGGAGCAACCCAAATTTTATAGAGATAAGTCTCTGAGGATAGAATATACCAAATAATATAATAATAATAATAATTGGCACTTATATAGCGCACATATCTAGAAAATTCTATTCATGGCGCTTTACAAAGAAATAAAACTATAAACACACACTTTCACACAAAAAAAAAAAAGAAAGACGATGAAGGGGAGAGGGTTGGAAGGGGGGTGACGCGGGGTGTGTGTGTGTGTGTGTGTGTGTGTGTGTGTCACACACACATACACACTGCATGCACACACACACACATACACACACACACACACGCACGCACGCACGCGCACGCACACACACACACACACACAAACACATGCACCACTCAATTTCCATACGGCACAATCAACACACACACTGCATACACACACACACACATTGCACGCAATACAAATAAAGTACTTTTCGACAGAGGGGAGGGGAGAGAGATAGAGAGAGAACAGAGAGTGAGAAGAGAGTGAAGGAGACTTTCTCAAACCTATTCTGATTTGCTGACACAAAGTATTTTCCGATGTTGATTACCTTGAACTGTTCTGCTTTCAGTCTGCCCTCGATGACCTTGTACGCCTCGTTGATGTCTTTGTAGATGTCCTTCAGCTTCATCTGGAAGCTGAGAAAAAACAACACAGCAAAGGAACAGTGGCCACAGTCACCTCAACATAATGCAAAGCTGAAAACATTAATTTCTTACAGATTTAAATTTTGTTTACATTTCGATATTCGTGATGAAGTGAAGAAACAAATAAATCGAAAATCTCTAGCCATCAGCATGTTTTGTCAAGCACTAGGACAACAAAATTAACAACAATGGACAAAATTGTGTACAAAGGAAACAAAGCAAGAAAACAAGAACAAAATCAGCATGTAAACTAACAATGCGAAACAAACAGAAGTAACAAAGAACTTCAGTGCAATTTCTGTGCGTTTTTGGCAAGAAGTACAAATAGTTGAGGACCCTAACAGTATCAAATGATTTATCGGTAGTCAGAAAGGACTCCAAAACTTTCATTCTACGCTTTAGATACCATGGATTCCATTCTTCTTCTTCTTCTCTTTGGGGCCCACCATCATTTAATTGATCATTCTGGCACCCTCAGGGGAAAAAAAAGACTGAAAAAAGGGGGGTCGGTTCCATCTGATAAAGGGCCTAAGCTGCTGCATGGACATAGGTTTCACAGTACATATCTATATTGTTAAAAACTCGGGACTTTACTGGTGTTGCACTGCCTCCGGGCATTGCAGCCAGTATTGTTCCCACCATCTTTGTATTTACAAATGTCCCATATGTGTCTATGACCGAGAGGACGTAAAACACCATTTTTCATTCATTCATGGACATAGGTTGTTTAGTATTAGCGACCAAGCCAGCTCGCGCCCGCTGATCAAGTCTGAGCGTGATGCTGCGTCCTGGAAACAGGGTGTGGAGGGGTTGGGGGAGTGGGGGAGGGGGAAGCCGATGGGTTTATTGATTCCCTTCCCCTACCTCTTCCAGTCTTTCCTCCCTTCACCCATTCTCCAATTTGTTTGACATCTTTCTTGGGAAAGTCAATAACGGAAACACTTTGGACATGCACTTGAATATATTGGAGAGTACTCACCATTTTCTGAAGAAGGAAGCGTTAGGGACTTTGGCACAGCTGTTGTAGAGAATGTCAGACACCAGGTATAATCTGGCAATCTGCACACGTGAGTTAGACATGCTGATTGACACAATTATGAAGCTTTAAACATAACATGACACACTCAATTAGAAAGCTGGACTACATTAGGCAGTAGTGTCTATAGCATTGACAGAGACTCATTGATAGGCCACATTCTATGAATATTTAAAGACGCATCTTTGACATAATTTTTAACTATTTAAAGACATCCCTTTGACATACTCCCCCAACTGTGACACAATTCATAGTCATTTTAAAAAAAGACCCACCTTTTTAGGCAGTGGTGTCTGTATGATGAACAGGGCCTCACTGATGCCACAATGAATATTTAAAGACCCACCTTCAACCTAATTTATAAATATTTAAAGACCCACCTTTGACCCAGCTTATAACTATTTAAAGAACCAACTGTGACACAATTCATAGTCATTTAAAAAAAGACCCACCTTTTTAGGCAGTGGTGTCTGCAGGACGGACAGGGCCCTATTATTGATGCAGTCCACAATGAATATTTAAAGACCCACCTTCGACCTAATTTATGGATATTTAAAGAACCACCTTTGACACAGCTTATAACTATTTAAAGAGCCACCTGACACACAATTCATAGTCATTTAAAAAAAGACCCACCTTTTTAGGCAGTGGTGTCTGTATGATGGACAAGGCCTCGCTGATGCCACAATGAATATTTAAAGACCCACCTTCAACCTAATTTATAAATATTTAAAGACCCACCTTTGACACAGCTTAAAGACCCACCTTCGATGCAATTCATAGTTATTTAAAGACCCACCTTTTTAGGCAGTGGTGTCTGCAGGATGGACAGGGCCTCGCTGATGCAGTCCACAATCTCCTCGGCGGCCTCGGCATGGTCCAGACACCAGATCATCACCTCCCCAATCTTGTTGCGCTCTGGGGTCAGGCTGCGTAGCATGTCCTCAAGTCGATCACGCTGACTGTACACAGAAACGAAAGACACACAATGAGTCTCAAACATAGAAACAATAGGCTTGAACAGAAGGAAATACATTATATATAGTAAATTTTTAATAAATGTTTTAACAGTTATTTCCATTTGTTGTGTTTTCTTAATTTTTTTTTGCTATTATATATATACAACAAACAAACAACTACACGACAAGTGCAAAGTGACGTTATTTTATTCACGAGACAAAACAAAACTACTGGATATTTTGGCGAATGCGCCTTTATCAACACAGACAAACAATTAAACAGCAAGCATCAAATATAGCAAAAGGAGCAAAAAGCAGGCAACAGGAGCAAAAAACCATCAAGATCAAAATAAAAACAATACTTCCCCTCTACAGTCCAACGCGTAGACATATATATATAGTAAACATAGGTAAGGATCACTCCTTTAAAAAAGACAACCAACTCCTTTTAGGGCCACGTACAACACCAATTTGCCTAGCTCTTACCAGACAAAAGGTACACAAAAACCAAACACAGAAATTGAATATGTTGAAAAACGTCGTTAAAAAACCGAAACACCATGTAACTTTGTTTACCCCTCATCCACACCATGAGAGAAAGCAATGTTGCTAAACATATATATCAATTTAATTTCAGAACGCAGTACAGGTTGTGGTCACAGTCAATCTGCAGAAAGGCTCATCTAGTGATGACAATGATGTTGATCTAAACATTTACCTGTCTGTCTTTCCTCCAAAGAGCCTGCCGCTCTTTGGTCAAAGTCAACCTTTTTGTCAGTAATAACACTACTACTAGGTCAGCTTGAGGTCTATGAAAGGGGATGGTGAATGCGGGAGCGGGCCGAGGGGGGGGTAGTGTGAGAAAATGCCTTTTGCGTGGAAAACGCTATTTGTAATGGTTTGGATTCTAGGGGAGTGTGAAGGGGGGGGGATGACGTAAATGTAGTTATTGTTATTT
This sequence comes from Phymorhynchus buccinoides, assembly GCA_017654935.2. Lineage (NCBI taxonomy): Eukaryota > Metazoa > Mollusca > Gastropoda > Neogastropoda > Raphitomidae > Phymorhynchus > Phymorhynchus buccinoides. The sequence continues at coordinate 16,798,425 of CM065681.1, read as the reverse complement.
CGTTTCGGGTTGTTCCTTATGATAAGTGCGTTGTTTTGTTGTTGTTTCTGCTCAGATTTTTAACTTTTTTGTGAAGCGATTAGAGCCCCGTAAGGAGAATAAGCGCTATATAAGTTGTCATTATTATTATTATTACTATATCTTCTTTTAATGACAAAATGATACTAATGATGACAATGTTGATGAAAACGATTTTTTAATGTTCACCTGTCAGTCAGGGAGCCCTTCTTTCCCCCAAAGAGCGGCAGGTTCTGGTCAAAGTCGACCTTTTTGTCGACCAGTTCCTCGGGCATGCCTTGGGTGTAAGGGTTGATTGGGGGTGGCCTCCACAGAGAACCCCCCTTGAACATGCGAAACTCATCCGTGTGCCATTTGAAAGGGCTGTCACCCTGCGGGGGGAAAAAACAGGCAAACCTGTAGTTTGGTCACCCCCCAAATTTTAGCATTGAGAATTTTCACTAAGAAGGAACTTTCTGCCGTTCTCATGAAAGGGTAGGGTTAGGATCAGCCTATGGTTAATGTCATGAAACTGAAAGAACTAGATTTTGAGACTGAGAGTCGTAAACATTCCACAGTGTTCTAACAAACATACACATAGAAAGACTCTGGAGGCAAATATATCAGATCATTATCATATTTTACGGACTATAAGGCAATGCATTTTTTCCCAGACTGCACCTTACAATATTATAAATATGATGAACAAAATAGTAAGAAAGTGTAATAGTAGAATAGAAAGAAGAAGGGAGTTCACAGTCTTATTATTACTATATTGAATCTAAACCTACCCACGGGGATACCTGGTGTTTTCCCCCGTAAAAATAGTTCCCCCACCTTCTGTGCTTGTAACTTCCACTAATCTTTCACTCTCTTTGACTCTGCCTTTTCCCTTTACTTTCTGTCTTCTACTATCTTACCTGGGGGTTTTTCCCGTAAAAATAGTTCCCCCACCTTCTGTGCTTGTAACTTCCACTAATCTTTCACTTTCTTTGACTCTGCCTTTTCCCTTTACTTTCTGTCTTCTACTATCTTACCTGGGTTTTTTCCCGTAAAAATAGTTCCCCCACCTTCTGTGCTTGTAACTTCCACTAATCTTTCACTTTCTTTGACTCTGCCTTTTCCCTTTACTTTCTGTCTTCTACTATCTTACCTGGTTTTTTCCCCGTAAAAATAGTTCCCCCACCTTCTGTGCTTGTAACTTCCACTAATCTTTCACTTTCTTTGACTCTGCCTTTTCCCTTTACTTTCTGTCTTCTACCATCTTACCTGGTTTTTCCCCCGTAAAAATAGTTCCCCCACCTTCTGTGCTTGTAACTTCCACTAATCTTTCACTTTCTTTGACTCTGCCTTTTCCCTTTACTTTCTGTCTTCTACTATCTTACCTGGGGGTTTTCCCGTAAAAATAGTTCCCCCACCTTCTGTGCTTGTAACTTCCACTAATCTTTCACTTTCTTTGACTCTGCCTTTTCCCTTTACTTTCTGTCTTCTACTATCTTACCTGGTTTTTCCCCCGTAAAAATAGTTCCCCCACCTTCTGTGCTTGTAACTTCCACTAATCTTTCACTTCTCTTTGACTCTGCCTTTTCCCCCGTAAAAATACTTTCTGTCTTCTACTATCTTACCTGGGGGTTTTTTCCCGTAAAAATAGTTCCCCCACCTTCTGTGCTTGTAACTTCCACTAATCTTTCACTTTCTTTGACTCTGCCTTTTCCCTTTACTTTCTGTCTTCTACTATCTTACCTGGTTTTTCCCCCGTAAAACTTCCTCTAATAGTTCTTACCTGGGGTTTTTCCCGTAAAAATAGTTCCACCCTTCTGTGCTTGTAACTTCCTGTCTTCTACTATCTTACCTGGGGGTTTTCTAATCTAATTCACTTTCTGTCTTTGACTCTGCCTTTTCCCTTTACTTTCTGTCTTCTACTATCTTACCTGGGGGTTTTCCCGTAAAAATAGTTCCCCCACCTTCTGTGCTTGTAACTTCCACTAATCTTTCACTCTCTTTGACTCTGCCTTTTCCCTTTACTTCCTGTCTTCTATCTTTCTGCTTATTGGCCCATACTCCAGCCTTTAAAAAAAAAAAAATTCCCCCAATTTTCTCCTTTGAGCTCCCCTGAAATCGGAATGTGTTCGCTGCATGCAGCAGGGAGACCAGTGAAAACTGAAAAACGGACACATACCCATTATGGCCATGGAACGCAGAAGAAGAATCTAAACATAAAACAATGCCTATTTATAAAGGCTGGGATACTTTCCAGATTACAAAGCACTCAGTGCTATCCTCTCACCCCCACCCCCTCCCCTGTTGATCCCTGCTATTCAACTGAATAAGCTACACATGTGCGTTGGGTTGTTTTTTAATTTCAAATTTGATATCTGTTCTAACATGAGCAAGCTACACACTCACACACACATACAAGCACATGCATGCATAGACAGACAGAGAAACAAATGCACAGACACACACAAACATACTTGCTGAACAAAAAATATTCTAGATGTTGACTAACATTACCTGAAGTATGCTGAACAGCTTCCAACGGTAGTACAGGTGATTTGCTGACTGGTTGTCAAACAAAAACCTGTTGAAAATAATGATAATAATAATGATCAGTGAGAAAATCATAGCTTACAACACAATCAAATAGGCATTATGCAGCTCATACTAACTACATTTCTATTAGCTACAATTTGAACAGAGGAAGAAGAAAAAGCCTGTCACAATCCAAACCATTTATTTATTCCTGACTTTATTCCATAAATAAAATTTGCACCAATTGTATTTTTTTTAAACTGATGCTTACATACACACACAGGCCTGTAAACATGCATGAAGACATGCGCATACACACAGTGACACACACACAACAGACACTCACACATGCACACTCACTTACATGAAACATTACACATTAACATCAAGTGAGAAAAAAATAATCACCCATTACTTCGATAAATAGCTTAATTTTAAAATTGTGACTAAAAATTAAAATCCTTGTCTCAATTGAAAAATTCTAATAAAAACATACAACAAAATAATACAAAGAATTTAAAGCAAAATATAACAGAAGATAATTTGACTGCATTTTGATGGTAATTTACCATTTAAAAATATAATATTAATTCAGACATGAATGCACATCTTTACAAATAGTGCAATCAAGTCAGCTACTTACCACCATTCCTACTAAAGTGTAAATCCACCCAAACATTTCACTCCATTTGTTTTTTCAGAAAGTACCGTCAATAAAAAGAAGAGACGTACAGTAACTTTCCTAGATATCTGCTCGCCTTATTGTCAAATCAAATTAAAAGGGATTTTTTTTTTTGTCGGGAAAGCATGACTTTACTGATTTCTTTAATTGACAGGATGGATAAACACTTCTTTTTTATCTTTAAAAAAAAAAAAGAAGTCTGGAAGATGTTATCCAAAAAGCTGAAAGAGAAGATACTTGTGTTTGATTTGAACAAAAAAGAAAAGAAAAAAAGTTTGAAAAGATAGTCTTTTTTCCCCCTTTCTTTAAGTTTTCCCCCCCAATTAAACAAAAAGAAAAAAGTCTATTGTCAGGCAACAAAACAAAAAACCCCACTGTATATTGTTATTCAATATAATTATGCTTCATGAATGTAATGAACAATAATTAATAACAAAACTGCACAGTAACATATACAATTTGATCAAATCACATTCCCTCTGCCACTCCTAAAGTCAAGTATGAAAACAACAAGACTAAAATAAAATAAACACTTCTATTAAAAGTATTGAATAATAACAATAATCTTCCAGAAGAACAAAAATGCAGTGAACACCTCACAAATATGATACAAGGAATTAATTGTTTATATATTTTACAGCATTAAAATGTGTGTGTGTCTGTGCATGCAAAATTGTGTGTAAATTTGCATATTATGCTTCTGGTGCATGCATGAGTGTGAGTATGCAATGTGCATACCTCAGACAATGGCAAAATGTATACAATTATGTCAAGTATGCCCTCCCTAACAAATACTCTGGTCATTTAGAGTTGATAACCATTTATCAAGTGAATATACTTTTGTTTTACATTCCATACCCTACCAAACACATATCGCAACACCCTCCCCCAAAATAAATAAGTGCACTATGCATATAAACAACGCTTATTGCAAACAATAACAAATCATTTAAGATGAGAAAACAACCTGTGAATCTGTAAATGAATTGACTAGCTAACATATCTATATTTAATACGCATAAAAGGTATTCTGGAACATAACTTTACAAGTCTGAATTATTGTTCAAACTTTAAAATTAAAAAAAATCAAACCTTCTTGACTCGTTCTGTGACTTTTGGGACAAATATTATGCTTGCTTAAAAACCAAAAAAAAGTAAACCAGAAATATTTTTTTAAAGTATTATTACTATAATGCAGCTTACTATTCATTTCAAGTGTTTCATTTTCACAATATATTATTTCTTAAAGGCCTTGAGAAAGATTCTTAACTCAACTCACACAAATGATGTTTCAAAGACCTTAAGAAAAAACATCTTAATTCTATAATCATTTTCATAATTGGCATCAACACCAAGTCAGTAAAATATACAACAAAATATTTTTCAAAACATTCCAGTACAGTATCAACGCTCTTGCGAACACACACTGCCTACCTGAACTGCGGGTTGCTCAATTCTCTATTCATAATCATGGCCTCAAACATGGGACCTTCGCGCACCACAAATTCGATCATGCGGTGGATCAAATGCAGCTGCGGTCTGAAAGAAAACCACACCATAGAATCGTGCCCTTGGGGGGGTCCCCCGGGGCCGTCATATGAACGAACTAAGACAACACACACACCGAGACGTCGCTATGCCAATCGGTTTCTTAAATGCAAGCGCTACCTACATGCATCTACCCAGGCACAAAGAAGGTCGAGGGAAAGGAGGGAAAGTGGAAAAAGCACCCATTTAGCATGTGACAAGTGTGCACAAACGGAAAAAGCTTATACAGAGGTCAGGTGACCAGACAATGCTGCAAGCATACACCAATAATATATCAAAAAGAACAGAAAGTGTATGACAAATATGCATAAAATAAAAATAAAAAAGAGAGAGAAAAAGGCTAGAGACAGACAACCCCCAAATCTATGATATTGAAAAGCACACAGATAACTGACTTTCATTAGAATTAGATTTTCTTGTCAAAATTAATTTGACTTATTCTCTATATTTTTTCTGCTGCCAAACGATAACCATGATGATTATTTTGTTTTACTTTCAAGTATTATCTATCAAGTAACTTGTGCGTTTATGTGTTTGAAAAGGGGGAGGTTACTCTTTTACACATATTCTTTAATTTTCAATGTTACAGAAGCCACTTATTATTCATGAAGAAAATGTTCTTTATTGTTCCCAAAAATTTGATTGATTTAAAACAAAATTAAGATGATGACTGTTTAGACTAGAAACCAAAATGCTCCAAATGTTTGACACTGAAAATGAGGCATACAGCAATACTTTTTGTGTGTTCTTGTATCAAAAACTTGTTTAACAAGTTTTTATTATTTTGCAATACAGAATAGTAAAATATGTAGTGAACTATTTTTTTTGGGGTGTGTATGAACCGAAAACTAATTTCAAAAAGTTATTATCCTGCAACATAGAATTTTAAGGTAGATAATGACCAAGTTTGTGGTTTCAAAATCATGATGCAAATAAAGCTTTTTGTCTAGTATTTGAGTAGGATGAAAACAGCTACAAACTCCAACAGGGGTCAAAATAATGCTCAACAACATACACAATACAGAGACAGAAGAAAAATAATGCAAGCACTATAAAATATATATGAATAAATAAGAAAATAAATGAATAAGTAAATAAATAAAATAAATGAGAAATAAACGAATAAGTAAATAAATAAAATAAATGAGCAGAGATGTCATGGCAATGCACCTCAAACCAAAAGCACACAGGGATAAGAAAGAATGCTTACATGTAGTCTTTTTTTTAATCATTAGTGAATTAAAGAGAGAGAGAGAGAGAGAGAGAGAGAGAGAGAGAGAGAGAGATTCAGTACCAAGTGAAATAGAAGGGTGAAACTGTAATGTTAATAGTAGCTACACCAAACCTATTCAGAAAACAAAAGTTATCTATTGAACCGAAAGAAAGCAAAACCAGGGTCAAGTTTCTTTAAATAACGGTCGCTGTGCGAATAACGCTTACACCAAACGGGGCCTAAGAAACACTTTAGAAAACGTTTGCGGAAGAATATTACAAGGTCTTGTCTGATAGGTCAATTTTTTTTAAATTATTTTAAACAAACTTTAAAGGACCAATCAACAACAAGAAACGTATTCACCCCCTACTAGTTCCGGATAGTTCGCCGCTTGCTCGGTGTTTGGCAAGAACAAAACGCCACGCGAACTATCGGCAAACAAAGGGCGTTTCTTAGACCATTTTTTCCGATTTGCGCTCACGCTACGTAACGTTAGCCCTTGTGAAACGGCCCCCTGTACTCTTTTTGAAAGAGGTGAATGACAACATTCAGCAGATATGCAGACAGCATGCTGCAAGCAATCAACTAAAGATAGAGGGGAAAAAGGAAAGAAGTGACAGTAGTCTACTATAGTTAAGCAACTTTGAGATAGTCAGATTAAGCTTCAGGTGCTGATAACTGATCAAAGCAAATGCATCCTGAGTTAGTTTTGCAGCCTAGGTGTCACTCTAGTTTTCAAGCTTTATTTGATAGCAAAAACGGCTTGCAAGCAATTACCGAAAGCCATGACACAAAGCACTGGACATGCCTGACCACTGATAAAATAAAATAAAATCCCTTTAATTGCAGAATTGTTTTACATGTAAATTCAGCTAATCAATATTTCTTATGATACTAAAACCCTTTCGCTGCTGATGTCGTATTTCTGCACTTCGAAAATCAAGTCTGATTATCAAGGACATTCAGCAAACTTTAGCATCAGAGAGAGTGCCTTTGGCTGTCAAAAGCTCTTTCAATTATTGTTCAAACTTTCAACAAAAATTTAAATAATAATATAATACCCATGTAAATAAACGGAATCTCTTATCCAATGATCTATGTTGTTAATTTGGGGAAATAAGGAAAGGTCTTATTTGATACAACTGATAGAGGGAATGACAGTATTGCATGCACCAACTTTCCTTTACCCAGGTACCCTGGCGGCGAAAGGGTTAAATCAAAGGGTAGACAACAATCTTTGTTAGAAACTATTTAAAGATTACCTATTAGGAAAAAACAAACGAACAGCACAGCAGTACACACTGAATAAGATCCATGAAATAACAACACACCACAACACAATGGAGATCATTATGGGGTTGTGTTGGTTAGAGTACATTATGCAGATTTTGCTCTAGATCAGTGGATGTTTTCATAAATATTGTGCAAACAAGCAAGACAGACTGGCTATAATATGAAAGCTAATATTCAGTAAAATCAGAGAGAAAACAATAAAATATATCATGATCAACAATTCATTTTAAAAGTTCTGTCAAAACAAAGTCCCTGGTTGATATAAACTTTACAATGAAAGCTTAAAATGGGAAAGAAAAATTAACCAAAAAAAAAACCTACATCAGAAATGGATGTTCAAATTGCTAAGCGAGTCAAAAACTGAATTATTGTAAAGATTTAAAATTTTTTTGATCCTTTATGATTTTCAGTATATTAGAATTTCAGAATGTAAAATCATGCCATAAAATGTAATAAGTCCTTTTACGGTATGTACGTACGCAAAGCCACTGAATTTTGTGGCCTCAACGCACACACACGCACGCAAAACCAAACCACATAGATACAAATCAAAACAAACGAAAAACAACATACACATATTCAATTATTGATCTTAAGACTAAAACTGTTCATTCATACCTTTAACCACCCCTGGACCCCAACTGTGAAATTGGCCAATTCGAGAATTGGAAAGCTTCATGGTTTTGGTTGTTGTTGGTTTTTTAACAAAGATGGGAATTTGACAGGCTTTTTTTAATCTTTAACTAAAAATATTATGATTCAAATAGAGTACTGAAGAGGGTTGCGTACCCCTTAAGGCATAATCGTAATATGACGTCAATTTGTGGATCTCCACTTAGATATTGGAAAAGATTTAGATCACCAGCGTCCGTTAAAATGTTTCTGCTTCCACTGTATCAATGCTCTGCTTTGTAACTGAAACCGTTTTCCAGAGGCAAACGGATTTCTGAAGACTGTGACAAATTGGTAATTGCGTACCGGCACGGGTCAGTGCGCACCGTACATACGGTAGGAACTGCAATTTCTCAGTTCTGAGATAATAAAGATGATTTGATTTGATACGGGTATTGCATTTTTATTTATATACACTTATATGTAACCCATAGCAACTTTCACCCCATACCAAGTGCGTAAAGGAAGCCATTAGTAAAATGAGTAGATTTAGATCTTACATTCTAACTCCATGAAAGTTGGTCTCTTTCGTTTGGAAAATGGTAGCCAGAAGAAATAAACGTCATTAGAAAAAAATGACGCAAGCATTATGTGATTTCTTTACAATCTCTATGATTTCAGGGGGGGGGGGGGTACGCACTGACCCAGCCAACTCTTCAGTACTCTAGCTTTTCTATTTTTAACAACAAAACACAAAGCTGTATTGGAATGGCTTTGATATCTTTGAAGGGTAAAGTGGGATAAGAATGGTTTATATACCTTCAACTAAAAGTAATAGGGGAAGCGAAAGAACAAAAGGTTGTGTAACCTTGTAGTACACAACAAAATCCATTTCATAAAGACCAATCGCATGTTCCATTGCACAAATTGGTCAAATTCACAGACTGGTTACAACACATACAATGTTCCTTACGTAACTATGCCTTCACATACACACATTCATACACACATCAACTGACTTCAGGAACACAAAAACAATAGAAAAAGAGCGAGACAGGCAGAATAGCAGAGATAAAAGAGAGAAGAGAGAGAAGAGTGTTGAACCCTTGTTCCAGTCCTGGTCCGTCCTCCAGTAGGTCCTCGTTGCTTCCAGCTGTTGTTTTGGACTATCCCTTTTCCTTTCTTTCTCTGTTCTTTCCTCCTTTTATCTGCCTAGCTTCAAATAATTTCAGAACACTTTTCTTTCTTTACAAGAGAATGACAAGAGCTTGTTTCTAAATAAGTTTGGACGTGGATTTTTGATATTTTGTTTGTTTTCTATTCTGTTCAACAAATAAGCCGATTACTGGAAAGCATTCCAATTTCTCTCTTTTGAATCAGTTTTGTTTCTGAACCAATGTAAAGAGACCTTGTCCTTGTTTGGTCATGCTTTTTTCTTTTGCCTTTTTATTTTATTTTTCATTTGCCAACCATCACTACTTTTTTGTCCTGTATTTTTGTTAACTTCAATTAGAGTGTGCACTGTGTACAGCATTCACTTCTTTCAATAAAATTTAGTTCAGAATGAATTTTTTTTATTGTAAATTTCAAGTTTTTTTGTGCTCTATCAAATGCCTTTCTTTTTTTTAACGATTTATACAACTCATGAAAAGATGATTTTATTATTTCTTATTTAATTTTCTGATGCAAGAATCTTTTTTTTTTTAAATATGAAAGAAAACCTTGTTATCAAGCTCTTGTCTCAGTTGAGAGTGCCTGTTTCGAAAACACAAATGGTTTTCAGGAAACATGACTCACAAAAAAGCGGTCACTTTGATATATAGAATGAAATGAATGATTCAGAATCCAAGAGAAGTGGGTATACCTTTCTGTAGGGATTGTCACTTTGACAACAGCTTTGGCTAAGGTCTGCAGAAATGGCAGAAGTTCAACAGAACATGAGTCAGGCTCAAGAAAATGCATAAAAAAACAAAAACATTCAACATACGTAACCACTTATCTACCAAACAGTATGAAGCTAAAAAATGCTACAGAAATCAATTATGCATAGACACATCCTGAAAGCTAAACCAAAACTTACCCATATAAACAATCCTGTTATACATTCTAAACATACATGTACATGGCTACTTTGCTAGGCCAAGTTCAAAATTGCTGCATTGTTAATGTTAATATAAATACAAAGAATGCCAGATCAAAACTTACCTATTCTTTCACTTCCCATATTTCATTTCACAAATCAGCATTACATCCAATCCAGACACATTCTCTTAAAGAAAATTACGATTTTGTCTTTTGTCTATTATGTGATAAATCAAAATAATCTACACCAAAAAGGATTAAAGCAGCTTATATATACGTATCTCATTCAAAGGACATGTTACCAGATGCTGCTTACCTGCACAGTTCATTACTCTATGCATTTTATTCAATAACTTTCTTTATATTAAAATGCAATAATAATCATATTAATTAATTCTTTAAAGGAAAAAAAAAATGATACAGAAAAAATAAATCAAGTATAATTTCCTACCTAAACAGATGTATGTTATGTAAAGTACAAAAAAGGAAATTGTTTAGTTTACTGGGATTTCTTCTTTATGCAGGCTTACTACAAAATAAGTTCACTTGTTTTTAAAAAAAGGAAAATGATGCTGACACTTCAATTTCCAAACACTCTTCCATACCGACACAAAACAAGACAAGGACAAACCAAGGAGCAAACAAGCAATGGTTTTTAACATCTATCTTCACACATTCAGAGACACTGCTAAAATTCCCTTTCACACACTTAAAGACAAGAGACTGAATAGAGGGAAAAGAAGAAAAGAAGACAGGATTAACAAAAATAAAAATTGGATAACCTCCCTAACTATCGACCGTTACCTTCTCCAAGTCTTCAGGTGGCTCGTCTTCTTTCTTGTCGTCTTTCTTGTCGTCCCGTCCCTTCCCGTCCTTGTTGGGTGGCGGCACAGTCCCGTAGGACTTGTCCCCCCTGTCCCGTCTCTTCTTGGCGGGCTGGGCGTTGAAGGGGAGGCCGGACGGAGGCGGAGGTTGCGTGAGTTCCGCCAACGCCGGAGGGATGTAGACGGGGTGCGGGGGAATGGGCACGGCCTTGCCCCAGCCAAGCTTCATTTCAAATCCCTGCACGTCTTTGCCTAAGGGGCGGAGCAAAACCATTCAAAACAGCCAGGCCTTCAGTATTGGGGTGGATTACAGTTACTTGGTGTTTACTGGTTAAAAAGAATAATTTGGAAGAATTTCTTCACAGTTCTCTCAAAGAAAATTGAAATCCCTCTCAAGAGAAAAAGCAAGACAGTTCAGATTCATCAGTGCTTCAAATCAGACTTTTCTCCCCTCACTATAAAATAGCGTAAAACCGTCACTTGTGTAACTGTAATAAGAAAAACAAAACAAGGAACCATTGCAAAGAAATCCTTCCAAAGCATAATTCAAAGGCAAAGAAGATTAATCAAAGTGAAAATCTGTGGACACACATGAAAAAAGTTCAAGCTCATCAAATTCAGCACAAAGTGTCAATACCTGCTTTCCAAATCACTCTGAAAAAACATAAAACACAAACAACCTGAAACACCTGTCAAACCCAAATTTACATTTATAACACTTTTCAGTCCTCAATTCTGAAACAGACATGAACAAGCATGTTTACTTTAAAACAAATCTTTTTTCTTGGTTTTCTGAAACAAACAATGACAAAACAATTAAGGTTATTCATCACATTTGTTTCTGTCTTCATATCTTTTTTTGCGGGTTGTTCTTTTTTCTTTTTTGTTGTTGTCTTTCTTCCATGTGGCACATACCTCGCAAAGCGTTCAGCGCTCTTTCCCCGTCTTTGCGGTTCATGAAGGCGACAAAGCCGCAGTTTCTGCCCCGAGCGCGTTCCTCCTCTGTGCGTGGCCACATGATTTTGACACTGGCTAGGGGGCCGTACTTCCCAAACACTTCGCACAGCTGAGTTTCTGTCATCTGTCAAATTGTAAATAGTACTGTAAAATCAGTTTATACGCTTTAAATTTTTTTTTTTTAAACACCACCACTGGGTTTTAAATGAAAAATAAAACACACTTCAGGCTTTATCAAAATTACTCCTAAATTCTTGACCATAGTATTTTTGAAGACCCATAATAAACACAATATACAGTTAGCAAATCATTTGATCTAGTACAATATTATTTACATAATTATATCATTGTTTTGTTTAAATAATCCCCACGTTTTGTAGTTCATGATACGATAATGATCATCATTACAAACATGCACACCAAATGCTATAGCTTTAAAAACAAAACCAACAATTGCATAGCAAATTTCACACCAAGAAAAAATACATTAAAGAATCTCCAAAGCTCGGAAAAATCCCAAACACACAATATTCCTAACAAAAGCTCCAGTTTCAAATGGTGCTTTATGACAGATTGTTGTGAAATACGTGACGCACTCCCACAACACACAGTGAGCACAAACCTTAGGGTTGATGTTTCCCACATAGATATTGGTGGTGCTCTCATCTCCCGGATCTGTCGGAACTGAAAAAACCCAAAACAAACTTAAATGAGATAAATAAAAGTCATTTATGTGTGTGTGTGTAAAAGAATAGTCGTCTACTGTGTTCGTTACAGACAAAAGACAAAATCAAGACCAATTTTATTTTGAGATGGTCAATATTTTGAAAAAAGACGTTTTGGCATAAAAACGATTAAACTGGTGCCAAAATGTTATTGTGAGTTATCCAGTCTTTTTGATGTATCCACTTTTGAGTTGGGTGGATTCCACTGTAATTAACAACCGTAAGACCACTTGACTACAGCAAGGCTTTTAATGGGTCAAGACTAAGAGCAATGCCAATCCACCGCCACAATAAGGCATAAATGAAAATGAAACAGAAATGCCCAAAAGGTGCAGATGGGACCCAGAGACGCACTAGCCCACCTGCCCTACCAACACAAGAGCAGCCCTATACCTGGGCCTGTATTCACATTGAGATAGTATGAGAGTCATATCTTAGAAGTCCTTCTAAAATAGTAGGATTTGATAGGACTTTAGGACTTCTAAGATATCATGACGATAAGGCCGGGTTCACATTAGACGCGTAAGTTACGTACGGAAAGCCCTAAATAAGTGGAAGAAAGAAGAATAAACGTTTAATCATATAGGGGAAATTCGGACATGTGTGCAAATCGTTTCACTTATTTATGGATTGCGCACGGGTTTCCGCATGGAATATCCGCTTATGTGTGTACACGGCCTTAGTCTCACACTATCTCAATGTGAATACAGGCCCAGCTGTGGAAACCTTTGTTGAGTTACAAAGGTGTAGGCACATACGGGACATTCCATTAAGCATAAACATAAATCAATACAACACAGCCGAACATACAGGGCTCCCAATCATCCCGCAAAACAAGGGGTCCCAGGGACTCCTTCACTTACAGAATAGAGGATCCTAGAGGTGGGATAGAGGGTCCCAGTGGCAAAAATAATTTTTCTATAGTGCATCTCCGGGACCCCCTGCACATTCTTTTAGAGGGTCCTTTAGAATTTTAGTACTTCATAGACCCCCAAATAGGGGTCCCTGACATAACACTCCGGCAACACAATGCAGCACATTACCTGATCCTTTGGTGGTGAAGGGGATGCTCATGTCGAGGAAGTCAAAGCCCTGCCGCTGGGGCCGGGGCTCAGGGGGGGTTGGCATGGGCAGGGGAACGCAGGGGTCCAAGTCCCGAACAGACTTCTTCAGCTTGTGCCGCTCCTCACGCTCCTCCTGGATCCTGCGCCACCATCAGGCAGTAGAAAAGAAAAACACAGTCCCATCAATGATAGTTCCATCTTAAAAATCAGTGGGTCAGGATCAGCATTCAAAACATGTATACGTTGCTGATATTGTGAAAAAAACAGGAACCGTACCAACAGGGAATATGTCATTAGTTCATATGTGGTATGGGCATTGGTGATACTTTCTAGTCACCGAGACTGTCTGTGATGGGGCAGTGGGTGGATGCCTCGTTCCTCCATACGGGGAACTGGACTGGACAACCCCGCCCCTTCCATGAGTCTCTCCCTGTGGGGATACCGGGGGGTCTTTCGTAAAAATACTTCCCCCACCTTCGGAAGTTCTGTGCTTGTAACTTGCTCTAATCTGCCACTCTCTTTGACTGCCTTTTCTTTTTACTTTCTGTCATCTACTATCTTACTGACTTATTCTCTTGCCTTTTTTTCAAAATAATATTCCAAATAATTTTTCTCCTTTGAGCTCCTCCGAAATCAGAATGTGTCGGCTGTATACAGACCAGTGAAAACTGAAAACCGGATATACAGAGCTGATTCTAGGATTTTGAAAAAGGGGGGTCATTCCCCCCCTATGATTGAAAAAAGGGGGGCAGGTCCCCCCCTATGAATGAAAAAAGGGGGGATCGGTGGCAGGTCCACTGGATACAAGGGAAAACGGCCATGACATACAAATTTATTTTTAAATTGTTAATTGAAAGCATTCAGGGCACTTCTTCAGCCAGTCGTCTTGGAACCGGTGTTCCCTTGCACTGGCGCTGTTATCAGTCTGCTTCTCTGAGTTTTTGGATGTAGTCGCCGTTTCTTCAAGCTCTTCTCCACACTCTGACTCATCATGTGGCACAGACTGCTTTTTTTTCACTTTTCCTCCGCGAAAGTCAAAATCAAGGAGTGTGGCTACGCGCTTCATTTTGGAAGAAATCCAATATGGCGGCTTAAACTCTCGCAAGTTCTCGTCGGTATTCAAGATGAATGAGATGAACGCGATTGATTGGTTGATCAGTTTGTGTAGCCTAGACAACAGGTTTTGCAGACGACGAACGCCATGCCCGCAGCGATCGGTGAAAATAGCGGGCAGTTCCGCAAATGTGCGGGAGTCGGCCCGCATTAAGACTCGATTATCACGGGAAGGAACAGATTTTCGGGGGATTGTACCAATCCTGCGCTCTAGAATCAGCTCTGATATATACATACCTTACCTATTATAGCCATATGGTCTGGGAACACAGAAAAGACGAAAAAGTATCTGTGAAATTTGGGCTGTTCCCACATGAAGACTGCTTTGCCGCTAGTGCAGTGCCAACTTTTTTTGTTTGCATGCTATGTGAGTATGTGTCATCCATCCCTCCAGCACTACACGGCCTACTATTACCACCAAATACCCCTGACTTTCATATGAATACATTCTCAGATTGGACTACAGCAACAATCTATTGTGTCCATTGTATGACTTAACACACATAAGGTAAAAACAGTACTTTATAATTTCTTTCAAGAAAAAAACACCAAACAAACACGCAGTTCAAAGACAAATCCATCACATGACTTGCATAGAAATACATGCACATTACACACAGCTTCCTTTTTTGCAATGACTCACAGCTTGAGTTCCTCCTTGAAGAGTTCCAGGTTGCTCTTCTTTTTCTCGTCTTTCTTCTTCTTGTTCAACCCTGTGGTAGGCTATACACGATGAAGGACCATGGTGGGGAAAGGAGAGAGGGAGGGAGGGGGAAAAAAAGAAAAAAAAAGAGTGGGGCAAAAGAAAAAACCAGAAAAACAAAACAGATACAAGATTATTGTCACTTTCAAGTCAGATACAGTTAAAAAAAAATCACATTTACCACATTTCTTAGAAAAGGGACACAGATTCATCTCCATCTCATTTTTTCTTATGTCTTCTCTCTCATCTATTACAAAAAAAGGGCAAATGTTAAGATCAGCTCCCTCCGCTGTTCCATGGTGAAGTTAGCCAATCAGCTTAACGGAAAAGGTAAATCGGAGGGAGCTGATTGGCCCTAACCCTAAGCCTTCACCCTGGAACAGCGGAGGGAGCTGATCTTAACATTAGCCAAAAAAAGTAACTTAAAGCGTACACCTTTCTGCAATTTTTATAGCACTGCTAATGACACAAGTCACAAAGCATACACTCAAATATAAACGTTTAACATATGATGGGACTATCTCAATCAATTCTTACCACATCACGCAATTCAAAAGATCTGGGTTGTCATAACACATACTTCTATTGATTCCGATGGTGAATGGGGGAAAGAAACAAGCATTGGATGTACAGCATACTTAAAACTTTCATAGTTAAATTCATAAACAGCATAGTTGAAATTTTAAAATTATTTTCTTTTTTACTGGATAAAAAAGAATGCACCATCATCACAGATCAAGGATAAAGAGCATAATGTAATGAATCTAAAAGCATTGTCTATGCCAAAGCCAATGGACAGCACAAGAAAACAACGAATCCTCAATTTTCTTGTTCTTTCCAGCATTCACAGCTACACAGTATGTTGCTTTACTTTCTGGAGATTAATCACATATTTCCCCTTTTCTCTGTGAACATTCTCACCAATTTCTTTTCTTTTTAATCCAACATTGTCAAATACAGTGGAACCTCCCTTATAAGACCTCCCTCCCACATAAAGACCTACTTCTCTGAGACATTGCCCCTTCTTTGTAAGTATTAATAAGATCTCATTTTGGATGATTTTTGAAGGCGTTATAAGGAAGGTTCCGCTATACAAAGTGATAACAAAACCCGTACAGGTTCAAATCTGGACTCCCTCTCCCTTTCTCTGCGATCTCTCTTCTCCTCCCGCTTCGCCAGGTCACCCAATTTGGCTGTTGGGCGATACAACCGGCCCTTCTCATCTCTGCCACCTGGGGAATCTCCTGCAAAAATTTACATAAAAATTACATGCTCTCATCACAATGCCAGACACAGAGAAAGAGAGAACATAATCAATAACATAAGATAAAAGCACTAAAAAAACATTAAGCAATATAAAGTCACATTTTTCTAAGATAAAAGCACTAAAACCTTCAGCAATATAAATTCACATTTCTAAGATAAAAGTACTAAGACTTTAAGCAATACAAATTCACATGTCTAACACAATGTTTAAATGCCCTGTTCCTGCCCCCCACCCCCACCCCCCTCCCCTACCCCCCCCCACATGTATCTAGCCAACCACAGAGAAGCTTACGAAATGGATGCACTTCTGCTACAAACTTCTTTCGTCTTGGTGTGCTGAATGAAGAATGTCTATAACTTGAGTATAACTACCAAACTCATCAATCTGTACGATCTTCTCTCCCTCTCTGTACTTTTTATTTTATTCAGTTGAATAGAAAAGCGTATTTAAGTGCTAATAAATGCGTAACTCTCACATCCCTGCTTCTTTTCGTAAATCCATTGTTCATCATGGCTTGCTTAAAAAACCAAAGACAAACATATTTCCAGAGTCTGAACAAAGAATTGATTGTATCACTTTGGACAGCACTGAAAATGTTAGGAGTCGGACGATTTATAAATATTATAACATCTGAAGCCTGAACTCTCTCCTCTCTTGAACATCATAACCTAAAGCCCAAGTTATGGCATTGAAAACAAGCAATTTTGTTCATCAACTTACTTGCTTTCTCAGCTTGGTTAACCGTTCCACCTTTCACCCATGTTTGGGCCAGGCTACCTTTCTGATCATCGAATGACGCTAAGAATTCTTCATAGACGGCTGCTGTGGCTGCTTGGTCTCTCTGAAATTTAAGGCACACATGTATGTACAAAAGCATGCACACATTGTCAATGCACGCATGGACAGATGCACAGGAATACGCACATGTACCGGGTATGCATGCAGCAACACAGCACACACACCATACACATACCCAGGGATGGTCAAACCTTAAAAATTCAACAAACACATTTTCACTAGCCCAAAGAAAATGACAAAACTCCCTGAAAACACACACACACACATACAAACAAGAGGAACAGAAGAGAAAGAAGAGAGAGGAAGAAAAAGAGATTTTAAAAAAGTAGGAAAGAAAGAAAGGAGAGAAGCAAAGAGACAGAGAAATGAAAGGGGGAGTGAGGTGGGGGACAGAGAGAAGGGGGGGGGGGGGAGGAGATTGATGAGGCTGCCTTTCCTTTCTTTTCAGTACTAGTGCTGGCATGTTGTTATCTTAGCAGACAGCTGAGCTTGCTTTGATAGTGGGTTGGAAGGGAGAGATGGTGTGGGAAGACTCAGTGGTAAAAAAAACCAGGGCTGTGCAGTACTGAAATTTACAGTTGCCCATCAGGCCAGTGACTTTGAAATGTGATCACACAGATTTTTACACTTTAACCCTTTCACCGCCAGACATATTTCAGCCAAAAATGTCCATTAAATTTACCTGTATAGAGAACAAAATCCATCTGCAGTATTGGGGATTCTTCTGCGACATATATAAAATATGGTCTACCCTTACTTCCCCAAAACTAAGACAATAGGCACTTTGGATAATAGACCCCAATTTGATGCCTTTTAGCGACATAGGTGCTAAATCACTGTGGTGCTAAAATGCGACTTTGGTGGTGAAAGGGTTAATAGCCTCGGGCTAATGGGCAAGCCGTTTTGGCCAGCCCTCTATACGACACATGATACATAGTTATATACATTCGCACACACATACACAACACACACACAATAGAGAAATTCATAGGACACTAGCAGTTTGCCAGTCGCGTAGCGACTGAGGTGGGGGTGTTTAAACTACACCTTTGCCCAAATTTCAACCTTCCTTCCTTCCATATATCAATCACGGTCACTGCTGACTGTTCCTTTTCTTTATGATGACAAAGCAATTACCAGTCGCTATGCGGCTGAAATGTAGTCATAGGAATCTTAAAAGTAATATTACATGTTACTTTACTTTAAATGCAAACTTTGCTATATATTTACTCCTCTCTTTCCCCTGATTTCTTCTTCTTCCTTACTCTCTCTCTCTCCCTCTCTTAATGTTTTGTAACCACCCCAATGACATGTGCCAACGGCCAATTCATTAACATTTTCCAATGTTCAATGCTCTCTCGATCTGCCTCTGTCTGCCCGTCTCTCTCTCTCATGCCTATGCAGTGTAATGTTTTGTAAGCAACTCCAGTGACATGGGCCAACAGCCCATAAAATTCATTGTTCATTGTTCTCTCTCTCTCTCTCCTATATGCAATTGTAATGTTTTGTAACCACCCCCAGTGACATGGGCCAACAGACAATTCAGTAAAATTGTTCAGACTCTCTCTCTTAATGCTTTGTAACCACCCAATGACATGTGCCAATGGCCAATTCATTAAAAATTGTCCAATGTGCAATGGTCTCTCTTTGTGTCTGTCTGTCTCTCTCTCTCTTGCCTAGGCAGCGAAATGTTTTGCAACCATCTCCAGTGACATGGGCCAACAGTCTATAAAATTGTTCAGTGTTCAGTGTTATCTCTCTCTTTCTCTCTCCTATGCAATTGTAATGTTTTGTAACCACCCCCAGTGACAAGGGCCAATGACCTATTCAGTAAAAAAAAAAAATTGTTCAGTATTCTCTCTCTCCCTCTCCTATGTTAACAGACTACTCTTTAGTCTATGATAACTATAACAGAGACTACTCTCTAGTCTATGATAACTATACAGTCTGTGCTGTGTGGCTTGGCCCTCAAGATAATGTCTCTATTGCGTGTGTGTGTGCGCCTGTGTTACTGCACCGAGTGTGAGTCACAATGTGGCTAGGGAGAACCACCCCCTCTCTTTCTCTCTCTCTGCGAGGCCTAGTGTGGGACTCTACTATTGGCTGGCTGGCTGTTTTCTCAGTGGACAAACTGACAAACATATCCGCTGAGCCCTCTAATGGTTTATGGAGATAGATGTTTCATCTGTTTGAGGGGAGAGCATCTCTAATCTGCACCTACTTCAAGAAAACCCCCGCATTGTGCTGCTCTTCAACTTTAAAAGATTGAATCTCTTAAATATTCAGGGGTCCCTGGAATAACGTGGAAAATACAATTCGTCCTAACGTGGGAAAAGTGCAAAATCGGCCTAAGGTGGAAAGAAAAATGGCGTCTTGTACATTTCGTCCTAACGTGGAATGTCCCACTGGGCCTAACGTGGCAAAACTCCCCTTCGGCCTAATGTGGAACGTACCTTTCGTCCTAACGTGGAATGTCCCATTGGGCCCAACGTGGAAAACTCCTGTTCGGCCTAACGTGGAATGTTCCTTTCGTCCTAAAGTGGAATTTCCCTATGGGCCTATCATGGCAAAATTCCTGGGTGTCAAGGGTTTGTGTGCATGCGCATGTGTGCGCACATCTACTTTCACCACGAACATGCACAAAGTCATATTAAAAATACGTCCAGTAAGTTTAATCTATTCATAAACAGATGCATAAGACCCAGTTTTTTTCACACCCTTAATTAAACAACGCTTGGCTGTAGTGGAACCAGCAGCATCGTTAGGACGAAGCGTGCATTCCACGTTAGGACGGACAGTAGTTTCCCCACGTTAGGCCCAACTGTACATTCCACATTAGGACGAAGCGTGCATTCCACGTTAGGACAGTAGTTTCCCCATGTTAGGCCCAACTGTACATTCCACGTTAGGACGAAGTGTACATTCTACGTTAGGACGGACGGGAGTTTCCCCACGTTAGGCGCAACCGTATATTGCACGTTAGGACGAAATATATATTCCACGTTGATGGACGGGAGTTTCCCCACGTTAGGCCCAACCGTACATTCCATGTTAGGACGAAACGTATTTTCCACTTAGGCGATGTGTACATTCCACGTTAGTACGCATTCCCATATTCAGTCTCTTCCAATCTGCCATACTATACTCGTTTCATATAACATTAAAAATAACATATACATGACTTGCAACCATTCATCATTATGTAACCATCAACCTTTATAAATAGCCACATTTTATTTGGCATCATTTATTTTGTTTATTATTTTACATTATACTGAATGTTTGATCATTATGTTAATAAATGTGAGAAAACAAAACAAGTGTGAGAAAGGATGAAAGTAAAACCATACCTTCTTCTTTAACTCTTCTTGCTCACGCTTTGTCATTCCTTTTCTTGGAACGCCCACTTCAAAACTTTTGATGGTGGGCTCCTGATAGCACAAATAATGAAATATCCACATGTATACACACATGACACAGTAAACAGCGTCTAATACTGGTGATAGTTTTATAAATGCACTTTTAGCCTTCAGCATTACATCCTCAATAAATGCATAGATTTAACTTCTTTTTCACCATTATTTCAGCCTTGATCACAAAAACAGTGGTTAAATATATCACCAACTATTTCCACTGAATAACAGGCAAACGTCTTGGTCAGGTCATTACTTCAACACAAGACTATTTGAAGCAATGATGATCACATTTTCATGTTCATTCTCATTCTGCTTGCGCTGACCAATAGTACTAAATATTGCATTCAGCAAAGCAAAGCAATTTCATTAAAAAATAACCATCAGTGTAAATAACATTGCAAACTACTTCAAAAAGATTTTGCATGTTCACAGTGTCAGAAACGTATACATGCACATGTGCAAGAAGCAAAACATCAAGCAGAAGAAAAACAAGGCTTGTATAGATTTATTGTTGTCCAGATCAGTAGATAATCAGCTTTGTGGGGGGAGTTGGGGGGAAGGGAGAGGGAAAAGGTGGGTTAACTTTCAGGGAGGGAGAAGTCAGAGGGAGTTGAGGTAGAGGGATGACAAGGGGGGTGGGGGTGGGGAAGAAGGTGTAAAACACCAGCTTTACATATCTGGGGGAGCCCTTAAAAGCTTAGTTCAAGCCACACCAGGGATATAAAAGGGAGGAGAGCTAAAACACCAGCTTTACATTATCTTATGTGGCGGCACCCGATTCTTACTCTTAGCCCTTCACAAAAAGTTAAGGATCAAAAGCAGCCATACACGTAAATCTTCCTGTAAGTGGGCGACCCAAGGCCATGAAAAAGGACGAAAACACATGTTCACATGCTGGCACTGGGTGTGCCCCCACGAGCGAGTTGGATAGGGGACGAGCTGTTGCATGGTAACTTCAGGTGTCCATCTGGGGAACCACTGGGAGGGTCCAAAACAAACAACAACATTATCTGATATCGGATCAGACCTAGTATTGCAGTACTTTCAGGATCTGCTCAGAGCATTGAATGATAGTTGGTTGATGGTTCATCCCATATGTGCAGTTTTGCAGCCGAGTGGATGTAAAACCTAACTTTCTTTCAAAACGCCAGTTTTCGCCACACGCTACGAGCAAACCGGGTTAACCCTTCTTTTTCTCCTCTTGCTGGTAGATATGTGTGTCTAAAATTAAAAATAGGCACCCGATTCTTACTCTTAGTATCGGGTGTTGTGGCTTTAGTTTTAATAGTTTAAACTCTTCCAGTTCCACTGAGGCTGATGTAACTGCCAAAGGTGGAAAACAGCTTCATTGAGCCATAGCTCTAGAAAAGGAAAATTTCTGTAGTCTAGCACTGTAGCAGGCAAGGAGAAGGAAGGCTGCAGTGTAATCTGTCTTATTTGTCGGGATGCTGAACGATGGACTGGTCTGTATCTGTATGGGGTATTCAATAATTCATGGCCACCTCTCCTAGGTGGCACTGGTACTTTAAGGTGGCCAGCCATTGTGGAATGTCACCTGTCTTTGAGAAGAGAGGCTAGTTTTCTTCAGTGTTGATGACACAGATGTCAGAGGACTGTGCTTTCTTTCATGGAAAAATCCTGTGCGTCTTTTCAGTTAAAGACATATTATATATTATAAAGTACAAATGTAAATATAACCTGAGTGTTTCCAGTGTGTGTGTGTGTGTGTGTGTGTGTGTGTGTGTGTGTGTGTGTGTGTGTGTGTGTGTGTGTGTGAGGGGACCCCCATTTGGGGGTCTATGAAGAACCATATTTTACGCACCTGATTATAATGCGCACCCCCCAAAATATTACACAAAATTATATGTTATTATAGTTTCTTACTATATTATCAGTCACATTATAAGACGTAGGGGTCTCAGCCTAGGAAAAAAGTATCGCCTTATAGTCTGTAAAATACGGTACTAGTCTAAAATTCTAAAGGAACCTCTAAAAGAATTTGCAGGGGGTCCCAGGGATGCACTAAAAAATGTCTTTTTAGCATTCACAATGCCACTAGGACCCTCTATCCCTCCTCTAGGACCCTCTATACTGTAAGTGAAGGAGTCCCAGGGACCCCTTGTTTTGCGGGACGATTGGGAGCCCTGGTGTGTGTCCATAAACTAGTAGTAATGTTCAGTAAATGTAACCTAAATTATGCCTCTAAACCCCATCTATCGCATCCAAGGCAAGCGGCTCCTGTCACGGACTTGAGCACTCCGTTCAGTTAATTTGAAATGAATTCGACTGCATAACTGATGAATCAAAACTCAACTAAAATTACTATGTATCAAGACAAGTTTTTTCCCGACATGGGTGCTTCACGGAAGAAGAAGTATTTTACCGGTGAATTAGCCTAGAATTCCAAGGCCTGTCTAAACTGTCTTGAGAAAAATCAGCTTCAAAACTAATTGAGTGCTTGAGTATGGGACCCCTACACCGCTAAAGAGGTCGGCCGGATAAAAAAGGTCCAGAGACGTGCTGCCCGCTGGGTGGTAAACAGGCACCGCCAGACATCCAGCAGAGGATATGTACTCTCAGCTGCAGTGGACCCCACTCGCCAACAGAAGGCGCACATCCAGAATGATGACCTTCTTTAAGTTCTCACTGTCAACACTGAACACCCCATGATCCATCCCTCCACCCACCAACAAGACTAACAAGAAAGTCCCACCATGACCAAGCAACATACATGTACCTCCTCCCCTCTTGCAAAACCAGCTACAGAAAGTTTTCCTTTTTTTCACCGATCATCTCTGAGCGGAACTCCCTCCCACCTGAGGCAGTAGCATCGGCCTCGGTGGAGAGCTTCTAGTCCTAGATATAAGCAGCACCCCTCCCTTCCCTTTCCCCCAATCCTTCCCTCTTTGACCCTGCCCCACTCATTCCCCTCCAGTATTCCCCAATCCTACTTCCAACTTGTCCCATCTTTCCCCCAGCCATTCAAGCCAATCATCTGGGTGGCCAAGGAAATTATTACTGTGTACATATATCTCTTCTACATGACCAAAGTCCCCAGTTACTATGCACAACAGAACCATCAAAAGGGTGATGGTGGTTGTCTACTGCAAGAAGAAGACTCTTCTTCTTCTGTGGTGGTGACCAACTTCTTAACCCTCTCACAGTTGGAGCCGCCAAACGCGAAGAATTTTTTTTAGTTCCCTGGTTCCCGTAGCGCCCGATGAACACCAGGTCTAGTACTTTCACTTTGGCCCTACCCACAATGCAATATACTAAGTTACTTCTTCCTGTTCCTGACTCTCCTTGTTCCGTTTTTGTCTTTTACAGCAAGGGAAAGCACCCACTAGTCTTTTTGAACGGATTTTTCAAAGTGACGCCAATTTTATTAAATTTTTTCACGTGACGTGAGCAGTATTGACCCGATTCGATGTTTGGAGTGCCATTACGGATTTTTTCTTCTAATTCATGGTTTGTTGTGTGACATTGTGTTAGCTTTCGAATAAAAATATCATTGCTATTCAATATGCATCTTTCAGAAATTAAAGGTGAGTTAGACTTTATTCTGGGTGATTTTTTAAAATAAAAGATTCGGTGTGACGTTCGGAGTTACTCCCCTTGACTTAGTGAACATAATCAATTCTCGGTTCGAGTGGTGGGCAATGAGAGGGTTAATATAGAACTTTACAAGTAATTGTACACACTTTATTAAATCATTGAGTAATAGTAAAAAGTTTGCCCAAATAAAAAATAAAAAATAAAAACAGGCACCTTAACCACGTACCCAATCCAAACCCCTTCTAACCTAACTTATAGTTATAAAGGTATCAAAGTTTGATCATTCTGGAAAGTGAGTATTCACACATTTACTACTATAGTATAGTAATTAGTATAATACTAGCTCTATTCAGCAGACACTGAGACAGCTTCAACTTCAAGTTCAATCTCATTATTTTGTGCATTCTTATTTCTAACAAATTCAATTTCAGGCATCATTCGTGGTAAACTAGACCACAAGATCAAGCCGTTTTAATCTCAGTGTAGGCATCTAACCAAAAGCAAAACACTGTTGTGTTCAAGCAAACGCATGCAGCTACAGAAGCAGCTAAAGCAGACTTACCTTCGACTTTCCACTCGCTTTTCTATCTGCCATGTTGATTGCGCCTATCGCACTGCTTGCTGGGAGTGACGTCTGCGCGCCTTGCCTACCTATGGGAGAAAACTCCATTGCTCGCGTCACACGTGTGTGTGCGTCGCTCTTCTTCTTCCTCTTTTTCTTCTTCTCCTCTTCTCTCTATGTTGCTCTTTTCCCCCCCTTGTTTGTATGTGTATGTTATTTGTGTGTGCTGCTTCCCATTCCGCTCCTTAGACGTAACAGTACCTCCAGGATCGTCCCACTATCTTTATAGTTATTAATGTGCCTGTTCCAGGACGGAGGACGTTAAACGAACTTTCATCAACAAACCAGAGAGATATGCTCATCTTCTTCTCTCTCTCCACTGTCTTTTTTATATTTAAACTAGCGCAACGCCGAGTACCGGTAACGCCGAGTACCGGTAACGCCGAGTACCGGTAACGCCTAGTAACGGTAACGCCAAGTACTGGTAACGCTGAGTCAACAAATTTGAAGCGATTCGGTTAAGAAACGGCGGAGTTCTGAACCGATTCGGTTCGGGTTTGGCACACCGATAGTCACCGTCCCCGGTCATCTACCTGCCAAATTGGAAGGCAATCGGCCCAGAAACGCCGGAGATACGGGCGCCGAGAGGCCGGCAGATGCGCGTTTCGCGCATTTGCGAAACCGCGCAAATGATACGGCCGCCTCGGTTGCCGTTGCCATCGCCCCGTTAGGGCTCACAGCAAATTTGAAGCGATTCGGTCGAAAAACGGCGGAGTTATAAGGCCCGTTTCGTGTTTCAGACACACACACACACAGACACACACACGGACAGTTGGCTTATTACTATATGATGTGTTGTTCACCTCTTCTTCACTGTATCCACCCTCTGTGTGTGTGTTGCTCTCTTCTCTCTCTCCGCCCTCTTTCCCCCCTCACTCTCTCTCTCTCTCGGTGGCATGTGTGATTGCTTGATTTGTTTTTGCTCTTCTTCTCTCTGCCACTGTGTCTATCTTGTGTGTTGTATAATATGCTGTCTCAATATGCTTGAAACTGACTAGATTAGACTGGAAAACATCAATTAAGTTTTTCCGCCTTGGCATAAGGCTGAGTCAGACCAATTGACATAAGCTAGAACACCAAGGCTACATCAAAATGTAGTGGCTGCCCACGTGGCAGGGTAATCAAAAACGGTCACACACGTACTATATTTATCAGACTATAAGGCGATACTTTTTTCCCAAACTGACCCCTGCGCCTTATAATGACCAATAATATAGTAAGAAAACATAATAAAATCGAAAGTTTGTGTAAAATTTTGGGGGTGCGCCTTATAGTCCGAAAAATATGGTAATGTTTTCATCCCTAGCTGGTGAATTTGTACCAAAGTGTTTCAGCTGTTGGTATGATCCCTGGAGTCTTTAAGCCACGGTACGACAACAACAATCCCTAAAAGTGGAAAACATTTATTTCAAAATTGAGATCTAATTTCAAATTGGTGTCAAAATTGACTGAATTGCAAAAGTGTTATCAAAATAAAGACAAATCAATTGCATAGCATAGCATAGTTAAAGCCTAAAGTGCCAAACTCTGCTATGCTATGCAATTGATTTGTCTTTCTTTTGATCACTTTTGCATTGCTCGCATTTGTAGTTTTTATACACAGAGTTTGTTTCGCAAAAAGAAAAAAAAATCTTTAAAAATTGAGATCTAATTTCAAATGGGTGTCAAAATTGACTGAATTGTTTATTTGCTCTATTTGCATACGCATTTGTAGTTTTTATACACAGTTTGTTTCGCAAAAAGTGAAAACAATTCTTTAAAAATTGAGATCTAATTTCAAATGGGTGTCAAAATTTACTGAATTGTTTATTTGCTCTTACTATTTGCATACATTATTAATCTACTTTGAGAAATGTGTTTAGTCTTCATTTGTCAAAATGTGCAGTTCCATTGAAGTTTAGAGCAGTGAATCATGACACCTCCAAGCACGCTATAAAAGTATTTGGGAGCAAATGACCCATTGTTTTTCTTATGTTGAGCTATGAGTCATGTTAGAAGAATCAGAGGAAAACATCAAATATAGAGAAAGTTTAGAAAGTATGATAAGAGTTTGGATTAAGGAAGAGGGACAGAAAAAAAGGCAGAAGAAGCCACCACGTCCTGAATCTGTAGGTGGTGGGAATGGGGTGGTGGTTGTGGGCGTTTGGCTGCTTTGTGGCTATTAAAAACATGGTACCGTTTGTTACCATGCATTCCTCAATTGTGTGTTCTGAAAAGCATATATGAAAATATTATTTTTGTTTTTATAATAATAATAATAATTGTACATTTATATAGCGCTTTACCTCAGATGAGCCCAAAGCGCTTTACAATCAATGATTCATCAACAGACAACAAAAACAGCATTAACCAGCAACACTCTCTCTCTCTCTCTCTCTCTAACACACACACACACACACGCGCGCGCGCGCGCGCGCGCACACACACACACACATATTTATCGACGCCAACTCGTTCATACCCCATTCGGTAAGCCACAGCAACCGAGCCGCATGGACTGACCACATACACCAACACACATATACACAAACACCCTCACACAAAAACGTACGCACGCAGACAGACACACAGACACGCACACAAACACAGACATGCGTGCACACACAACCCACAAAACCAAAACACACACAAGCACACATGTATGCACACATGCATGCTCACACACACACACAACACACACACATACACACACACACACACACACCACAAACCTCTTATTCAATCTTCCCTCACATGCACACAACGATAGACAACTGATCAAATATTTAGGGCGCAGCAGCAAAAAGATGGGTTTTAAGAGAGGTTTTGAATGAGGAGACTGAGTTGGAGTGTCGGAGAGGAGAAGGCAGAGAATTCCACAGAGATGGTGCTTGACAAGAAAAAGAACGTTGGCCAGCAGATTTGAGACGGATGGAGGGAATGGAAAGGAGACGAGAATCAGAAGACGAACGTAGTTGGCGAGCTGGGACATAGAGATGAAGAAGATCAGAGAGATACATGGGAGCTTGATCATTCAGTGACTTGAAGGCAAGGAGGAGAAGTTTGTAGTCAATACGTGATTGAACTGGGAGCCAATGTAGGGAACGAAGAACCGGAGTGATGTGATCGTACCTAGGGGAGCGAGAAATGAGACGAGCAGCATTATTCTGGACCCGTTGGAGCTTAGAGATGAGAATTGATGGACAGCCAGCAAGAAGTGAGTTACAGTAGTCAAGGCGAGACAGGACAAAAGCACATACTCGAGTCTTCAGGGCATCTTGAGAGAGGAAACGGCGGATGGAACTAATTCTTCGAAGTTCTAGATAGCAAGCCTTGCAAACATTGGAAACATGCTGTTTGAAAGAAAGGGTTTGGTCCAAAGTAACACCTAGATTGCGGACGGATGCCGATAGCTTGATCTCAGTGCCATCAATGTCTACAGAACCTGGGAGAACCTGAGTTTTAATTGTGTGGTTAGAGGCTACAAGAATCATCTCTGTCTTTTCAGCATTTAGTTGCAGTTTGTTGTAAAACATCCATGTTTTAACAGCAGAGATGCACAACTTAGAAGAAGAAATCATTTGATCTAATTGACTCAGGTGGGCAGAAATGTACAGTTGATTGTCATCAGAAAAGCTATGATGTAGAATAGAATGCTGGTTGATGATGGCGGAGAGAGGTTGGGTATAAAGAACAAAAAGGATAGGGCCTAAGACTGAACCTTGGGGCACACCGAACTGAAGACCTTTTGGAAGAGATGAAGAACCATTGACAACAACTGTCTGTGTGCGATCAGAGAGGTAGGAAGAAAACCAGGAAAGAACAGCCCCAGATAGACCAAAGGAGGTATGAAGTCTAGAAATGAGGATGGAGTGGTCGATAGTGTCAAACGCTGCAGAAAGATCAAGGAGAGAGAGAAGAGAAACCTTGTTTTCATCCAAGGCAGTGAGCAGGTCGTTCGTTATCTTTAAGAGGGCTGTCTCAGTACTGTGACCTGCTCGATAAGCAGACTGGTTTGGATAGAAAAGATCGTTTACCTGAAGATGGTCAGACAGCTGTTTAAGAACCACCTTTTCCGTAAGCTTAGAGAGGAATGAAAGATTAGAGACAGGCCGATAGTTCTTTAGATTTTCAGGATAGAGACTAGGCTTCTTTATGAGAGGTTTGACAACTGCAGATTTGAAATGAGTTGGAAAGCGGCCTGAACATAGAGATTCATTGATGATGGATGTAAAGTAAGGAAGGAGATCATCAAGACACTGGGAGAAGAGAGATGAAGGTAGAGGGTCTAGTTCACAGGTTTTAGTCTGAGTTCGGGTCAAAATCTTCTTAACCTCATCAGTGGAAACAGAACGGAACTCAGACCACATACTGCCAGAAAAGGAGGGATCAGGGACAG
Source organism: Phymorhynchus buccinoides (assembly GCA_017654935.2). NCBI lineage: Eukaryota > Metazoa > Mollusca > Gastropoda > Neogastropoda > Raphitomidae > Phymorhynchus > Phymorhynchus buccinoides. Next base: position 16,769,044 of record CM065681.1, on the reverse strand, counting down.
AGTCAGTTGATGGTGGAGCAGATTGAGAATCAAGATTGTGGCGGATGGTGGCTATCTTGCTGTGAAAGAAATCGGAGAAACGTTGAGGGAGTTTTATGGGTGTATTTAGATTAGAAAACAGCAAAATGTTCCAGAAAATTCAGAGAAAAAAGCCCTTGGTAAAAAAATGGGTTTAAAACAAAATCTTTCAACGTAATATTAGAAAACTTTTAATGATCATAAAGTGCAAAATTCACATTTATCTCGCTATAACATTGAAGTGTGTGTGTGTGTGTGCATGCTTGTGCGAGTGTGTGAAGTTCATTGTAGTTGAAGTCCACAAATGTGGAACAAGGAGTATGTTATACTATTTGTGCATCTGATAGTGTATCCGTCTGTTGCATGTTCCCCTTCTCCTGGAATCCAATACAGGAAAAAAGGTTTTTTTAAAGGCGTCTTCAGAATACATGTATTAACAATATAGAAACATTCCTATCTTGGAAGTGGTTTGCCTTCTTTGAATGCTTTATATTCTAGCAAAGCAACAGCATCTTGCACAACCATACCAATATACATGTAGCCCTCAGAATTAATATATGAAAAAAAGACAGAAAATGAAATAAAAAGAAAATGCTAACAAAGTAAAAGTTTCATCTCAGTCGTATTCTTTTCTCAGATAGAAAGAAATGTAGATAGGTGCATACATACAGGCATCAGAATTGTCAGAGGATCTGCTCATTTCAGAGGATTAAGAATTTCTGACAGAGAATTGGCTTCTCTTGTGAGAGGTTTTGCCTTTTTATTCAGTTATCTTTTCTGTTAAATAGCATTCTGAAGTGATGTATCACTATATGAAGCCTTTTGGGTCATGTTGGGAACTTATTTAAGTGTTGTCCCTGTTCAGTCTCGGGCCTTGATGGCCCTTTTACCGCAGTTTTCAGAGGATTGGACTTCAGACTATTCTGATGCCTGACATACAATCTAACACATTAAAAAGAACTTGTAAGTTGAACATACTTTATTAATTCATACATCATACACACATAATCTTTCAACAAAGAACAAAAAGTCATATTACCAAATTAGGTTTTCAAACAATCCACACTAAAATATTTACAACCATGCATCATTGATTACAAACATTAAAAAAACTATCTCAAATAACGTAATGTAAAAAAAACTATGTTATTTCCAACTTTAACTTAAATTAAGAAAATATATTTGTCTATGTGCGTACGTGCGTGTGTATATGTATGTGTGCGCGCGTGCGTGCGTGTGTGTGTGTGTGTGGAAGAGAACGTTGCATGCAATCATCATGTTTATTTTACTTTCTAATGACTCATTATTTGTTTACCTTTAATGTTATCAATGTAAAGCGCACTGAGCTCATGTGAGAAAGAGCGCTATATAAATTCCCATTATTAGTACTGAAATCCAAGAGAGTTCAAGAATCTTTCATTAATCTAAAAAAGAAAAAAACCCTAACCTTTATGATTATGATTTTTTTCTTTAAAAAACAACAACTTTTGGTGAGTGTAGTTGATATGAGATGCTGTAAAAAGGTACATGAAGTAGCTACCATAAGAACAAGCCCCACTGAATTCCTTTGAAGTAACTCGGCAGCAGTGCAGTGTCTCCTCTGTTGCATGTCTTCTGATAACCCATGATAGATTGTTCCCCATGGACTGCTGGTTTCGGGGTATGCAACCTAACAAACCAGTGTATGGCTGTGAGGTTAGACTCAGAATAAAAATAAGCGACATGGGAGCAACGCCACTATATGGCCTGGAGAAAGAGACAGCCCTCTCCCCACCCTAACCCTAAAAGTGACGTAAGGGTTGAGCAATACTCCATGTCAGATTACGTAAATCGTCATTGTCTATTAGTTGTCTGCAAGATAACACACAGACAATAAGTGTATAACTTTCAGTTTCATTCCCCTATGTTCCCATTTCTTTTGTTTTTGTTGTGGAATATATTTTTTTCTACATTCATGTTCATATTTTTCATTCACAATGCAGTTGCAAATTTGTTGAATAGTGGTAGCCCTGATTCACACACATAATCTTCCATATAACCTTACAAGGCTCACACACTAAACACATTAACAGAACCACTCATACTAACTGATGGTGCCCACAACGAAAACAATCGCACATTACGCATCTTTGGATCACTTCCATCTTTCACCTGTCACAATAAAACCAATCTAATTCCAGAAATGTGTAAAGACAGGCAAGATTGATGTGCATATGACAACTATATTACCACAGATTGCACAGTGTTATCAAATCACCAGAAAGGTAAATGTGAAAAATGAGTATGCAATTGAGAACCCTGAAAAGATGCAAAAAATAACAAGAGATTCAATGTTTATAACCAGATTCTTGTCTTGACGTTTGAATTGGCTTAGCAGAACTAGAGGTACCTAATCTTGGCAAAATCAGTGGAATAACTTAACAAGACAATCATCAGTATAAAGAAACAGACGTGATACAATTTAAAACTATCAAAACCTTAAGACAGTTATTTTGAATTCTAACACATTTACTTCCACAAAGGGTGCAACTCACACGAAATTAGGATGCTTGAGTCATTTACTCGTGTTCTTCATCTTGTCAAACCATGGTGAAAAATTACAGAATCCCGTCAGGGTAATAAATATGATGAAGAACATGAGTAAATGACTCAAGCATTGTTAGTTGCACCCTTTGGTGTCTTGGCAAAGTGGAGAAATGATCAGCATCACCATGCAGCACTTCAACCCAGCGCTGGTAAGGGGCCAAGATTACATGTGAAATGTTTTTGGTTGGCTACCATATTTTCATAACCCCTTCACATAGAGACTTCAAATTAGGTGGAAATAGGCAGGACTATGTACTGAATAAGTGCAAAATTTCATCAAGATATCTTTATTAGTTCCTGAGAAACAAAAATGAACAAAAAATGTCCTAAAACTGCGCAGTGTGCCACCTTAATCTACATCTACAAGAATGAGAAGAACATAAAGCAACATACACCAAGGCAAGTTAAAAACAAAATGAAGATTGACCATGTCATTTCATTTTGACTTATTTTGTTTACCCAAATAATTCTTTTGCATGTTTTTGTTTTTTTCTCTAATAAAAAGTTACATAAAACTGAAAAAATAGAAAAAGGATGCACAATTCTAAACGACTCCAAGAGCTGATCAGTCATTTGTAATAAGTTATTTTAAACGAACAAACAGTGGCATGCAAAGAAACACACCCACACTCTGCATCCATGCGCACACATACAGACATAACTAGTGAATCATACAGAGTAATGTCCATGCTTAGGTGTAAGTAAGAAGGGACAATTAATTGATGGAGACAAATTATAACAAGGCTCATGTAAAGTAGACTCTTTTATGTCAACAAAATCATTTCTTCTTACGACGACAATTATTGCAAACAAACAACAACAAACAATCCACACACAAAAACAGCAGCAAGCTAATTGTATAGTTGAAAGTTATGTAACCCTCTTGCATTCACATTCAATACACAAAAAACTCTTCTAGTGTTCAAATATTTTTTAGAAAATCAGTCTTTTGAAGCACACAGAATGCCATACAGTCACCATTGCTTGATTTACAGTGTGCGCATAGCAAGCCAGAACTTTGTGCGTGATGGAAATGTCATCGGGGCTCTGAGTGAGGGAAAACCACAGCCGTTTTGGGGCAGCTTGAATACAAGGCAACTTTCGGCTGACTGGCTTGAGCCGGAATAAATGCATGAGGGTTAACAGATGACAGCCAAGTGGTCTCAGAATGCTAGACAAAGAAGTCCATCAATAACATCACTCACATAACAAGGTTTTGATTTTTAATTCTGTATGTGGCCATACCAACTACACCGCTGTTGTATATACAAGCACACTGCATCCATCCAATAAATAACACATTTCTTCATTCAGATAACAAGCAGGTTTGATTTTTCAACGTGTGAAAGTACCAGCCACAACATGCCAAATTATACGCTCGCATATGCGTTCATTCAATAAATAACACTTTTTATTCTTCCATCATTAAAAAAAAAAAAAAAAAACCCCACAAAAGTTCACCAGTCTGTAATGGCGCAATAACATGAGCTCCCCAACTCATTATACAGACTCCCCACTGAAAACGGTTAAAATTAATTATTAAAAACAATAAGAAAATGGAGAGGAAAATGAGATCGATAAAGTATAATGTACAAACAATTTTTTTTAACAGATCCTTTCCCCCTCTAAACCTCCCCGCCTCCTTTGTCTTTTAAAACAAACCTTTTCAGATCAACTGAGTCAAAAAGCAAACCTCTTTGCAATCTTTTTTAAATAAAAATGATCTTAACAAAAAGGTGAATATCTATCAGTCTCAGATGACGGAAAGTAACAGGCTCAAGTAACAAAAAACGCAGACGAATGTTTGAGAGAGCCAAGTGAGAACAGCTAGCAGAATAAAGATAGAAAATGTATCTAAAATGGCTCTACGAAACACTGCCATGTTTGATGTCACAATATCCATGATAATGAATAACCACCCAGTCACAAACCTAAGAACCAAGAAATTCAAGAATGCTTAAATGCATGGATGCTCTTGGGAAATTAAAAAAATCCTGCAAGGGGGCGGCCCCGACGGAGTGCAGGGGCAACGCACACACACTTACTGCTCTTTTTTCACCCCTCTAGACTAGTACAAGTGCTGCATTCCTTTGAATATAGCAAATGCTTACATAGGCCCTTTTTATTGTACAAGTGTATGTGTGTGTAAGAAAATCATTGCTTCTCAAATTCTCATAATTCGGCAACGCCAGCTCTAGGCAATTTAAAAATCCTGCAATTCAGGACATCCTGCAAGAAGGAGCATTCATGTAAATGTGGTCCAACTTTAACACAAATCTGGACAATATTTTACCCAGCATCTCTTCAAGATATGGGCACTATCAAGGTAAAAGCAGGAACTAACTTTTCTATGAAATGCTTTCCAACCTTTGTCACGCAATTGTTAGCTTTTTTTAAGCATCGGAAATGCACACCTGGTGTTTTAGTCAAATACATGGAGAGCAGAGCTGAATCAAGAGGCTTGTTATCAATTAGAAAATCAAATCAAAATATTAACATTTAATTGTACTGAAGATCAGATCTCGTTGGCCCTAAAATTTTAACTTTCTTCTTCTTCTTCTGCGTTCCAGGGCCATAAGGCCACAATGGGTACGTATGTGTCCGTTTTCCAGTTTTCACTGGTGTCCTCGCTGCATTCAGCCGACACATTCCAATTTCGGAGGAGCTCAATGGAGAAAACTATATGGAAGATTTTTTTGGGGGAAAAAAGGCAGGAGAATGAGCCAAAAGTCAGAAAGATAGATGACACAAAGCAAGGAAAAAGGCAGAGTCAAAGAGAGAGACAGAGTAGAGGAAGCTACAAGCACAGAACTTCCAGAAGGTGGGGGAACTATTTGTACGGAAGACCCCCCGGTATCCCCACGAGGGGTAACACTTTCAAAAGCGGAAGGCTGGAAAACGAAAAAAAATAGACAATGTAACTAAAAGTAGCAATCAAAAAGACTACAGAAGCAAGAACTGACATTGTTAATATCAACAACATAAAAAGAAGCTTTTCAGTTCTAAAGAGGTCCAACATTTTAATTGCTGACTGAGTTTAATAGCCTTGACAACTTCACATAAAACTCGAAGAAAAGAAAACAAAACATCATACAATATTTTGCTTTTATTTCTAATAGAGAATCACAAAACGTCTGTTGGTAATATACCATGACAGAATTTTAATAGAAAGGCTGATTTTTTAAAAACAAATTTCTCTGTGTGCGGCTGGGTGTTCTCGGACTAGCCAGGGTGCTCGGTCGTGCATGTCATCTTATCTGTCTAGGTTTATTTTTGTTTTTGTTTTTTCCTGCGCAGCATAATTCTTTGAACCCCAGTACATGTCAATAATTGCCGGTTACGGCAGGTGGACATTATTGGCAAAAGAAGAAGGCACAATATCAAAATCAGTTTCATTCAAAACCAAAATCACACATAACCAAACTGTTTTCAAATCAGACTACATAAATTTGACAATTTTCCAACAGGACCAAAGTTTATTTTAGGAATAATTCCAAAGCATTGGCTGTTTGGCATAAAAGATCTTCACAACTTTACACCACCACTTGCGTCTTCAGTCCCACTCAGTGAGATCAATCATCAGATATTAGATCAATGATTTGGGGCAGCACAAAACTTGACAATACTGAAAAAAATAATTTAAAAAAGAAACTGCAGCACACACACAAAATCAACCAGTCAAATGTTACATAAACTTGCTCAAGCCTAATACAGATCCTCCTGTGATACCGGTAATTATTTTGTAGTTTTCTTCTCGTCATGCATGAATTATTCATTTGCGCGCATGCACACACTACCCGTCGCATACTTCTGCTTGAGCCTCATAGAGACCCCATGGAACTTCATTTTCACATCCTTTTTTACTATATTATGAGCAAAGTATTTCCATTAATCAATCATTCAGATACAACAAACATACACAAGCCTCATAAAGACCACTCACAATTTCATACTTATTCTTTATGTCAAGAGCAAAGCTTTTCCATAATTGAATCATTTAAACATACACACACAAAAAACCACCAGAACCCATCTTATATGCATGCTCAAGCCTCGTAAACTTCATGCACATTAATCAATCATTCAGATACACACACACACACACACACACACAAACATACAGAACCTATCGTATATGCATGCTGAAGCCTCATAAAGACCACTCACAATTTCATTTTTGAGTCCTTATTCTTTATGTCAAGAGCAAAGCTTTTCCATAATTGAATCATTTAAACACACACACACACAAACAAACAGAACCTATCGTATTAAAAAAAACCCAACCAGAACCCATTTTATATGCATGCTCAAGCCTCATAAAGACCACTCACAATTTCATTTTTGAGTCATTCTTTATGCCGAGCAAAGCTTTTCCATAATTGAATCATTTAAACACACACACACACAAACAAACAGAACCTATCGTATGCACATGCTCAAGCCTGAGGTGGTCCCTGCGGTGCTTGTCTTTGAGGTCTTTTTCTTCTTTTCATGGGCGAAGCACTTCCACAGGCGGATGGTTTCGTCAGCGGCGATACTGGCCACCGTCTGTCCGTCAGGAGACATGCACAGGTTCAGGATACGCCCAGAGTGACCTGAAAGAAGGAACCAGAGAGAAAGTAGTTGTCACCGTTTGTCCTGAAAGAAGGAACCATAAAGAAAGTAGTTGGAAATTGAGAAGAAAAAAGGCTACATTTCTGAGGTCGATTATCTGTGTGAGTTTGATGGCTATATCCAGACCTGACAACCCTTAACAGAGCAGAGAGAAAATTTGAAGTAACAAAGCGGAATTTCGGGAAGCCGAGTGAAATATTGCATGGGTGTTTCTACAAAATCCTGGAAAACCTGAAAAGCAGGGGTCCAGGGGCTGCCCATTGCCCGGGTGGGTACAGGAGCTGCATCCCTGTTCCGGGATCAGGGAAACGATGTCCCTTTGAAGTTGAAGCAATGCCACTGAACGGCCCAGAAGATGGGACAATAAAAAATCATAAAACGAGTCTGCTAATTCATCATTCCCCTATATGGATACCGGATGGTTAATTGTACAAATAGTTCCCCTCACCTTCTGGAAGTTCTGTGCTTGTAACTTCCTCTAATTTATTACTCTCTTTGACTCTGCCTTTTTTCCCATTTGCTTACTGAATACTATTTTTCTGCCTTACTGGTCCATTCTCCTGCCTTTGTTCTTCAAACTCTTACAAAGATTTTCTCCAGCCGAACATGCTGGGCCTCTTTCTTAGTTAGCCTCATAACTGCAGCATGACGCATCTGCGCTCATGACAGGAGACTGAGCGATCAACGACGAAGAAGAAGAATTTGTCATTGTAGCATACTTGTGCAGAGCCAGCTCTTTCATGGCAGATCCACAATGAAGACAAAACAGACAATGAGGTGGGTATGCAGGTGGGGTGTACTACTCACCGGTGAGGTCAATGACTTTGGTCATGGCGGGGTACTTCCACAGGGTCAGCTGGTTCATGGTGTACCCGTGACCTGACACAAGTTCCCGGTGTTCCTTGGACCACAGCACAGAGCATACCTGAACACACACACACAGACATCAACACTTGTCCTTGGGAAAGACACTGTACTCCTATTTCCGAGGTCCTGTGTGTGAACACACGCACAAGATCTTGCACACACGTTAAAGCCCATTCCAGTATTCGGTAGGAGTAAGCCATGTTGTGCCGGTGGGATGGATGAAACGAAGTCACACAGCATGCAAAAATGGGTGGCGCTCGCTGTGGAGCTCCTGGTGGGAGCACCCCTAATTTCACAGACATGTTTCTGTGACTAGAAAATACCAAAATACCATAAAGTACACCACTGGTTTGATGCATGTCTTTCAACTTACAAAGATTTCGCTCAAAGAGAGACCACAAAAAAGGTCTGCAAGGTGCAAATAAATCAAATAAAACAGGCTTGAGAGTAGGTAGTTACAAAATACCTAAACATCCTGCTCTCAGTTTAGCAGCAAAGAACACTAAAAAAGAAGAAAAGTCTGCTAAACAAAGAAGTCTGAATTTGGTTTCCACACGTGTTTTCATTGTTATCTACCCTTTTTTGTCTCAGTGTTTTGTACAAAACCAAAACAAGTCTCACTGTGTATCTATTGGCTAAGTAAAGAATCTTGAATCTAAGGACTCATAGCGAATTACTTCCCCTTCATCCCCCGAAGTTGGAGTGTGGCTGCCCACGTGGTGGGGTAATAAAAAACGGCCACACACGTAATGTTCTCATCCGTAGCTGATGCACTTGTACCATGTGTTCAAGTGCTCCTGCTATTGGGATGATCCCTGGAGTCTTTTAGCCAGGGTACGACAACAACAACTTCCCCTTCATTGCTCCGGTTTGGTGTCCAGTCTTGTGATGCGCACAGCACACAATCACACTATATTTCCTATACGCCACAAATCTCCTCCGCTGCCAGTTTCTACCTGTGACTTGGTGTCCACGGCCTTGATGCATGCTCCAGTGTTGGTGTTCCAGAAACGGATGTGGCGGTCACTGGTCCCTCCCCCCGTGGCCAACAGCCGTGTCTGCCAGGGACACCAGGACACCGCCTGCATAATGAGATAATAATAATCGTAATAATACTAATGGATGGCATCGGATGTGGCGGTCACTGGTCCCTCCCCTTGTGGCCAACAGCTGCGTCTGCTAGGGACACCGCCTGCATAATGAGATAATAATAATCGTAATAATACTAATGGATGGCATCGGATGTGGCGGTCACTGGTCCCTCCCCTTGTGTCCAACAGCTGCGTCTGCTAGGGACACCGCCTGCATAATGAGATAATAATAATCATCACAATATTAATGGATGGCATCGGATGTGGCGGTCACTGGTCCCTCCCCTTGTGGCCAACAGCACGTCTGCTAGGGACACCGCCTGCATAATGAGATAATAATAATCATCACAATATTAATGGATGGCATCGGATGTGGCGGTCACTGGTCCCTCCCCTTGTGGCCAACAGTGGCCAACAGCATCGGATGTCTCACTGCCCTCCCCTTGTGGCCAACAGCTGCGTCTGCTAGGACACCGCCTGCATAATGAGATAATAATCATCGTAATAATACTAATGGATGGCATCGGATGTGGCGGTCACTGGTCCCTCCCCTTGTGGCCAACAGCACGTCTGCTAGGGACACCGCCTGCATAATGAGATAATAATAATCATCACAATATTAATGGATGGCATCGGATGTGGCGGTCACTGGCCCCTCCCCCACAGCACCCCGTTACAACTGCTTTTAGTTTGTGCCTATTTTTAGAACTCATCACCAGTATAAACCAATCCAAAGTTTGTATCCCTTCCTTTGTTGTAGTGTACCATTTTAAAGGTCTTTCCTTAACCCACCTTAAAAGTTAACTACAGCCTGATGCTGCGTCAGGCTGCACAGAGGGCTAATCCCCATGCCCAGGGTAGCGTTCCAGAGGTTGACAGTGTTGTTAGCTAAATGGAAAATCAAATCCAGCACATAGATTCACTTCATTCCATGAGTGAGCCAAAAAAGGACCCACCTTCACTGCAGCCTGGTGCTGAGTCAGGGTGTGCAGAGGGCCAACCCCCATGCCCAGAGTGGTGTCCCACAGATTCACTGTGTTGTCGTTGGCCCCTGAGGCCAGCTGCATCCCATCAGGGGACCAGCTCAGCCCGCACACCTCCTGCATGTGATGCTCCAGCACTGCCACCTGGTGGGAGGCCATGCGAACGTCGTGGTGGTGGATCGATCCTGAACGCGACCCGCTGGGGAGAAAGAAACAAAATATTAAGTTTGCATAGTAAGAAAATCCTCTGTGGGAAACTGGGGGAAGTCTTTCAGCATAAGTAGTTCCTTCTGGAAGTTTTATGCCAGCAACTTCACTCTTTGACTTTCCCTTTGATTACTCTCATTATTTAATTTCATCTGCCTTACTAATCAATTCCACTGTTCTTCTTTGTTGTTGTTTTTTCATAAATCTTTTGAACCATTTTGGCTTAAACAACATTTTTATTTTTCAAAGTCATATACAACAATCAATATTCATTAGATAGGGCAACATTTCTTCTTTGAACTCCTCTAAAATCTGAATGCATTGACTAAGGACAGAGAGGAGATCAGGAAATTGAAACCCGACACATACATACCCTTTTCCATTTGCAAGAAAAAAAAAAAAGTAAATAGTGTGGAGAGGGGCTGTATGGAGGTGGTTTCTTTTACCTGGTGAGTATGTGAGAATTCCAGGCCAGACATCCCACCCTTGCTGAATGGCCCGCCATGGTTCGCACCAGTTTGGCTTTAGCAACATCCCACAACTGAAAAAACACACACACACCAAAACAATGCAATGACATATAAAATATACAGCATAAGATGAAAGCAACGACTTGTCTTGGATCAAATAACAACATGACATATCGGAGAAACCTTAAAAGCAAGGCTGCAATCTAGCTATGAGTATCCAAAAACAATGTAGTGACAAATAAGACAACAGCATACAAGTAAAGCAACAGTTTGTTTATAGCAGGACAACTATACACCAACTGACAGTGCATAACTAATTAACTTACTCCATAGAGCGAATTGTCTTCATAAGATTTAACCATGTTTGGGCAGACACAGCCTATTTTAATTTAGTCCATGATTGTGTTTGATAAAGGGAAGTGAACACATTTCCGAAATATTACCAGCAACAACGTGGGCGTTCAGGTTTTTATCCATCTTACTCCATACCTGCACAGTGCAATCAGACAGCCCCACTCATAGAACCGAACCATGAGTGATCCAGGACACTCACAAGGTGTAGTTTCCATGCTGCTGCTACTACTGCTATTGCTCCTGCAGATACAACTACTACTACAGTCGACCCCCTCTTTTAAGACCTTCAAAAAATCGCGCAAAATCGGTCGTAAAAGAGGGGGGTCTTAAATCAGGGGCGACCAAAACAATGCACTCAGTGACTCACTACACCGTATATGACGCACAGCGCATGCATACACTAGAACTAAAACATGCTTTCTCCGTCATTCTTGAATGAAACATCGCGGTCTAGCTAATATACGAAAACGGGCTAAAACAGAAAGTGTGCTCGCGGTCCGTGTTGCACTCACACACAAACTACACATAACAACAGTACAGACCTAATTTTCGCCATTTTACGCTCTGGCAGTTCATTTTCAATCACAGTTTGCACACACGGAACTTTTACCGCGCATACAACTCGGCTGACAAAATGGCGCCGCATATACCGCAAATACGAAATCACGGCAAACGCTAATGCGCCAGCTGCTTTCATTTATCGGATTTTGTGTGTTGTTTGCATTCAGTGAGTGTTTCAGTGCACGCACTAACGCCGATTTATCAGTTTGATAACGGAAAGGAGCTGCTTTTCAACTTATTTTTTGTAAAGTGAGACCATTCACTGAGTTCCAACTTATGGAGTGTGACCGATCACCTAGTTTCAACTTGGGAGTTGACTTCGCATTTAGGCCTACGTGTGCACAGAGTTCGTAAAGATCGACACGATCGCGACCGTTTCAGTTCAAACTTTGATCATAAACTGCTCAGTGATGACACATGTGCATAAAAGTGGTGACATTTAGTGGTCAGATCGTGATATCGCTGATTAAATTCTTCAATTTCGGCATGAGAACGGTTCGTTTTTACCGAGATTGACCTAACAACAGTGGTACCCCAGCTGTGCGTCGGCTCGAACTGAGGCCGAGAAGGATAGATATCATCGTTTTTGCGACTGATAATTGTCAGAATGTGTTGCATCGGTCGTAAAATCAACAAGATTTACGGTCGCAAGACGCGTTAGAGGGGGAGTCGTAAATGAGGAGGCAAGTTTAGAAGAAAAACGATCCGTCATTCATATTTCAGTCGTAAAAGAGGGGAGGTCGTAATTCAGAGGGCCGTTCGTGAGGGGGTCGACTGTAGTACTATTTCTACTTACTATCAATACTCACCCGCACTGCTCTGACGGCCACAACCCCACCACGTTCGGCGATCCAGTGATCCAGGACACAGGAAATGAAATGTCTTTGCTCGACAAGTACAACTGCAGCTACTGCTATTACAGTGGTACTTTATCATTATCATTATTAAGAAAGGTGTGAGAAAGGTGGCAGAGGGCTAAGACGTTCGCCTGCCAAATGTAATGCATGACTGCAACGTGAGTGACCAAGGTTCGAATCCCGGCCTCACCCTTTCTTTCTAGTTTGACAGGAAAATCGAACTGAACGTCCAGTCCTTCGGATGGGGACTTAAAGCAAGTTTGACCCGTGCGCTTTACATTCGTAAAAATCCCACGGCAGTTGAAAGTCGGTAAGAACTGGGAGAAATCCTGCTACCTGGTATAGCCAAATTGATAGCTAGGTTTTCCAAATGTGCCCACACCCCCTCTTCACCCTGTACCCCCCCCCCCCCCCCAAGGGTAGGTGCTGCACTTGCGGTGACGTGCTCTCCAGAGGAGAGCAGCCTGAATTTCACAAAGATAAGTCTCTGTGACTAGAAAATACCCAACATTATTTCTCCTTACTTGTACAGCTCCACCAGACAGTCCCACCCCCACCCATCACTGATCCAGGACACTGAGGAGATGTAGTTTCCCTACCCTACAACTAAGACTACTACTATTACACAGTGATCTTTTATCGCAGTAATTATCCATTCCTTTCACCTGCACAGCTCCATCAGACAGCCCCACCCCCACCACGGACCCATCACTGATCCAGGACACTGAGGAGATGTAGTTTCCCTACCCTACAACTAAGACTACTACTATTACACAGTGATCTTTTATCGCAGTAATTATCCATTCCTTTCACCTGCACAGCTCCATCAGACAGCCCCACCCCCACCACGGACCCATCACTGATCCAGGACACAGAGGAGATGTAGCTTCCCTACCCTACAACTAAGACTACTACTATTACACAGTGATCTTTTATCGCAGTAATTATCCATTCCTCTCACCTGCACAGCTCCATCAGACAGCCCCACCCCCACCACGGACCCATCACTGATCCAGGACACAGAGGAGATGTAGTTTCCCTGGTCGGCGGTCATCAGGTGGGTGATGGACCCGTCGTTGGCGTTCCACAGGTAAACCTCACTGCCCAGGGCCGCTGCTATCATGTTCTGACTGGACCAGTCCAGGGTGTGCAGGTCTGGAAAACAGGATGGCAGCAATTCAGTCAAATACCATATTTTCACTGTGTTCATGTGCATAGAGACCGTAACGACTATGTTTAATCGACTGTGTTTATAAATATAATATATTTTTTTATAGACTGTGATATATTTATGCTTGATAGTGATATTGTTATTCAGTTTTCATTGATTAATTGTCAGAGCTTAATCTAGAGCGCGGGATTGGTAAAATCCCCCGAAATTTTGTTCCTTCCCGCGATAATCGGCGCGGGGAGCGGGCCGAGTCCCGCACATTTGCAGAACGGCCCGCAGTTTTTACCGATCGATGCGGGAAGACCTTCGTCATCTGCTAAACCCGTCGTCTGGACAAACTGAAAGTATCGAGCAGGAGTGAAGGATTTCTCGACATTTCATTGGTTCTTGACAAAATGTTAGTGTTAATCAACCAATCACGTTCTTCTCGTTCTACCGACAGGAAGTTGCTTGAGTTTTGGCCGCCATCTTGAATGTTCTTCAAAATGAAGTGGGCAGGGAGCCTGTTTGATTTTGATTTTCGCGGAGGCAAAGTGAAAAAAAAAATCCTGTTCCAAGCGAGTGTGAAGACCTCAAAGAAAAGGCTTCTACATCTAAAACGTCGGAAAAGAATGACAACAGTGGCAGTGCAAAGGAACATCGGTTCCAAAATGACTGGTTGAAAAAGTGGCCGTGGCTGACGAAGATTGAGACAGGGATGCAATGTACATTGTGTTAAAGTCTGTGTACGAGTGTGGGGGAGGTACTGGTTATTATGCATGTGATGTGGGGTTGGATAGGGGGGAGTGCCCCTTTTTTTGATATGAGGGGGGGACTGCCCCCCTTTTTCAGAAATCCTAGATTAAGCTCTGAATTGTGTGTGTGTGTGGTTTGTGTGCGTGCGTGTGAAACATTTAAAGCGCTTGTTTAATCTTTTCTGTTTATATTCTGCTGGCATGTTTTGTGTTAAGAAAAATTTCCATTTTAAACTTGTTTTGTTTTAAATGGACAATAAAGTATTTGAATTGAATTGAATTGAAATTAATATTTGAAATTCTTCAACATAACGAACAAACCTCACATGGACCAAAGCTGGAGATTTTCAATAGAACTACAGGAGGTACCGTGGTCACTTGCCCTTTCCTTTTCTTATTATCGTCTACTATTTTTCTGACTTATTGTCCATTTCTCCTGCCTTTCAAAAAAAAAAAAAAAAATTCTGTCAGCTGCATGCAGCAGTGAGACCAGTGAAAACTGAAAACTGGACACATATATACCTTGCCCATTATGGCCATATAGTCTGGGAATGCAGAAGAAGAAACAAAATCTTAAAAAGCAAAGCAAAACCTTTAGAAATAGAAACATACAGTAGTCGTCCAGCACGACGGGAGCGTCCAAGACGTTTTCTGGTTTCTGTGGAATGTAGCGTGATGTGCTGGGGGTGGCTGACGGCACCTTGCCTGCCGTGTACAGCACATTCAGGTTGTTGGGCTGAGCTGTGACAAAGAAAAAGTATATCAACAAAATAATATTGGATGCTCATGTGATATAATCAGCATTGTTGTTAGGCAAATAATAAAAACAACAACAACAAAAAAAGATCTGTCAAGCTTTAGGCCTGATACACAGTTACAGTACATCCGGATTTTCCGCACGGAAATAATCTTAACTCTCTTGTGCGGTGAACGGTCGTGAACGTTCAAAAAAAAAACGGATCGGAAACGTCTAGAACGTTCGGGAACGTACGGATTCCACGTGGCCGGTTTGGGCGCTTCCATTTTGTTTCTATCACATGGCAGTCACGTGAGCGCTTCAGCCTCGCTTTCGCTATAGATTACACTTCCGTCCTGTTGCTTGCAATGGCTTCTAGGCCGATTGGTTTGAAAAATATGAATTTTTGAAAATTAGTGACCGACTTCGGCATTTTCGCGATTTTTCCAATATGGATGACGAACAGTTATGGCGTCCATTGACTGAGGAAAGCAATGAATAGTCCTATTTTGGTGAAAGATGGGACTTATGAGATCGCGAAGTGATGAGTAAGGAGTGTATTCTGACCTATTTCGGCAGCAAGCTTGTGTTTGTTCGATCGATGCGAATTTTTGAAGTCGTGTTACTGACATCGGCATTTTCCCGACTTTTACATCATGGATGATGAGTCGTTATTGCATTCACCGAGTGATGACAGCGATGAAAATTCCCTTTTTTGTGAAAGATAGGAATTATAAGATCGTGAAGTGAAACTTACTGAAAGGGTAAGTGAATGGTTTTGATCTACATTTCCATTTCAGTCGTCTTAGGCTTCAACAGTCTGCAAAAGTAGGCAGTGAATGACTAGTGAATGCAGTTTGCGAATACACTTTGGCATTTTGATTTTTTTTGTGGAGCCATGCATCCCCATAACATCTTGGAATTCCTTTTGCAACTCAGACAGACATCTCGGCAACACATTCAAAGCAAAAAAACACACAAAATCTGGTAGGGTATATTTTATTTTATTATTTTTCCGACGCTACCCCGCCTTTTGTACAGAGTGACGTCCCTTGGGTTAGGATTTCAGAGGTGATTGAGAGCACAGAGCGTCAGGCACAAGAGGGTTAAAATGCTCCCCCGAAGTAGGAGTGTGGATGTACACATGGCGGGGTAATCAAAAACGGTCACACTCGTAATGTTCTCATCCCTAGCTGATGCATTTGTACCACAGTGTTCAAGTGCTTCGGCTGTTCGGATGATCCCTGGAGTCTTTTAGCCAGAGTACAACAACAACTGAAAATGGGTTCCATAGAAATGTCCCAAAAATTCTTAACTTGGCTGTATTTTTCCATGTTTTTCACTTGAGTGAAATCAGTAAAAACACTGAAAGTAGGATGTTCTCTCTATCAGACGTTTCTGAGTTATTGTTGAATTTTAAATCAACTTTTAAAAAGAAAATTAGCGAAATGGGTTTAAAAAAAAAAGCTATCACTGCTTACGCTGTACGGAGCAGATGTTTTGGAAGCTGAGGATCTTGTTGCCGTTCTGCGCCTGCTTGGGCAGCATGGCTTCCGTCAGCTGCTGCTGGTACTGGGGATTGGTGCCCATGCCCCCCGCCTCTCCTCCCCTGTCCCCCTCCTCCTCTTCCTCGTTGTTGACGGTCTGGTGGTTGTTCAACAGGGCGAAGTGGCTCATGTCTTGGTTGGTCGTCATGCGGTTAGGGATGAAACTGATCGAAAGGGAAAAGATGGATATTAGAAGTTCTTGGAACAAATTTGTTTCAGGTTCTTCTTCTTCTTCTGCGTTCCCATGCCAAAAGGCCATAATGGGTAAAGTACGTATGTGTCCGTTTTCAGTTTTCACTGGTCTCTCCGCTGCGTACAGCCGACACATTCCGATTTCTGAGGAGCTCAAAGGAGAAAAGCTATTTGGAAGAAGTTTGGGGGAAAAAAGGCAGGAGAATGGACCAATAAGTCAGAAAGATAGTAGTTGTAATGACAGTATGAGTAAGCAAAGGAAAAAGGCAGAGTCAAAGAGAGTGGAAGATTAGAGGAGGTTACAAGCACAGAACTTCCACAAGGTGGGGTAGCTATTTTTACGAAAGACACCCCCTCCCCCCCAGTATCCCCACGGGGAGAGACTCGTGGATGGGGCAGGGTCGTCCAGCTCCCCATATGAAGGCACAAGGCATCCACCTACTGTCCCAGTTTCAGGTTCTAATGCAGATAATGAAACAAACAAATAGTAAATACAAAATGTTTACACCTAATACTCACACGCATGCACACACACACATATAAGCATTCACAAATACATTGTCAGTTTAACCCAAACCTTTATCCCTGGGCTTCTCAGGCAAGATCACCTTATGTACCTTTTAAGTGATGGAACAAACTGCAGAAAATTTAACGAAAAAGATCAATAACCGCAAAGTATACCAAGAACCCTTCCTACCGATCCTGCTGTCTGCCGGGCGTCAACGCCGCCTTCTTGCTATTGGTCAGCGCTTTGCCCGGTGTGGCCGCTCTGTTGGTCCTCTCCACCAGGTGTCTCCCTGGGGTGCCGGCCTTGGGTGTCTTGCTCTCCTTGGCACCCCCCGCCAGTGTTCCGCCCCCTCCAGGGGTAACTGCTGTGCTCGATCTGCCAGGACTTTTGCCCCGCGTGGGAGTTTTGTTGGAGCTCTTCCCTGGGGTTCTTGACGACGAGAAGTTGACAGGCCTCATGGGAGAGGATGCACCTGTAAAAAGAAACAAAACCCAAAAAATTCTGAGAAGAAATTAAAATTACGTTTTTTCCATTAGCCCAAAGACAAAAAACTATAACTAAACTACATTAGAAAATGTTAGTGAGACAGACAAATGAAATGAGACATACAGAATCAGAGAAAAAAGGATGCCTAGGAGAAGAAAAAATGTAAAATACAAAGACAGAAAGAATAGAGAATGGAGGCAGGAAGACATAAGGCAATGAGAAAAACAAAGAAAAGACAAGGGCGTCGCCGAGCGGCAGACATGTCCGTCACCAGCAATGCCACGCACTTGCGACACCCCGTAGAGTGTCACATCCTGACACAAAATTGGAAGGGATTCTGTCTTCTAGTTCCCGAGATACAGCTTGAAGAAGAAACATATAGCGCAAAGAAGGAAATTTCGGTTTTCAAGGTCACACTTCAAGGTCAGGGTCAGCATGGTGATAATTTATGCTCGGATGTTTTCTTCTCTAGGGTATACAGTACCACACACAATCTGAAGCGCTTCTGTCAAGTACCAATGTGGAAAATATGGCTTAAAACCCAATGTGTAGACCCCTACCACTTTCAAGGCCTACTGATCGCCCGGACCATGACCTTGACCTTGATCGGTATGCCACCATCAGAACGGGCATAAGCCAAAGTACCTTCATGCCAAATTTGAAGACTCTAACACTAACGGTGTGGGAGTTATGGCCCCTGAAAGATTTTCGGTTTTCAAGGTCAAGGTCACGACGGCACAATGGTTTGCGCGGATGCCTTCCTCTCATGGTGACACACCAGCACACAAAATTTGACGTGATTCTGTCAACCCGTTCGAAAGATATCCTTGGGACAGACAGAAGGAGAAAAAAATGACCCTCCGATTTTCAGGCTCCAGCGATCTTTTTGACCTTGACCTTGATCGGTATGCCATCATCAGAACAGGCATAAGCCAAACCACCTTCATACCAAGTTTCAACATCCTATGTTGATCGGTGCCCGAGATATGGCTAAAAATAGATTTTCGGTTTTCAAGGTCGTACGTCAAGGTCAAGACGGCAAAATGGTTTGCGCCGATCTCTTCCTATTAAGGAGGCACACCTTCACACAAAATTTGACGCGATTCGGTCAAGTGGTTCGGGAGATATCCTTGGGACAGACAGAAAAAAAACCCACCAAAAAACAACAACATACAAACAAACAAAAATACAAACCAGCCCATCGCAATAGTCCGATCACCTTTGGTGACGGACTAAAAAGTCAAAAGTCATTTTCTTGGAAGCTCGGGTTTTACGTAAGCTGTAAGCTGTAAGCAGCACATGTGGGACGAAAACCATCAACCAACCACCATGACCATCATAGTACATGAATAACAACATTTTCTTTTCTAATATTTTCATCAAATCATCTCACACACACCCACCCTGATCTGTGGGCCGGACTCGTATCGCTTCCTGGGCCTTCCTCTGCCATCTGGCCTGTGAGGCATTCTGCAGAGGCCCGTCGAGTCGCGTGACATCCGTCAAAACTTTGTCAAACTGGAACTGCGCCATTGTTTTCTTCCTTCCCTGCCAACAAAACAGGCAATTCAAATGTCAATACAATGCAAATAATACTTCACATACGGATACATTCTTTCATTCTTCTTCAGCGGTCGATTAAAAATTAGCAGCACCCAATAGGGGACTCAAACCCCTGACCCTCAGATTAAAAGTCTGATGCTCTACCGACTGAGCTAACCGGGCTGCTCGTTTCTTTTATTCACCGATTCAGTAAACCCTTGTGAAGCTCCGCCCCTTTCATTCAGCCCTGGCTGTTCTCTTAACGCGAGTCTCCCCTTTAACTCATTCCAGCCATACATATCCAGAATTAATAGATAGCTGGCAATGCATTTGCTTCAAGGGAAGTAAATCTGTGTGCACACCATACCTTCGCTCCCTTAGACCACAATTTTGCCTCTGACTTTGCTTTTGTAGTGGTTTGTTGTGGGAAATCAATCGGTGTAGAGAGTTTTTCTAATCTTCTTTCATTTCTCCTTTTGTTTATGTATATTTTGTTTGTGTGTATGGCTGGAGTGATTTGTGAGTTTTTTTAACAATTCAAAAGCATTGCGATGCGAATGAGTTAAACATGAAGTTAGGTTAAATGTGCTCATATTATATCTGTAATTACTCTGTCTTCATTCTTTAAGGGAGATAAAGTCATTGACAGAAAGAAGCCAATTGAGGCTTTGTCCCCTTTCATAAATGAATTAGCTTTCTTTTTTTTTTACAGAGTTAAATGTTGGAGGAAAGTGTAGTTTACTTTAGTTACCCCCTCACATGTTTTTGGCTTTCAATTGCAAGGTATCATTCTTTCCATTTCAGAAACTAACCCTAACATAATAGTAAACATATCCTTTATTCGAGCAAAACAAAATGTTGCTTCTTAGAATAAATTATCGATGATAAAATTTAGTTGAAACCACATTCCCTTCATCTTGGCAGCACATGGTCATAATCAACACTTTCTTTTCCCAAGGAATTATCAAACTCAAAGTGTTGATTGTGGTCATGCACCGCCAAGAAGAGACCTGGAGGTGATATTTGATACCCCGTTGGCGTTGACAGGCATATCCAAGAAAGTTGCATGTTGTTACTGAAACGTATGGATGTGTACAGGGCATCAGCCATGGCACAATTCACGGATAAACAGCCAAATCCCGGAGATGGGTCAGAGATTGGGTTAGACTTAGACTTAGAGTTGTAAGTAAAAAATAACCATAATCCAAGGAAAAACAAACAAAGAAGGCACTCCAATTGAAAGAACAAAAGCGAAAGCTAGGCCTTTGTAAGTTGTAAACAATCAAGATGGCGGCTTAGTTTTGGTGCAGTTAGCGAAAGATTATGTAACACCTTGACTTGCTCCAGATCCAGCAAACCAGTCACCTTCAAATACTACCTGAAGGGCCACTGCCTAGAGCAAACATCAAGCACTAACTAAATACCTAGGGATGGATATCAGCAATGACCTGAGCTGGAAAATCCATGTCAACCGGATTACGAAAAAAGCAAATAGCATGGTAGGGTTCCTGCAAAGAAACTTGAAGACAGCAAATTGAATGACTAAAAGTAACCAATGCATACAACACCATAAGGCGCCCTCATCTAGATTATTGTTTTTTGGATCCCCTATAGCACAGAATCTAAAAAGAAGATCAAGGCTGTACAGAGAAGAGCAGCTAGATATGTCAACAACTGCTATGATACCACCATTAGCATTACAGCCATGCTCTCCAAGCTCAAATGGGAATCTCTTGAAGCAAGAAGAACTACACATCAGATCACCATGCTGTACAAAGTTGTAAATGGCCTTGTGGACATCAAAGCAGATCAGTTTCTCCTCCCTGGCAACACCCGCACCAGATCAAATCATTCCTTGAAATTCAGACAAATCACAACAAAAGCAAACACTTTTAAACATAGATTTATCCCCAGAACTATCCCAGTGTGAAACTCTCCTCCAGCCGCTGTAGCTGAGGCTCCCTCCTTGGTATCTTTCAAGAGGGAGCTCAAAAACTTGTCTTTCTAATTTCTGACTAAGGGGCCACAGATCAAAGTAGTGGTAAACGAAGGGTAGGATCTGTGCCGGTCGGGGTTTGGCCCCGGGGACCGTCACAGTAGCCGGATAAGTCTTGCCTGGATACTGTGAAATAAAGGTCTAAGGCCAACCGCACCCCTCTCCCACTCACACATATACATGATATACACACACCCCGCACACACAGTGTGCCCAAAGATATTTTTCTATTTATTATATTTTTCGCATTGCGCAACCTCTTAAGTCACTGGAATGTCTACTGAGACGGCGTGACAAAGAAATATTGAAGATTGATGCTTCGCAAATGCACACAACAAACTGTGTGAGTTATTTTAGGCTTTTTTTGTTCCTGTTCTAACTCTAACCCACCCCTGCTTCAGACCCCATCCCTATTCTGGCTGTTTACTAATTGTATATATTCACTGTCAATTGACGAACCGCGCCGTGGCCGACGTCCTGCACGCATCCAATCACCAATGGCAGGGTCCGTCTAAACACTGAATGGTGCTAAATAATGCCAAATGATGGGATTACTGAATGGTTAAAACACAGAATGGTAGGGCCGAATGGTGTTCAAAGCATTAACCTAAACCCTAAACAGCCACCCAACAGTTCGTAATTCTTTGTTGATTATTTTATTTTTTTCATTATTTTTCTTTGATGAAAATAGCCCTAAACCGATTCTAACTATGTCTATTACTGGATTCAAGGCGAAACTTGCAGAAAATTGGCCCAACCATTCGGCATTTTGACCATTTGATTCGGCGTTCACCATTCGGTGTTTAGTCACACCGCCAATGCCACACCCGTGGGAAAATGGCATCACGATTCACTAATATCAGTCACACTCACAGTGACAGTGTCACCAATTTCAAGAGTCCTGATTTATCCGACAGTAAGAGTTGTTAATTCATGAAATAACTACAATGTTAGATTATGAATTACACTACTTCGTGATACAATCTTCATCTAAATGTTTCAAAACGAATATTCAGAAAAGGTCTGGCAGTAACACGCTCACTTTTCTACAGCTGTTGCATTCAATCGGACCGCCGTAATGCAAAATGCGAAGGGAAATCACTCTTAAAACATTTGTTGTCTTGGCTAGCGAATAAAAACTTGTTAGACTTAATTTCATAATTATTATCACAGTTTCTTTTTGAGCGTCAATTGCTTTTTCTTTGTCTTGTTAATGCTAAAGAAAATTAACAATTCAAAAATAAACTGTTTTTTGTTTGAGTTTCCAGAGAGAGGTTTCAAACCACAAGCTGAACTACTACTGAAACGCTTAATAGCGCAAAGTAGACAATAATTATATCCGTGTACGTGTAGTAGTGTGTGTCTCTGACCGATTGGACGCTAATCTAACTTTCTCCGCGCGCGAGCTCTCTGTGTGTGTGTGTGTGTGTGTGTGTGTGTGTGTGTGTGTGTGTGTGTGTGTGTGTGTGTGTGTGTGTGTGTGTGTGTGTGTGTGTGTGTGTGTGTGTGTGTGTGTGTGTGTGTGTGTGTGTGTGTGTGTGTGTGTGTGTGTGTGTGTGTGTGTGTGTGTGTGTGTGTGTGTGTGTGTGTGTGTGTGTGTGTGTGTGTGTGTGTGTGTGTGTGTGTGTGTGTGTGTGTGTGTGTGTGTGTGTGTGTGTGTGTGTGTGTGTGTGTGTGTGTGTGTGTGTAGTTTGTTTGTGCAATGAGAGAGAGAGAGGAAGGAAGTATGGTATGGCAGAGTGGTTAAGACGTTCTCCTGCCAATTTCAATACGTGAGTGACCCGGGTTCAAATCCCGGCTTCGCCCTCTCTTCCCGGCTAGTTTGACAGAAAATCGAACTGAACGTCGAGTCCTTATGGATGGGATGACTTAAAGCTAGTCTGACCCAAACTAGCCTTTACGCATGCAAAAATCCCACAGCAGTTAAACGTCAGTAAGATCAGGGAGCCTTGTAGCCCAAACTGATGACTAGGTTTCACAAGCCTGCACCCCCCCCCCCCTCCTCAATATATCCTCAATATAATGAGCGCAGATGCGACATGCTGCTGTTATGCACCTAAGTAAGAAAGTAAGGGCATCGCCGAGCGGCAGCAACGCATTGTAAGTGCATCGCCGAGCGGACAGCAAGGCATTGTGACAATGCAAACCCGGCCAGAGTTATGTCCTCTCCCCCCCCCGACCCCCTGCTTTCAATAAACACACCACTTTCCACCCTTATAGCTCCGCTCTCTTTCTCTTCTCTCTCTTGCCATTAGGTCTGTTTCTGCTATGTTCCATTTATGAACGCATAAAATACATAGCCCAAAATTTGAAGCGATTCTGTTCAGTAGTTCACGAGATACAGCTGAACTTTTATACAAACTTCCTTGCACACATGGTACACCACCACACAAAATTTGAAGCGATTCTGTTCACTAGTTCACGAAATAAAGCTGGGGGAAATTACATAGCCCAAAGAAGGAAATTTCAGTAAGATCGGTTTTCAAGGTCAAACTTCAAGGTCAAGGTCAGCACGGTGTTGATTAACGAAAGGAAGCTTCCTTTTCAAGCTGTCTACCCCTCTGCCAATTTTAATCAAAGTCCAAACAGTAGTTTTTAAGATAATCGATACAGCTGAACACAGACATACAAACTTCCTTGACAGACAGACAGACACACACACACACACACACACACACACACACACACACACACACACACACACACACACACACACACACACACACACACACACACACACACACACACACACACACACACACACACACACACACACACACACACACACACACACACCAATCGCAAAACCGCGGCCTCTGGTCGGGTAATAATTAGGCCCAACATATCCTACTTCGGCCGAAGGAAATCTTTTTGAAAATGTTTCTTGAAAAAAAAGCGCAAGAGAGTGGACCGGTAATTAAGGCAGAAATATAGTAGATGACAGCAAGCAAATGGAAAAGTCAGAGTCAAAGAGTGTGACAGACAAGACGAAGTTACAAGCACAGAACTTCCAGAAGGTGGGATAATTATTTATGCAAAAAAACACCGGTATCACCCCCTCCGGGAGTGGGGTGGGGTGGGGGGACTGCACAAATGACTAGAATATAAGAAATACCAAATAAAGACGCACGCACACACATACCATACATACACGTGCGTGAGTGCACACACATTCGCACACACACACACACGCACGCTAGCTGGCACACATTTACGAAAAAAAGCTGTCAAGCTTACTCCTTTATCCTCAATAAAGATAATTTTGACTTGACTTGACTTTACACACACACGCACACAGGCGAACGCAAGCACAATAATTAGAGAGAGAGAGAGAGAGAGAGAGAGAGAGAGAGAGAGAGAGAGAGAGAGAGAGAGAGAGAGAGAGAGAGAGAGAGAGAGAGAGAGACAGACAGAGAGACAGAGAGAGCAAGAAACAAAGCGATTGGAAGGAGAGAGAGAGAGAGAGAGAGAGAGAGAGAGAGAGAGAGAGAGAGAGAGAGAGAGAGAGAGAGAGAGAGAGAGACAGAGAGAGAGAGAGAGAGAGAGAGAGAGAGAGAGAGAGAGAGAGAGAGAGAGAGAGAGAGAGAGAGAGAGAGAGAGAGAGAGAGAGAGAGAGAGAGAGAGAGAGAGAGAGAGAGATTGAGAGAGAGAGAGAGAGAGAGAGAGAGAGAGAGAGAGAGAGAGAGAGAGAGAGAGAGAGAGAGAGAGAGAGAGAGAGAGAGAGAGAGAGAGAGAGAGAGAGAGAGAGAGAGAGAGAGAGAGAGAGATTATCATGGGTCCGAATATCAATACATAAAGTGTACATTAGGCCTTTTCAGGGCCGGATCTGGGATAAATTAGAAGGGGGGGGGGGGGGGGGGGGGAACAAAGGGTGGTCGTATGGGCAACGCCTCTGGATGGTGGTGGTGGTGGTGGTGTGATCATCAAGCTGTTTTGGGCTCACTCGGGTCAACGACACAAAAGTGAGTATGTTTTCATGCTTCTTCAGTTTTCCGGGTGTCTGTGTGTCTGAAAGCCTCGATAGATCATTGCGTAGAGCATCTGTCTGTCATGCCAATTTATTGTTCGATTCTCGGTAGAGGCACTTTTTTAGTCCCCGAGCCGAAGGTTCGGGGAGCTATTGTTTTTGTCTGGTCCGTCCGTCCGTCCGGTGTCCGTCCGTCCGTCCATCCGTCCGGCGTGCCTCCGTCCGTCCGGCTATTCGTCCGTTTTTCTCAAAAACTATTCAGTCTATCATCATCAAATTTGGTATACTAGTTTGCCAAGATGCAAGCGAAAAAAAGCTGCACTGATGTATTTAGTTTTACATTAAGGTCAAGGTCGCGCCAGTTACGGGGTTCAAACCCCGAAACACATAATCGCTAATATCTCGCGAAGTTTTGCATGTATTTTAATGCAGTTTTTTTCCACAACATTTCTTGATGAATGATCTATAACACAGTTGTCCTGAATTTTTCTATGCGCGCGTGTGCGCATGATCGCGCGCGCTCAAATCACTATTCAGTTACGTGCTGTTTTGATGCCTTTTTATGTAGTTACGTGCTGTTTTGATGCGTTTTTATGTATGTGTACAGCCAACACATTCCGATTTCGGAGTACCTCGGCGATGCTGCAGGGGACTTTGCAGCCGCTCGGGTTGCACTTGTTTCTTTCTTTAAAAAAAAGTTTTATCCATTAACGATAGTTTCATTTGTACTTTAACCCCCTCCCCCCTCATGATTACTACCCTCAATCTCAAAGTCATTATATGTTAGCAATCTTGCACTCTAAACACCCCTCATGTTTACGACCCTCAATCTCAAAGTCATTACTTGTTGGCAATCTTGTACTTAAGCACCCACCCCCACCCCCAGTGAGCCTTGAAGGCTTTTCCTCTTGTTTTTCATAATAATAATAATAAATAAAAATTATATAGCGCTCTTCGATGACAAAAAAATCATTTTCAGTGCGCTTTACAAATATTATGAGAGAAAACAATCAAGAAGAAAAACATTATTACAGAACGTTAATTTTTTTTTAATGCTCACGCCGGTGATCCCCACCCCACCCTCCTTTTTTTCACATATACATAATAGACACCATTTCAATTTTGCTTTAAGCAAAGCATAACAAACAATAATTTAACATAATTAAAGTAGAAATCAACATATCAAGCCGGTCTTTCAACCCCCCACCCACCTTACCTTTTCCTTACACACTAAATGACACTCATAACATAGCATTGGGGGACAAAAACCAAGCCCTGGACAAAATGAACAGACCCCCCACCCCCACCCACCCCACACGCACACCATTTATGCACTCACATATTAAAGTGCCAAATACCCTAAGAACCTAATTTCGGCCCTCTCTCTCTCTCTCTCTCTCTCTCTCTCTCTCTCTCTCTCTCTCTCTCTCTCTCTCTCTCTCTCTCTCTCTCTCTCTCTCTCTCTCCCTCTCTCTCTCTCTCTCTCTCTCTCTCTCTCTCTCTCTCTCTCTCTCTCTCTCTCTCTCTCTCTCTCTCTCTCTCTCTCTCTCTCTCTCTCTCTCTCTCTCTATTTTCATTCTTCATCAATGAGCTTGCAAGTGAAATAGTCAAAAAAGGTAAACATGGAATTCAGCTAATTTCAGGAGCAATAGAAATATTTTTTACTTTTGTTTGCAGATGATGTAATTATTTTATCAGACACTGTTGTAGGTTTACAAAACCAATTAGATACATTAAAGTCTGAAGCTAATAAACTTGATCTTGTTGTAAATTTAGACAAAACCAATGGTATTTCGAAAAGGCGGACATTTGTCAGCACATGAAAAGTGGTACTATACTATGGAAACAGCGATGTAAGCGTGTCAAATTCATATAAATATTTAGGTCTTTTGTTTACTACTAAAGTGAGCCTCCATAACACTTGGGCAGAATCTTGTAGAAAATTAAGCTAAAAAAGGTACAATAGCAATTTTAAATTTTTAAGAAAACTTTGTTGTATTGATTTCACTATCTTTTGGAAACTGTTCGACTCGCAGATTGAACCAATTTTGACTTACAGTGCAAAGATTTGGGGACTAAATAACAATATTGAAATGGAAAAAGTTCATACATATGCAATCAAACGATTTCTGTCAGTACCTCTACACTCCTCAAATAAAATGCTTTATGGTGAGTCTGGTCGCTACCCTTTATACATTAGAACATGGGTAGAGTGTATTAAATACTGGTTGAGATTACTTCAGCTCCCGCCTCAAAGACTGTGCAGGCAAGCTTATGATTATGATGTTAAATCAACTTGAATTTGGTAAACAAAACTGGGCGTATTCGGTGAAAACATTATTGATTTCTCATGGTTTCGGAGTAATTTGGATGTGTCAGGGAGTTGGTTATGAACAACATGTTCTAAATGAATTCAAAGATAGAATCATTGCATCATACAAACAAGACTGGCATGCATCATTGGAAGAGTCTCATAAATATCGTTGGTTTATTTCAACATTTTTGAAACAGAAAAATATATAAAACTAATTGATAACAAATTGTACAGGTTCAGTCTTGCTATATTTAGATTAAGAGTCATAGGGTTAAACGCATCTAAAAGATGGTACTCTACTGATACATCCACTCAGCTCCCTTGCCCTATGTGTGGTGCATCTATTGAAGATGAAGAGCACTTTTTGTTTAAATGTAAGGCTTACGATACTATTCGTGATAAATGTTTATTTTTGTGAGATGTAGGCATATTACAGGACCAATGGATATAATCAGACTGCTGTCCTCTGACAATGAAAAAGAAATAATTTCTCTTGCAAGATATATTGCCCTTGCATGGAAGCTAAGAAGTGAAAAAGTCTCTGTTGACAGATAGGCTTTTGCTTCATTTACTAACACTTAGTTGAATGGTCGCCATATGATTACTATGTCGAGAATGTTATTGAATACGCGTAAGTGTGTGTGTGTGTGTGTGTGTGTGTGTGTGTGTGTGTGTGTGTGTGTGTGTGTGTGTGTGTGTGTGTGTGTGTGTGTGTTGTGTGTGTGTGTGTGTGCGTGTGTGTGTGTGTGTGCGTGCGTGTGCGTGTATGTGTGTGTCTGCGATCGCGCGTAGGCGCACGCAGTGGTGTGCGTGCATGCGATTGTATTGTGTGTGTGTGTTAAAACATGCGCGCGTCAGTGTGTGTGTGTGTGTGCGATCGCCGGGCGTATGCGCACGCAGAGCCGGATCGATCAGCCTGCACGAGTGGGTGCATTTATGTGTGTGACGCGTGTGGAAATTTCAATTTGCACTGTCTTCTTTGCATAAATAGTTTAATTGACTTGTTTATTATAATTGAATGACTGGCGGGTGCAGGCAATATGATGATCCATTTTTGTTTGTTATATTCTTATAATTATAATTTTTGTAATGCTTGCTTTGATTATTACATGCAGAGGGTAAGTCACGTGTCCCCTTGCCATGAAGATTGTATTGTCAATGGCAATATCAAACAGTCAAGTGTCAAGTCTCTTGATCTCTCTCTCTCTCTCTCTCTCTCTCTCTCTCTCTCTCTCTCTCTCTCTCTCTCTCTCTCTCTCTCTCTCTCTCTCTCTCTCTCTCTCTCTCTCTCTCTCTCTCTCTCTCTCTCTCTCTTTCTTATTTGCATTTGTTGAGGATTTCCCATTGTTACCCTCTCCCCCATGACATGGGCAGATGGCTGGTAATTAAACAATTGTTCTCTCTCTCTCTCTCTCTTTTGACGGGAGGGGAGTTCGGGGGGGTGTTCTCTACGGAACCCAGGTAAACCTCCTCCCCCCAGATCCGACCCTGCTATTTAAGTCACATGGAATGTGCCCGAGGATGATGGAAAACAAGATGAAAAGGAAGTTCTATTACAAATTCTTCTTCTTCTTTGATCGCTCAGACAGTTTCTTGTCAATTATGAGCGCAGATGCGTCATGCTACCGTTATGCGCCTAACTTAAGATAAGAAATAGTTAGGCCCAGCAAGTCCGACTTAGGCTGGAGGAACTTTTTTGAAAGTGTTTAGATGAAAAAAGGCAGGAGAATGGGACCGGTAAGGCAGAAAGATAGTAGATGACAGTAAGCAAAGGGAAAAGGCAGAGTCAAAGAGAGTGACAGATTAGAGGAAGCTACAAGCACAGAACGTCCAGAAGGTGGGGAACTATTTATGCAAAAGACTTGCCCCCGGTATCCCCACGGGGAAATATGTGCTTTTAAAATTAATTGCTTCCACAATACAACTTATAAGATCAAAGGAATACATAAAGAAAGCATACGAAGCTTCACTGCTGCCTTTATCATGTGTTCCCTGTGACAAATGTAGTAGTAGTAGTAGTAGTAGTAGTTAGTAGTAGTAGTAGTAGTAGTAGTAGTAGTAGTAGTAGTAGTATAATAGTAGTAGTAGTGAATCATAGTAGTAACAGTAAACACGTAGTAAAAGTAGTAGTAGTAGTAGTAGTAGTAGTAGTAGTAGTAGTAGTAGTAATTAGTAGAAGTAGTAGTAGTAGTTTAGGTAGAAGTAGTAGTAGTAGTAGTAGTAGTATAGTAGTAGTAGTAGTAGTAGTAGTAGTGGTAGTAGTAGTAGTAGTAGTAGTAGTAGTAGTAGTAGTAGGTGTAAAAGTAGTAGTAGTAGTAGTAGTAGTGGTTAGTAGTAGTAGTAGTAGTAGTAGTAGTAAGGATAAGGGATTGATATGGGCCTCGCGACCCTTGTATGCCCTATTATTATTCTTATATCTTGATTTTATTTTTATTGGTGGTTTGCAAATTTTCCTATACAGTGTACTACAAGTAAATAAATAGGAATGGCCAATATTTTTATTCGTCAAATTCCTTCAGGTCAGGTCAGGTAGGTCAGGTAGTTAGGACCTTAGGCCTCGCGGCCTCTTCACTGTCCTGTCATTTTTGTTTGAACTTTTGCACAGCTGAGAGTTTTTTGTATTTTGTTTTCGACAAATCTGCCTTTTAGTCATGCTCGTATTGTAGTTTTGATATCCACCAAGGAGGTTTTTGAATTGTATTAGATTCTGTGCTCGTTTAATATGTGCAGGAAGAGTATTCCAAAACTTTGTTACTCTGTTAGAAAATATTTTTTTTCTAATATTAGTTCGCCTATACTGGGTTAGTATTTTTAAATCACTATTACGGGTTCTTGAGTCAGTTGTTAGCTGGAACAAAGATTTATTAGTATTGTTATCACTGTGAAAATTTTTGTATGTATTTATCAGATCCCCACGAATTCTTCTGTATTTCAGAGATGGTAATTTCAACTTTCTTAGTCTGTGTTCGTAATCAAGGTGACTAACGATTACAATTTTTTTTCATAAATGGTTCTTTATCCAGAAGATTTTTTTTAAACATATTAGTACTTGGTGCAAACTTAATGTTAGATGTAAGCAATTCCAAAATTGAACAACTCTGTTAGAAAACGAAAATTTTTGAATGTTAGTTTTAGAACGCTTTTGAAAAAACTTCCCATCACTATTCCTAGTTTTATCTACAGAACGTAACACAAAAAAATCTTGCTGTTGTTGTATTCAACAGTTTTTATTCCTAATTCTCTTCATTCATCCCACAATTCATGTTTTCACTCACTCTTTCATCCCATCAACAGCAATATATATACACACATATATATAGTAGGAAAATATACGGCGAACATCGAGGATTTCTCCACTTTATTTGGTCCAACGTTTCGCCCTGGCGGGCTTTTTCGGGGACTAGAGGCCAAGAAGGGGCCTGTGTTTGTCTATGGCAACTGAAGGCTAACACAGCAATATTCATACGTAATGGAATTAGAGCAAAGGAAAACATAGCTCTTCATAGAAAACAGATCAGGGTGAAATAATACAAAATAAATGTATACAAATGTAATCAGTTTTTCAAACTAACTTAATATAGCATAACATTTAAAAAC
Source organism: Phymorhynchus buccinoides (assembly GCA_017654935.2). Taxonomy (NCBI): domain Eukaryota; kingdom Metazoa; phylum Mollusca; class Gastropoda; order Neogastropoda; family Raphitomidae; genus Phymorhynchus; species Phymorhynchus buccinoides. Next base: position 16,737,646 of record CM065681.1, on the reverse strand, counting down.
TTAACACAAAAAATTATTGTAAGTCAATATGTCTTCTATATGGTTAAACAATTTATTTACTTAAGCTAAACGATGACAAGACTGAAGCACTTAGAGTGCTTCCCCCATCTGTTGACTCTAGCTCTCTGCCCTCCACCATTGCCCTTGGAGATTCCAACATCCATTTTTCTGAACATATTCGCAACCTTGGTGCTTTCTTGGATGAAGACCTTTCCATGCAACATCATATCACTAAGATCTGCCAGGCTGCATACATCGAACTCAGGCGAATCAGCTCTATACGCCCCTTTCTCACGACCGAGGCAACCAAAACGCTAGTCAGTTCATACATTTTGTCTAGATTAGATTACTGCAACTCCCTTCTACTTGGTTGCCCACAGGCGCTTCTCAAACCCTTACAACAACTTCAAAACTCTGCTGCTAGAATGGTCTTCAAAGCCAAGCGTCTTCAACACACATCACCTCTACTTAAAGAGTTACATTGGCTACCCGTTCAACAAAGAATAAACTACAAAGCTGCCTGTCTCTGCTATCAGATCATATCAGGAACAACACCGCAATACCTCTCTGAGCTTCTTGAAATTTACGTTCCATCTCGATCTCTCCGCTCAGCAAATGACAAAATAGGATCTTTCGAATACCAAAATTTAAACGTGATAGGCACGGTGGTAGAGCATCAGCAGCAGTCAAACTCTGGAATTCATTGCCTTCTGCTGTCAGACATAGTCAATCTTTAGCATCGTTCAAAACAAACCTGAAAACCCATCTGTTCCGGCAGTCTTTCCAATAACACCCCCATCTCCATGTGCCAGTGCACGTGTGCGTGCGTGTGTGTGTGTGTGTGTGTGTGTGTGTGTGTGTGTGTGTGTGTGTGTGTGTGTGTGTGTGTGTGTGTGTGTGTGTGTGTGTGTGTGTGTGTGTGTGTGTGCGTGCGTGTGCGCGCGTGTGCGTGCGTGTGCGTGCGTGCGTGCGTGCGCGCGACATACATGATGTATGTCCGTATGTTTGTATGTATGTAATTTGTGTGTGTGTATGTGTATGTATGTACTTTGTGAGCGTGTGCGCGAATGTGAGTGTGCGTGCGCCCACGGCCGCACTTCCAAGCAGGTGTGTGTGTGTGTGTTTGTGTGTTGTGTGTGTGAGTCTGTGTGTGGGTATATCTGCTTGCATGTGTATGAGTGTATGCGTGCGCAGGAGAGATTGTGTTCACTAGAGGGGGGGGGGGGGGGGGGGAGAGGAGTGTGTGTGAGTATGTGTCTGTGAGTGTGAGTACACGTGAGTGCTTTATGTATGTGAGTGCGCGTGTGTGTATGTGTGTGCGTGCGTGTGCGCGTGTTTGTACAAGTGTATGCTTGAGTAAGTTTGTGTGCGCTTCAGTGAGAATGTGTTTTCTGTGTGTTTGATGAAATGTGTGTGGGTATGTGTGGGTATGTCTGTGTGCAAGAACGCGTTCACGCTCGTGCGTGCACGTACGTGCGTGTGCGTCTGTTTTGCGTGTGTGAGTGTTTCAATACTGACTGTAAAGCGCTTTGTGCTCGATAAAAAGCGCTATATAAATATCCGTTTATTATTATTATATTATTACTTCCACCTCTCACCCTTCGCCTCTTTAGTGAAGGCAGTTTCAGAAATCCACTCTTCCCATCCGAAGTAAAAAAGAAAAAAGAAAAAGAAAAAAGTATGTCCAAGCATGTTTGCAGACATTTTTTCACATGCACAAAAAAAATGTAGGTAAACTTAGAAGTCCAAGGGTCTTTGGTTATTCCACGTGACATTGCAATCACGTGATTTACTGAGTTAGAGTAAAAATTGTACCCACAATGCATCACTGTATATAGAGTGCGCTTGGTCGTAATGGCGGCAGGTCGGACAGCTCCAAGAGAGAGATAAAATACAGATTTTTACGGGAAACGAAAACAAGGTGACAAGATATGTTTGTTACAGTAATGTATTAAATGTTAAATTGTTGTATAACTGTGATTAAGGTTTGAAAAATACCCACATGAAAAGGGATCAAGTTTTTCAAAATGTAAGCTGTCGATTTGGTAAGTAGTAGTGACGTGAACATTTTTTTTTTTTTTTTTGTATAATGAAATAATTGGCACTACAAGAAAGAGCAACTAACTATTAAGATCTTTTGTAAGAATTAAATCGTTGAGGCCACCGAGAGAAAAATTAGGAATTTTTTTTAGTTTATTTTTTTTTAGCATATGACTGTAGGAAACGTGTGACAGATTTCTTCCAACAATCAAGATGATTGAAAGCTGAATAAAACTCCACTATTTTTTGTAGAAAAACAGTACTCACAGATAGTGTATTGTCTGTAGAACCTATAATGTAGCTTTTTTGAGAAAAGAAGCTCTTCAATATTTGTTGTTGCATAAAAAAAATATTTCAGTCGAAGAAATCTTCTTAGTTCGGCTTTCCGGCGCCCCCTTACCATGCGCTCGTCTCGTGCATTGACGTATTTATTTGCGTAATCGTCATCAAACTGACGTATTGATGATCAATACGTCAGTCGTCCGGGCATAGATCGAACAAAAAACAATCGAACTTTCATTGTTCTAAATTTTTAGGAAGTTTCAAAACAACGCATGTGCAACATTTAACACTTACATTTTAAGCTTCGAAACAAACATATGTCATTTTCTGATGCCGCTGGTCGAATGAAGTAAAATATTGTAAGATTAAGCACTTAAATCAGCTTACAAGCAAGAATCGCATTGCTGTTTTTGAGTCCGTCATTCAGTTTGAAAACAGAAGTGCGCATGCGTTGTCATCGGCCTTGACCTTGACCTTTCACACGCGTCATCATTTACTATGAAAATAAAACGGAAAATACACCTCGATTTTTGGGGCACCGATAAATATGACTGGGGTCACCCAAATCTTTCTAAAAAATTGATCAAGCTTCACACCGATGATTAATCTTACTGCGACGATACTTTGTTGGCGCGCCTCGGGCACAGCTTTTCAACGATCGATGCGATGAGTGAAGCTTCTTGTTCTCTCTAATCTACTTCTCTTCAACCCAACGATAGATTCGCAAGCTCAACGATCTAACAAACTAGCGGGTATGTAGACTTATTCCCACCGTTGTAGTAATTTATTAATTCTAAGCATCGTCTTGCTTTTTAGTGTGATAACTGTGCATGCACATGCGACTCCATTTTTTGCGCGTGTGTCCCGAACCCAGACAAGTTCAGAGATCAAATCCAAGGGACGCAACTTACTTACATACCTATAAGTAGGTCGTTGTAGTACTAGTAGTAGATCTACTGTAGTACTAGTAGTGTCAGTGTGCCACATCACACATGACATAGGCGTTCAGACTGCATTTCTTCTTCTTCTTCTCCTTAGGCAGCCAACTTCATCACGTTGAAGGTTCTGCTGCACTTTAGGGGGGTAGTACGAAAAAGTAAAATAGCAAAAGATAGACCATGATTATGGGGAAATAGAAAGAAAAATGATTGCAAGATGTCAGGAAATAACTGAAGGGGAGCGTCGATTTACCCAAAAGGACTCAAAAGGACCCACAAGGAAACTTTAAGAGACCCAAAAGGAAACTTTAAGGGACCCAAAAGGACACAACAAAAGTGTGTGAATGTGTATGTCATTGTGTATATCATATGCGTGTGAGTGAGTGCGTGTCACTGTGTGTGTGTGTGTGTGTGTGTGTGTGTGTGTGCGCATGTGCGCATATGCATAATGCATAATTATATATTATCCATTGTAATTTGTATCAATAAGTAAGAAGAGAATCGAATTTGATCTTAAAGCTGTATTAATCGCTCTTCCATTAATGAAGGATATGACCAATAACAAAAACTGTACACACACACATGCATAGACACACTTTTGTGTCCTTTTGGGTCTCTTAAAGTTTCCTTTGGGGTCCCTTTTGGGTCCTTTTGCGTAAATCGACGCGCCGAACTGAAGTAGTTACAGATACACAGTTTGTTATGTAGAAAGATATTAATGAGATTTAAAACCGAAAAAAGTTAGTTAGATATGTGAAGATTTGATTTGGGAGGAGGGGATTCGGGTGGGTTGGTATGGTAGACTCATGGACTGGAGGGAAAGACGAGTTAAAGGTCATGCCCGACCGTTAAATGTCCCCAGTCTGGCCAGGGACACCCAGGCCCCACATGATGCATGTAGTGTCATGCACGTTTAGTCTCCAACTCGGTCTCCTCATTCAAAACCTCTCTTAAAACCCATCTTTTTCCTGCTGCACCCTAAATATTTCATTTGTCTATTGTGTGCACGTGAGGGAAGATTGAATAAGAGGTTTGTGCTGTATTTTGTGGTGTGTGTGTGTTGTGTATGTGTGTGAGCAAACATGTATGCTTGTGTGTGTTTTGGTTTTGTGGGTTATATGTGCACGCATGTGTATGTGTGTGTCTGTATGCATGTGTGTGTGTCTGCGTGCGTACGTTGTATGTGAGTGTATTTGTATGTGTATCCTCTGACGTTTTGTGTGTTGGTGTATGTGGTCAGTCCGTGCAACTCAGTTGCTATGGCTTACTGAATGAAAGATGAATAATGAGTCGGGTCAATAAATGTGTGCGCGTATGTCACTATGTGTGTGTGTGTATATGTATACGTGTGTGTGTGTGCGAGAGAGAGAGAGAGAGTTGTATTTTTGTTATCTACTTGTTGATGAATAATTAATTGTAAAGCGCTTTGGGCTCATTTGAGGTAAAGCGCTTTATAAATGTACTATTATTATTATTATTATTATTATTCCCCCCAGATCAACCGGGGAAACACAGCATTTGGTCATCTCCAAGCACGGAACACTCATTTTAGTAAAGTTTTATTTTTTGTGTATTTGACGGTTTAAGGTTTTGTTTAGGGTTAGGGATAGAGTCCGTTTAATTTCAGTTGAATAGTTAAAAAAGATATTGAAGTTGAACGTCATGTGTAGATTTGTCTTGACACTTGTTCTTGAAACAAACACGAGTGAAACGTTTCAATTGCGTGTTTGTTTAACGCCTGGCTACTCGCAGACCGTCAACATGAACGCAATCTGCTCATTAAGAAGCAACATTCTGCCTAGCACGGGAAAGGGTTAGGATTAGGTTATGGTTATTTTCATGAAATGCAAAGAACGATATGTTGATATTGGATTGAGAGGCGAGAACTTGGGGTGGATAGCTAAAAATTGTCTAAAATGGCTGATAGTCACAGTCAAAATAAAGGGAAGTAAATCAACTAATGTTGCAAACCATAATCCAGAAATTGATGCCCAAACATATCAGTTTGACAGAATAAAAACAATCACACTGCCTAGTGCCAAAACGTATGCAGAAACAAAAAGAGGATTAATTTTTCTTCTTCTTCCAGTTAAGTGCCCACAATCAACAATTAGATTTTTATGGCAATATTTCGGTCAAGGTCCGAAGTCGGAGAAACAAAAGAATAAAATAAAATAGAACATAAAAGAAATGAAATAAAAAGAGAGAGCTCTAGCAAAAGAAACAGAAAACCCTAATATACAATGACCCAGCCAGCTGGTTCTCCCTGTGGATCCCCAACATGATGCCGCATCAAAACAGGAACACAGGGCTCCCAGTGACCCTCATTTGGGGGTCTATGAAGCACTAAAATTCTAAAGGACCCTCTAAAAGAATGTGCAGGGGGTCCCAGGGATGCACTTGAAACTTTCTTTTTAGCATTCGCAATGTCACTGGAACCCTCTATGATCTATCCCGCCTCTAGGGCCCTTTATACTGTAAGTGAGGGAGTTCCTGGGTCCCCTTGTTTTGCGGGACAATTGGGAGCCCTGGGAACACCTTAAAAAAAAACAACTATAGAAAAATCTATTATTGTTTGATGGATGACTGGAAGGTGCTAGGACAAGTGGCAGACACAGCCACCACAGGTAGCCCGTTTCAGTCGTGGATGGTTCAAGGGGAAAATGAATTTCGTCTGTATTCAGTGTGACAGTGGATGGATGACAGTTGTTGGTCATGAACTCTTCTCTGGCGGCTCCTTAGTACTTTAAACCCCACGGGTGTAGGCCTATTTAGCCTACACACAGCAAATCATGTTCATGTTGACAGTCTGCGAGTAGCCAGGCGTGTTTGTTTATCCACCAAGCTTTATTAAAGATGAGGCTCATAAATTATTTTGTATGCATTGATAGTTAGATAGTGTAACATACGTCTTGTATAGTCTGTTATGAAGATTATTAATATCATGGATCATGATGGATGTGCTTGTGTATCTGCAGATTGATTGAAGGGGCGGAAGTTGATCACGCTTTGATCAAGACAGGATGGCGTTTACAGGAGACTCCAATGCGCCTCTGTGTGAAGTGAAAAAGATACAGTTTGCAATCCTTGGTCCCGACGAAATTGTAAGTTTTAAGAAATGTATTTCAGTGTTCCCGATTACGCAGATCTGTGCGTAAATTACGTACAAAGTTTCAAGTTTGACGTATACATTTTTCAGTCAATACGTCATTGTGACGTACAGTTTTTCTCTTGGCTGATTGCTTCCTCAAACGTGTTCGCCGCGATCAGAATGTCGAAGCCATTTCGGCTTGCGGGAAACGATCAACAAAATATACTGGGCCTATTCTTTCACTACTATGCCATGCTTGAAGCAGACGACAAAAGCTATCATGAGCCACAGAGTAATTTCCCTTTGTTTCTCGCCACCCATGCTGCTCGCACGTGCACTGCTGCCAAGCCGAGCGCGCGCGTTTCTTGGAAGCAAAAAAATGGCGCTGGATTGCGAAAACTTCGACGTAAAGTTCTTCCAAAGACTCTGAAGTTTTAAGTGAGGTGACAAAAACACTCGAGCCAGTTCAAGGCTCTTCAAGTTCTACTTCAACTGTCAGCAGTGATGAAAAGAAGAAAGTAACTCGCAAATTCAAGTCAAGTTGGTGTGAAGAATTTGACTGGCTTCAGCATCGTGATGGCAAGCTCTTCTGCAGCTTTGTACACATTGTTAAAGAGATTTGTCTTATTTTTAGAGCATATTGTCCATTTATTATGGCTTTTATTTTGACCCTCAACATTTTTCAAATGACGCTTAAAATTTGGGGGCAAAGGGTCATGATGACCCTAAAAATTTGGAAGCATGGGGTACACTGTATTTTCATTGAAACCTTCCAAGAATTTTTTTACTTGATATAGATTTCTTTTGTTGTTGTTCTTCCGATTAGTTGCCAAAGTCAACTTTGACCATTATTGCAACTGAAAAGGGCGAAGAGGTCGAAGGAGAGAAAAACAAAAAGATAGGAAAAAAGAGGGGTGGCCCTGTATGTACATAAATCTCTTAAGGCAAAAGAATACAGTAGTTTTAATGATTTGAGTTTTGAATAGAGCGTGTGGTGTGATTTCAAAAATGTAAGTTACGATAGTAGGCTAAACAGTAAAACTGTAGGCTTAAACTTATTATTGGTTGACCTCTGGGTAGCAAAAAGTGGTATTTGAAAATGACGTAAAATTTATTTTCCTTTCTTAATGCAGGCGAAAATCCTGTGTACGTTGTTTAGCTGAATGAAAAGAGAATTTCATTTGGTTTGGTTAGGCTGAAATAGATACTGACGTTTCGAAAGCGGTATGGCTATTTTCGGTTTTCTTGTTTTGGATTGGTTGATAGTTCTTCTTCTACCGTTGAGTATCCACAATCATCAAGTTAGTTAACTCATTCAAGTCGTTCCGGACATATATGTCCGGAACTAATAGATAGCTGTCGGTTTGATGTATTTGCTTCAAGGGAAGTAAATCTGTGCATACCATGCTTTGGTCACTTCTAAACTCGCTTTGCTCCCTTAGACCACAATTTTGCCTCTGACTTTGCTTTTGTGGTGGTTTGTTGTAGGGAAACCAATCGGTGTAGAGTTTTTTTATACAGAATCTATATATTAAAAAAGGTCTGATCTACCACTTCCCTATGTCTAAACCGGAAGTAAAAAACCACTGTAATCTTCTTTCATTTCTCCTTTTGTTTATCATTTAGGTATGTTTTGCTTGTGACAAAGTGTGTATGGCTGGAGTGATTTGTGAGTTTTTTGTAATAATTCAAAATTGTTGCGATGGGAATGAGTTAAGGGGCGCAATTTCTACTAATGCTTTACCTCACTTTGCTGTTTACCGGAAAATACGTTATAAAGCAAATTCTGAAACAGTGCGTAAGTGAATTTTGGGGAACTTGATGGATTTAACTTATAATATTATTTATCTTTCAAGAACAACTCAGATTTTCTCATCTACTTTTAATGTGAACGGGGTGATATAAAAACTCAGTCTATCTTTTAATAATAATAATAATAAAGAATATTTATATAGCTCGCATTCTAGGTGTACTACTCATGGCGCTTTACAAAAACTAAGAATCGCCCCACATACAAAATTACAGACATATCAAACATACTCAGATGCGCTCGCATACCCACCCTCACCCTCACGCTGTGACATATTCACCTAGTTTTTTTGAGAGGACGATAAACTTGTAGCTGCTGTTGGTCCTGTTCTTCCTGGGCTTGGTACACGATGGTATCGTCATCAAAGAGGCAGGTGGGGGTGGCCACTCTGTCTGGGAGGTCGTTTATGTAGACCAGGAACAGATAGGGGTCAGGGATGCTACCCTGGGGGACTCCTGATTTCACTGTGACGGGGTTGGACCGGTTGCCCTCAACAACCAGTCTGTGTTCTGGCCATCAGGAAGTTTGAGATCCATTCCTTGAGAATTCAGAAACACGCGCGTTATACGCCGCTCTGGTGCCATAGCGCTCCAGTTTGTGGATCAGCAGACTGTGGTTGACTTTGTCGAACACCTTTGCAAAGTCTGTCACAATGACATCAGTGGGAGATCCTCTTTCTAGATTGGTGGAGAGCTCTTCTGTTAACTCCAGCAGCTGGGACTCGCAGGTTCGACCGGAGTGGAATCCTTGTTGCTGAGGAGAAAGGATGTTGTTCTCCAGATGCTTTATGATGGAACTGACAAGGATGTGCTCCAATATCTTGCAAGGGATGCTTGTCAGAGATATTGGACGGTCGTTCTAGTTGCCTGGGTTGTAGTGCTGTCCTTTTGTGTGGATCAGAGACACAAAGGCAGTTCACCTGTTGACAGGGACTTGCAAAAAAACAGTTTAAATCACCTAAGTGAATGTGCAAATGTTAACTAGACTTTGTTAGAAACTGCAGCACAGAAATAAAACAACTCGCACAAATCACATTACTCAGTGACACACTACACACTACTGTTTTGATGGTGACACACCAAAACCAAAGAGAGTGGTTTGTCATGTTTTTTTCTTTTCCAAAAGGCACAAATTTGCATCACATAGTCCGCCATTTTGCCAAAGACATTTGAAAGCGACCGGATAAGTGTGCTTCATTCTGATTCCATTCTGATTCCAATTGGATAGTGCATTTTCTTTTGCCAGACATCTTGGTACATATGGCAATTGGGTTTTGGCATCATATAATTTGGCAAGTGTGTGTGTGTCTGTCTGTGTGAAACACAAAACGGGCCTTATAACTCCGCCGTTTTTCGACCGATTCGCTTCAAATTTGCTGTGAGCCCTAACGGGGCGATGGCAACAGCAACCGAGGCGGCCGTGTCATTTGCGCGGTTTGGCAAATGCGCGAAACGTGTATCCGCCGGCCTCTTGGCGCCCGTATCTCCGGTGTTTCTGGACCGATTGCCTTCAACTTTGGCAGGTAGATGACCGGGGACGGTGACTATTGATGTGCCAAACCGGAAGTGAATCGATTCAGAAACACGCGCGTTATACGCCGCTTCACCGTTACTAGGCGTTGCTGGTACTCGGCGTTGTGCTAGTTGAAATAATGCTTTTAAAAGGTCAGGTCGTCGGAGGCGCAGTTTTTTTTTTACTTGTTCTTGGATCGTATAATTGCCAATCAAAAAACTTACGGGTGATAATTTTTCCAACTGTACGTATAATTGCCGATCAAAAAACTTTAGGGTGATATTTTTTCCAACTGTACTTACCTGTGGAGCATGTATTGAGTTTGCTCCTGCCCGACACTTATGATTACCTGCCCCAGGCAATCGGGCAGCCGTTACTGTCCTTCCCTGGAGACTGAAATTCAGGCTGTTCCTACTTGGACAGCGCATCACCGCTAGGGAAGAGCCACCCTTGTTTTGTTGGGGTTTTTTTGCATGCTATATGGACTCTGGAGACTTGTCATCCATCTCACCGGCAATACACAGCCCTTTCTTACTGAATTGTAGAATGGGCTTTGACGTGTGTGCAAGATCTTGTGCATGTGTTCGCACATGGCACCACGTTTTAAGTTTTGTGCTAAGGACTTTTCCCAAACTTATGTTAAGTAAGCATTTTAGATTTACACCTGGGGAAATAGGAGTAAGGTGTCTTTCTCAAGGACATTACGCTGCAGACTGAACGGGAATCAAACCCGGTACTTGCCAACCTGTCGGATTATGAGCTGGCGATTCTAACCACATGGCCACAGCGATCTGTTACTGTAGCCATGGGGATTAGTTGGCCTTTTGGATTATACAGTTTCTGCTTTCAGATTATGTTTCATTCAATCATAAATCCTGGGCAAGACATCTTTACAATTAATTCCAGCCCAGCTTTCCAGAATAGCAGTTGCCGCTGGGCGAGGGAGAGGGAATAAGAAGGGCAATAAGCATTGGATTCTCATTTTCAGTTATAAATTTATGTGCCCTTATTATGCTTTAGTTTTCCTCTTTGCTTCAAGTTCAAGGAGAGCCAGTCAAATCTTTGAAATAACATTTCTGTGTATGTGTTCCCCGATGGCACTTGGGCGACCTCTGAACTCCTGCTTCAGATTTTTCATAATTTTGTAGAAGCACCCATAAAACGAATACAAGAATGAATTAAATAAAAAAATTTTTTTATAAATCACTTTGTTTTTGAAAGCCAAATGTCTGTTTTCTCTTTCCAGCGGCGCATGTCGGTGACTGATGGTGGCATCAGGTTCCCAGAAACAACTGAAGGTGGGCGGCCCAAACTGGGTGGGTTGATGGACCCCCGCCAGGGTGTGATAGACAGGGTCTCCAGATGCCAGACCTGTGCCGGAAACATGACGGAGTGCCCTGGGCATTTCGGCCACATTGAACTGGCCAAGCCGGTCTTCCACGTCGCTTTTCTGACCAAGACCATCAAGATACTGCGTTGCGTCTGCTTCTTCTGCTCCAAAATCCTGATGGATCCAGAGTCTCCGAAAATCAAAGATGTTTTGATCAAGTCCAAGGGCTTCCCCCAGAAACGGCTGGCTCACGTGTACGACTTGTGTAAGGGGCGCAAAGTTTGTGACGGGGGCGACGAGATGGACAAGAAAAACCAGGACCCTACAGGGGAGTCCACAGAGGAAAATGCCCCCAAACGTCACAGTGGATGTGGTCGCTATCAGCCCAAACTGAGGCGTAACGGACTGGAGCTTGTCGCAGAATGGAAAAACACCAACGAGGAGTCCCAAGAGAAGAAGATGATCGTTTCAGCAGAGAGGGTGCTGGAAATCTTCAAGCACATTTCCGACGAGGAGAGTACGATCCTGGGCATGGACCCCAGGTATGCCCGCCCGGACTGGATGATCCTCACTATGTTTCCCGTGCCTCCCCTCCCTGTCAGACCAGCGGTGGTGATGTTTGGCTCTGCCAGGAATCAGGATGACCTGACCCACAAACTGGCTGACATCGTTAAGGCCAACAACCAACTGCGGCGCAACGAGCAGAACGGTGCTGCCGCCCACATCATCTTTGAGGACACCAAGATGCTGCAGTACCACTGCGCCACGCTGGTGGACAACGAAATGCCCGGCCTGCCCAGGGCCGTGCAGAAATCCGGCAGACCCCTCAAATCGGTCAAGCAGAGGCTGAAAGGTAAAGAAGGCCGTGTCCGTGGCAACTTGATGGGGAAACGTGTGGATTTCTCTGCTCGTACGGTTATCACACCCGACCCCAACCTTCGTGTGGATCAGGTGGGGGTCCCCCGATCTATTGCCCACAACCTGACCTTCCCTGAACTGGTCACGCCCTTCAACATCGACATGATGCAGGAGCGTGTGCGCCGGGGAGCCAACCAGTATCCTGGGGCCAAGTACATCATCCGTGACAACGGAGAGCGCATCGACCTCCGCTTCCACCCCAAGGCCAGTGACCTTCACCTTCAGATCGGCTACAAGGTGGAGCGCCACATGCAGGACAACGACGTGGTGATCTTCAACCGGCAGCCCACCCTCCACAAAATGAGTATGATGTGTCACCGCGTCAAGGTTCTGCCCTGGTCCACCTTCCGCCTGAACCTGAGTGTCACCACGCCCTACAACGCCGATTTTGACGGGGATGAGATGAACCTGCACCTGCCACAATCGCTGGAGACGAGGGCTGAGATCATGAACCTGGCGGCTGTTCCCAGAATGATCATCACTCCCCAGGCCAACCGGCCCGTCATGGGTATTGTGCAGGACACGCTGACCGCTGTGCGAAAGATGACCAAGAGGGACGTCTTCCTCAACAGGGTAAGTGATTCCTATTGTAGAAATTGAGTTGATTTTTCTTCTCAGTACCATATTTTTCAGTCTATAAGGCGCACCTCCCAGATTTTACACAAAATTCAGATTTTATAATTATGTTTTCTTGCTATATTAACCCTTTCACCGCCAAAGTCGCATTTTAGCACCACAGTGATTTAACACATATGTTACTAAAAGGCATCGAATTGGGGTATATTATCCAAAGACCCTATTGTCTTAGTTTTGGGAAGTAAGGATAGACCTTATTTTAGATATGTCACAGAAGAATCTCCAATACTGCAGATGGATGTTATTCTCTACCCAGGTAGACTTAATGGAAACTTTTGGCTGAAATATGGCTGGCGGTGAAAGGGTTAATAGTCATATTATAAGGCGCAGGGATCTCACTCTGGGGAAAAAAGTACCACCTAATAGTCAGAAAAATACGGTAATTTTCGTGAACTTGATCAGGAGATGGGTATTTGCTAATTTTTATGTTGGCTTTTTTTCTTTTATCATTTTAAAAATTATAAATATTTAAATTTAAACTGATTATAAATAATCAATTAATTTTTTTATTATTACGAAGCAAACTTGTGTAACTTTGAAATTATTTTTGGTTAGCGTAAGGTAACAGTGCATAGTTCAAGTTAATGTTTTCAGATGATGTTTTGTTTACATTTTAAGACTAAAATGCCCTTTTCTTGAAAAGAATGTAACTTAAGTGTGATTCGATTTTTTGTTATAGTTTTTATTTATAGCACCCCACCACCACCACCCAAAAAAATGCTGAGTTATGTTATAAATGGCTTGGATTTTTGTTGTTCCAAAAAAAGGAACCTTTGAGACTACTTTACTTACATTTTCCGGATTTTGATTCTGAAAGAATGTGAACGTCAACATGGGCAGTTTAACTCAAAATCTTCTTTTTCCTTGTTCCAGGCCCAGATGATGCATCTGCTGATGTTCCTGCCCAGCTGGGACGGGCGCATGCCTCAGCCGTCCATCCTGAAACCAGAACCCTTATGGACAGGGAAGCAGCTGTTCTCCCTCATCATCCCTGGTCGCGTCAATGTGATCCGCACCCACAGTACCCACCCTGACGGTGAGGACGCCGGCCAGTTCAAGTGGATCTCTCCCGGGGACACCAAGGTGCTGATCGAGGACGGAGAGCTCATCAGTGGCATCCTGTGTAAGAAGACACTGGGTACGTCGGCAGGGTCCCTGGTTCACATCGTGTTCATGGAGATGGGCCACGAGGTGGCTGGTGAGCTGTACGGCAACATCCAGACAGTGATCAACAACTGGCTGTTGATCGAGGGCCACAGCATCGGTATTGGGGACACCATCGCCGATCAGCAGACCTACCACGAGATCCAGGAGGCCATCCGCAAGGCCAAAAATGACGTGATAGAGGTCATTGAGAAGGCCCACAACGATGAGCTGGAGGCCACCCCAGGCAACACACTGCGTCAGACTTTTGAGAACCAGGTGAACCGCATCCTGAACGACGCTCGTGACAAGACTGGCAGCAAAGCGCAAAAGTCTCTGTCCGAGTTCAACAACTTCAAGGCTATGGTGGTGGCAGGGTCCAAGGGGTCCAAGATCAACATCTCCCAGGTTATCGCCTGTGTGGGCCAGCAGAATGTGGAAGGTAAGCGGATCCCCTTCGGTTTCCGCTACAGAACCCTGCCCCATTTCATCAAAGATGACTACGGTCCGGAGTCCAGAGGGTTTGTGGAGAACTCGTACCTTGCCGGTCTGACCCCGTCTGAGTTCTACTTCCACGCCATGGGAGGCCGTGAGGGTTTGATTGACACTGCTGTGAAAACAGCCGAAACTGGCTACATCCAGCGTCGTCTGATCAAAGCTATGGAGAGTGTGATGGTCAAGTACGATGGTACGGTCCGTAACCAGGTGGAGCAGCTTGTCCAGCTTCGTTACGGCGAAGACGGTCTGGACGGGTGTCATGTGGAGTTCCAGGCCCTGCCCACCCTCAAGCCTTCCAACTGGGCTTTTGAGAGGCAGTTCCGGTTTGACCCCACCGACGAAAGAATGATGAAGCGCTGCCTGAAGGAAGAAGTGATCAAGAACCTGCGAGGAGAGTCTCAGCTGATTGAGGAGCTGGAGGCGGAGTGGACCCAGCTGATGAGTGATCGAACCTGCGCCAGAGAGGTGTTCACCACGGGAGACGCCCGTATCGTGCTGCCCTGCAACCTGCACCGCCTTATCTGGAATGCCCAGAAGATCTTCCGCATCGACAAGCGCAAGCCGACGGACCTTGACCCCATCAATGTGGTGCAGGGGGTGCGCGATCTGTGCCATCGGCTGACCATCGTGGACGGACTGGACACCATCAGCAAGCAGGCCAACGAAAACGCCACCCTGCTCATGAAGTGCCTGATCCGAGCCACCCTCTGCGCCAAGAGGGTGGCTGAGGAGCACCGCCTCTCAGAGGACGCCTTCAACTGGCTCCTGGGCGAGATCGAGACTCGCTTCCAGCAAGCCCAGGCCCACCCTGGAGAGATGGTAGGGGCCCTGGCCGCGCAGTCTCTGGGAGAACCGGCCACTCAGATGACCTTGAACACTTTCCATTACGCCGGTGTGTCTGCCAAAAACGTCACACTAGGTGTGCCCAGGCTGAAGGAAATCATCAACATCTCCAAGAAGCCCAAAACCCCTTCGTTGACTGTTCACTTGACGGGGCAGGCTGCCAGGGATGCTGAGTTTGCCAAGGACGTGCTGTGCCGACTGGAGCACTGCACTCTGCGCAGGGTGACGGCCAACACTGCCATCTACTACGACCCTGATCCCATGAACACTGTCATCATTGAAGACCAGGAGTGGGTATCCATCTACTACGAGATGCCAGACTTTGACGCTTCTCGCATCTCACCCTGGCTGCTTCGCATCGAGCTCGACCGCTGGCGTATGACAGACAAGAAACTGACCATGGAACAGATCTCTGAAAAAATCACTGCAGGCTTTGGTGACGACCTCAACTGCATTTTCAACGACGACAACGCAGAGAAGCTTGTGCTGCGCATTCGTATCATGAACTCTGACGAGAACAAGATGCAGGAGGAAGAGGAGGTGGTGGACAAGATGGAGGACGATGTGTTCCTGCGCTGCATCGAGTCGAACCTGCTGTCGGACATGACACTGCAGGGCATCGAGGCCATTACCAGGGTGTACATGCACCTGCCCACCACCGACGACAAACGCAGGATCTACATCAATGACGACGGAGAGTTCAAGGCCATCTCTGACTGGATGCTGGAAACGGACGGGTCCAGTTTGATGAAGGTGCTCAGTGAGAGGGACGTGGATCCCACCAGGACCTACACCAACGACATCGTGGAGGTGTTTGCCGCCCTGGGCATCGAAGCTGTGCGTAAAGCCATTGAGCGAGAAATGGTGCACGTGATCTCTTTCGACGGCTCCTATGTCAACTACCGCCACCTGGCCTTGCTGTGTGACGTGATGACCGCCAAAGGTCACCTCATGGCCATCACACGTCACGGCATCAACCGACAGGAGACCGGCGCCCTGGCCAGGTGCTCCTTCGAAGAAACCGTGGACATCCTGATGGAGGCGGCGGCGCATGCTGAAATCGATCCAATGAAAGGCGTGTCGGAGAACATCATGCTGGGCCAGCTGGCCAAGATCGGCACAGGGTGCTTTGACCTGCTGCTGGATGCCGAGAAATGCAAGTATGGCATGGAGATCCCCACAGGCCCTGCCATCATGGCCGGCGCTGGCACCGGCATGTTCTTTGGAACCACAGGCAGCCCGACCAATGCGCTGTCCCCACAGATGACCCCCTGGAACACTGGTGCCACCCCTGGATATGCCACTGCTTGGTCGCCTGGTGTGGGTAGCGGGATGACTCCTGGAGCGGCTGGCTTCTCACCCTCTGCAGCCAGTGAGAGCGGCTTCTCTCCGGGCTACTCTCCGGCCTGGTCCCCTCAGCCTGGCTCCCCCGGCTCGCCTTCGTCCCCGTACATTCCCTCACCTCACGGGGCCATGTCTCCCAGCTATTCCCCGGCGTCGCCATCCTACATGCCCAGCTCCCCGGCCATGACACCTCAGAGCCCTGGCTACTCTCCCACTTCTCCCTCCTACTCGCCATCCAGTCCTGGATACTCACCCACTTCTCCGAAGTACTCTCCAACCTCTCCCAGCTACTCCCCAACCTCTCCCAGCTACTCCCCGACATCTCCCAGCTACTCGCCGACGAGCCCAAGCTATTCGCCGACCAGCCCCAGCTATTCGCCGACAAGCCCGAGTTACTCGCCGACCAGTCCCAGCTACTCCCCTACCTCCCCTTCATACTCTCCAACCAGCCCCAGCTACAGCCCCACATCTCCCTCCTACTCCCCCACCAGTCCTAGCTATTCCCCGACCAGTCCGAGCTACTCGCCAACCAGTCCAAGCTATTCTCCGACCAGTCCGAGCTACTCTCCAACCAGTCCCAGCTATTCTCCGACCAGCCCGAGCTACTCCCCTGCCAGCCCCAGCTATTCCCCAAGCTCCCCCAACTACTGACTCTCCTCCTCCCCATCCTACTCACCCACCAGCCCCAGCTACAGCCCCACCTCCCCCAGTTACAGCCCTGCCTCTCCTTCCTACTCTCCCTCCTCTCCCTCCTCTCCCAGCTACTCCCCTGCAAGCCCCAACTACTCCCCGAGCTCTCCCAGCTACTCTCCCTCCAGCCCAAGTACTCCCCCTCCAGCCCCAACTACAGCCCGACCAGCCCATCCTACTCCCCCTCCTCTCCCCAGTACAGCCCGACCTCTCCCAAGTACTCTCCCGCCAGCCCCAGCTACTCTCCCTCCAGCCCCAAGTACTCCCCCACCTACAGCCCGACCTCCCCCCGCTACAGTCCTGCCTCTCCCGAGTACAGCCCAAGTTCTCCGCAGTACAGCCCTACCTCTCCCCAGTACAGTTCCAGCTCCCCTCAGTACTCCCCTGCCTCTCCTTCCTACTCCCCGTCATCGCCTTCCAAGTACTCTCCGGCCAGCCCCAGCTATTCCCCGAGCAGTCCTAACTACAGTCCGACAAGTCCGACCTATAGTCCGACCAGCCCGCGCTACTCGCCCACAAGTCCGACCTACAGTCCTTCCACACCCTACAGCCCGGCCACGCCCACCTTTGACGAGGAGCCGCCCCAGCCGCAGAAGAAGAGAAAGAAGTAAAATGGTGGATTTGGACTTTGAGAAGAAAAATGTTGCTTCGGTTCTGTGGACGTTTGGCTTTTTTTCTCGAGCACAAGCTGAGAGATCTTGGTTTGGCTTTACTGTTTGGAGTTTTACTATCTGAGCACAAGTTGAGTGTTTTGTTTTGGTTTTAACTTTGTGGTTATGTTTTTGTCAGTCTGTTCAGTTCACAAAAACACAAGCTAATGGATCATATTTTTTAGGGTTAGGTTACACACATTTTAATAAAATGAGGAATGGATTGATCAGTATGTTGCTTATTAGCTCAATTTGGTGTTGGATATGTTAAAAGTTGTCTAAATCATTGACTTAAAAAAAAGAAGTAAATAACATTTTTGGTGGCATGGCACCAAAAGTTTTATTCAGTGTTCATGCTTCATTGTAAGGTTTCATTTTGCTGTTTTCAGTTTTGTGTGTGTGTTTTATTGTTGTTGTTTTTAGGGGGGGGGGGGGGGGGGCTAGTAAAGGAGTCCCTAGTAAACACAGCAACTTGCAGCACTTTTTGTCTGTTTTCGATCTTTTCACATGCCATTCCTATCTTGGCATAAATTTGTACAGACAAATCTGTGTATCTAGGGACAACAAATTAAATGGACATTTTTTGTTTGATAAAGGACAATAAGATGTCCATGTGGAAAAGTAGAGGTGGGATTACAGCAAATTAC
The DNA here is from genome assembly GCA_017654935.2 of Phymorhynchus buccinoides. Lineage (NCBI taxonomy): Eukaryota > Metazoa > Mollusca > Gastropoda > Neogastropoda > Raphitomidae > Phymorhynchus > Phymorhynchus buccinoides. The sequence goes on along the minus strand of CM065681.1, from coordinate 16,719,274 downwards.
AACATAAATGTCTTGGTGTCTTGATTAGAAATGCTTGCCTCAATAGCTAATAATATTCCTGTCTGCTTTGAATTCCCCCCCCTCCCTCTCCCCCCATTTTAAAATTATTTTGATCATCCAAATATATTTATAGAACAAGTCAAAGGTATATAATGCATTGGCTTGTACTGTTTTTTGTTACTCCAGAACTAGAGTAATCTAGATATAGAAATGATGTTGGAAGTAATACAATAGCTTGTTAGATTCAGGTGTGTAGGGGTGGTGGATGGCGGTTGGAAAAAAGTTTTATCGTTATGAAAGTTGATTCTAAGCGATGTGTCAATAATGCAAGTAGATGGTATTACTTGCTTTGTACTTTGCTATGCTGGCTAAGAATGAAAGAAATATACATTTGTTCATTGTTGTCATGTACAGTTTGGCACTTTGTACGAAAGTTTCAATTTTTTTTTTAAATGTCTTTTTTTTTAGAAAAACAATGCCAGCTTAGTTGTTTCAAAGTCTAGGTCATGCTGAAGAAAGTGTTTTGTTTTCATTGTGACATGTTTTGTGTGAATCCGCAATTTCACATGGTAGTTCTCTTTTGTGTTCTTGATTTAAAAGGAAAAAAGGGTGTCTTTGCAGTAAGATAAACATTTTTTGTTCCATTCATTTTACATTACTCACATACTGGTTGCTGTCATTGTCATGCAAGATGTGTAAATCGAGATGATGGTTTTACTAGTTTGATACTAATTTGTAAATATTGCTGATTCCCTTTCTTCCTACCCATTACAATGGTTTATGTGTTGGAAATAGCGTCTTATAAGAGATTCGGAGCACAATTTGTTTCTTGTTTTGTGGTCATCACAATGTCGCTTTTCTATTAGAAAAAGTTGAAATCATCTAACAAACATGTTATGCTTTTCTTTTTTCTCCTTTGTTTATGTGGCTAAAGTTAATTGTTTGTGGGGTGTTTTTTTTAGAGGGGGGGGGGGGGATATCGGGATGTAGGGAGCAGAACGAATAAGTAAAATTTTAAATGGCATGTCAGGTTGAACACCCTGTTTGCATTCTTGCGCAGCTCAGCTTCTTGAAGTGCTGGAGCTACAGAAGGCTTTGAATTGACTCATTCACAAGCATGAAACAGGAATGTAGTTTTGCTACTTTCAACCAAATGTTCTCATCAATAATTTTCAATAAGATGAACTCATTCTATGCTGGCCAGTTGCTTCCCCTTGCAAACATTCTCTACTGGCCGATTTGCATAGTTACCAAAAAATGTTTTCTCTAAATAATGGTAACAGATACAAACGTGAAATTTTGGCAATATGTACACAATATACAGGACTAACACCTGCAACAGTTTCAAAGCATCCACTGTTTTAGTTTTGATTTGTGATATTTTAAAATAAATGCATGTTTTGTCAAGCCACAGCATACTCATAGAGCAAAAATATAAGGCTACCCCCCTCATTTACATACTAAGGTCCTCTAATTCTGTTGCAACATTACATAATAAGTACTTGTGGCGGTACCATAGCCAATCAGGTTTAACCTAGGCGTGGTTACTGCTACACTTTATATCTGTATTGTTAAAAATTTGGGACTTTACTGGTGTTGCACTGCCTCCGGGCATTGCCTCCAGTATCGTTCCAACCATCTTTGTATTTACAAATGTCCCATATGTGTCTGTTCCAGACCGAGAGGACGTAAAGCAACATTTTTCATTCATTCATTCACATACTAAGGTCCCGAAATAGAGCCTACAACCAGCCAGTCAGTGTCGAGGCATGAATGAAACGTAGTAGTAGCCCTCTGAGCCACTTTGAAGCACGCATGACTGTTAACCTATGAACTATGAATTTTTAAAGTTCACATGCGATATCCCATTACCTTAGTAACGAGGCGTGCGCATGCCCTGCGACGAGAGCGCAGGTTAGTATAGAAAGAGTTAAGAAGCAGCATTTTGCTTTGCTCGGATAAGGGATAGGTTTAGTATTATGTTAGGATTGTTTTCTGAAACGGAAAGAATGATACCCTGAGATTGAAAGCCAAAAGCATGACTCAAAAAATGGGTAACTAAAAAACACTGGATAACTCACAATAAATTTGTGGTCTCAGTTTAATAATTCTTATGCTAAAAAGTCTTTTTAACAAAAAATATTGGCTATCTCAAAGTAAAATTTCAGTCCCTTCAAGTTCAATTTTGACTTAAAGCGATTTTCACTGTACAATAATAGAACAGCCATGATGAATAAGTTTTATAACAGGGGCTGAGGTTCTCAAGGCTTCACTGAATGGAAGAGCATATCTGGGTGTGCTTGAAGGAACACAGTGTTCAACTTGACAATTACCTTTTTTTTTTTTTAATTCCTTCTTTCCCCATCCTAGAAACCCACTTTCCTCTCTTACCCTCTTTCATTCCACACCCTCATTGCTTTTTAAAAAATCATTAATATGAAAACTAGGTGAAGATTTTTTGTGTGCTCTAGACTATGACTGTTTCCGTCCTTGAGTAAGATTAAATGTTTGCTCAAAAGCCTAATTTTGGCAATCTGCTTGAAAAGAATAGGGTCTTAAGTTCCATGTTAAAATTCTTACGATAAAAAAGAAAATTTGCTGTGTTCCCAATTTTCATTTTTGACATTAGTTTAATATTCAATTTTTTTCTTCATTGAATGTTTTTCTTTTTCTGAAGAAAAGTTATTTATTAGCCTGCCCATTTAAAAACACACAACGATAACTGTATTTTTCAGAATTAGTGAAGCTCTCTGGGTGGTTTGATAAAGTATTTTATCAAGAATATTGTTGCTTCTGTCCTGGTTCCATGATCAAGTTCAATCTATGATGCTGGTCTGAAGACATAGCAATGACCTATGCAGGTTTGAGGCATTGTAAAGTAGTATTCAAGAATGGCTTAGATTCAAAAGAGTAAAGGATTCCTGTATGTACAGACATATGTTGAAAAGGAAATGTAATGTACAAATTCTTGCTTTCATTTCATTGCCATTGTGAGAGTTTAATAAGGTGAAATAAACATGTATAAAGATTCATTCTGGTCTTCATATTTTGTATCATGTGTGTGCGTGCATGCATATAATCTGCTTCTTTCTATTTTGCTGTAACTCTTCTACTAGTTCTAGTACCATGGGCGAATACATTCGCCCAAAACATCACGCTACACTCCCACCAAATGCAAAGACATTCACTGCCAAGCACCCTGCCATGTATTTGTCTATTTTCAGAGTTTATGCCAGTAACTCGAAAAAATAGTTACTCCCCTCTTGTCGGTTGAGATGCAACGAACCAAGAACATTAAAACAAAGAAACATACACGAACGAAAACATACTCCTTTGTGATCGTAGATCGGCAAAGGACAAAAATACTTGGCGCTAGAAGAGTTAAATGTGTACCAGTGGTGAGCAAATGGAACATTCATTGAAAAACTGGCTGTTGACATTTTTTTTATCATTCACGTTCAAATAAACAACAAACCATAGTAAACTTAACATTAGAAAGGTAAGTTACGTGATTGTTGCTGTAGCACTTAACAAATTTATAGTGCATTTGGTTGATCCCTTACAAAATGTAAATCCTGTGTTCAAAGAAAGAGATACAAAGAATAAATTGAAGTGGGAAAAAGCAGAGGAAAAGGAAGAAAAATCTTATTACATTAGAAGGCGGAAAAAAAGAAAGTACTGCATTGTAATGAGGCTTTATACTGCTTCTTCGTGTTGCCCAAGGGCGATATTTTATGTAGGTGGCGCTTTCATGAGAGAGAGAGGAGGAAGAGAGAGAGGAGGGAGAGAGAGAGTGAGACATAGAGAATGAGGGAGAGAGGGAAGGAGAGAGACACAGAGAGAGAGAAGGAGGGAGAGAGAGGGGGACATGAGCTAGAGAGAGAGTAGACCTAGCAACAATGGATGCTTAGGCCGTGCGTGCTTTAGGGCCCAAGTGCAAGCGCCACCTAGTGATGAATCAGGGGAAGATAATTTTCAGTATAAAGCCTTATTCTAAAATGCAACGGAGTGTTCTTTGGATGATACCTTAACCTGCCAGGAAAAAATAGAAATATCCAATCCTTTCACAGATGACGATTTCCTTTCATCATACCGCTGATCGTTTTTAGTATTTAATATTGGTGACCAGAATACTCATAAAATAAAATAAAATGATTTCACTTAGAGTACCGTAATTTTCGGACTATAAATGTACCCAAATTTCAGATTTTGTTATTATGTTTTACAATTTCATTAGTCACATTATAAGGCGCAGGGGTCTGAGTCTGGGGAAAACTATCGCCTTATAGTCCAAAAACTACGGTACACTTTATATGGCTTGCAATTTGGCTGAACTGATGTCATGGACCTCATCCTTGTTTGTTGTGTGCAAGTTTCATTATCGTTGGGTAAAAGCCACAGCAGAGTGGCAGCGCAGAGGACACACTGCAATTTCTTGTTCCGCAATGCCGACAGAGTTCCTTTTCCCCACGTACCATCAGGAAGTGGAACGTCCTACCTTCAGCAGCAGTTGAGACCAGAACTGCTAGAGTCTGGGAGCACCTGACTAAATTGGAAAACCTGCTGCTGCAGCCGCCACGTCTGATGGCCCCACTCTGGGGTTGTCAGACTAATAAGCAACAACAGCCATCTCCTCTTTGGTCTCCCCCCCCCCCCCCCCCCCCTCCGCTCTCCCCTGTTCCAAAAACCCAACGGATCAACAGTTTCCTAGTTCTCTTATCTGTGCTCTCTTCTGTTGTATTATTTCTTCTCAGGCCTCAAGCCTTTTCTTCCGGCAAAAGTGGTCTAGAACCTTTCCGGTTCCGTGGCAAAATAATCAAAGTGTTGATTGTGGCCACGCACAGTCAAAAAGAAGAAGCCAGAAGTTACTATCAGTTTTCTGTATTCCTTTTGTGAAACTGATAGTAAGAATTTGGCCCATTCCCCTGTCTTTAAAAATAATAAATCTTCCTAACAATTTTCTTTGAGCTACTCCGAAATTAGAGGAATGTGTGTGCTGAATACAGCAGGGAGACCAGTGAAAAACTGAAAACTGGACACATATGTACCTTACCCATTATGACCATATGGCCTGGAAACACAGAAGATATAGTAGCTTCTGGCTTTCACCTGATGGTAATGAAACTGATCGATTCAATTCAAAATATTCATTGTAATTTTGTCATGAAAGAAAACAGATTGGGAGAACATTTATATGGCTTGGTGAAACTGTCACATTGGCTATCAAGATTCAACATCAGAACATGGTGGACATTTCTGCTAACTATTGTTAAAATACACTTTTGCAGTTAAGGCACTGAGAATTGGAATATATTATGTTTTATTCACACAGACACGCTAGGACAGAAATGCACAGCCCTTGTTCCAATGTATTTTCTGGGAGAACAAAAGGGAAGTTCAATGAAGCGTCTCCTTAGTTGCTATGGCTTACTGAATGAAAGATAAATAATGTGTGTGTGTGTGTGAGAGAGAGAGAGAGAGTTGCTTTGTATATGCATTGTTGCTGGTTTGTCCTTAAAAAACATTTAAGTTAAATACTATTTTTGCTATCTACTTGTTGATGTGTAATTGATTGTAAAGCGCTTTGGGCTCATTTGAGGTAAAGCGCTATATAAATGTACTATTACTTACTATAAAATGTCATGGAGTATTCCTTGGGTGATACCCTAACCCAACAGATTTACACACACAGCTTTTTGACATTGCTGAGGTCGACATAAGCCTGAAATTGGGGCCAACAGTAAAGTGAGATTGAGAGGAGCTTGATAAAGATTTTCTATGGTAATGGAAAATCATTGTACAGCTTTAGTCTTGTGAATGACTGACTTTAGGGGGTCAGTGCTGCAGCCTTGGAGAGTAGTTGTTTCTATGGATCCTCTAAAGCCAACTGTCCTATTAAAGTCCTTTTGGTTGAGAGTGGGGATATCACCTTGGCAAGGCTTTTCCACTTCAAACAATTTCTAACCCAGCACTCCAGAATAGCAGATGCCTTCTCTTCTGTTTCAGTTTGGAAGTCATAGTCGGACATGCCTGACTGACATACACATCTTTTGCATTCAATTATGTTCCATTTCTGAAATGAAAACACGACAAAGAAATTTGATTATGGCTTTATTAACATTGAACAGAAAGTACATGTTATGTAGTTCAAAGTACAAGTCGTAAATATTCAGCAAAGGGAAATAATTTTTACAATAACATGATTTACGGGAACGTTTGGGTTGTAGGATTTATCTCCCTTTGCCATGGACACGCGCGCACACCCACCAGCGGTTTTTAGATTTCTGTGACACACACATGCGCGCGCGCACACACACACATACACACCGCCTGTGTTATACATTTTTGGGGTCCTAAAAATGGTAAAATTGTGCGCATAAATACGCTATTCCAGTTTTCCTGTCTTACAAGTAGCCAAACACTACCTCAGTACAAGGGCCTTATGCAAGTTTATACACACTATCTTTAATCATAATTTTCATTGTCTAATTCTATACTTTTATCACAACAAATGATTCCAAGGTACTTGACTACTGCAAGGACCCCCTTCACAAGACACAACCAAGGTTTCAAGGTTTTTTATTTTTTTTAAAAAGCCCCTTGGGAGTAGGCCTACATGGAAAAACAAAAAATACTAACAATGAAAAAAGAAATGAGTAAAACAGAACAAACAATAAACGGACAAACAAATCTTCGACAACAACAACATACAAAAACAAACAAACGAAAAAACAGAAAATAAAGATCAATATCCAGTCACATTGAAGTTTTGCGGCAAGAACAGCTGTGATTACGTACATCATCGAGTCAATCAATGAAACAAAGCACAACACAAAATAATCACTACAACAAACATCTTCCTATCAAACCTCAGCTAATCCACTTATGTGGTGCGGTTCACATAATTATGCACCTCATCCAACTAAACCACGACATACCAAATTGTCATATCACACATGAAGGCCTTCATTTCACTGCACGCCTATTTGCCGATCATGACACCATCTGTCACCAGGACATCAAAGCCTCAAGTGATCAAAGCACGCTCCAAGATGATCTTGATAGGCTTGCCACATGGGAAGACAGATGGAGAATGGCTTTCCACCCTCAAAAATGCTCTGTTCTCAGTGACGAGACGCAGAAACACCATGGAGAAGGCCCGCCCTACTTCCTACACGGACACCAACTCCAGAACGTGCCCCATGCAAAATACCTGGGTGTGACTATCTCCACTGATCTTAAGTGGGACACCCACATCAACGAAGTGGTGAGGAGGGCAAACAAAACCCTTGGCTTCCTGAGGAGGGCCCTGAAGATCAGTAACATGATAAGCAGCAGGCCTACAAGGCTGGTACGCCCCCTGGCGTACACCAGTCCAGTCTCAGTGGGACCCCCACAACAAGGGCAGCATCGATGCCTTAGAAAAAGTCCAGAGCCGAGCTGCAAGATGGGTGGCCCGTGACTTCCATGCAACAAGATCAGCAGACCTCAAGAATACCCTGAAATGGCCCCTTCTTGTGACCCGCAGAACTGAAGCTCGCCTGAATACATTCTATAAATTCCACACAGGTCTTCTGTCCATCGATAATACCAAAGCAAATATACTCACCAATAATACACAACAGAAGAAAAGTCTACGACATTCCAAGCCACAGAACACCGTACAGACAATCCACATTCTTTCCCCGCACCATCCCACAGTGGAACTGCCTCCTCTCAGTCATTGGAGGCATTCAAAAGAGGCCTCCACAAACACCTCCACTGTAACCAGGGAACTACAGGCCATAGATCAAAGTAGTGGTAGGCTAATTGAAGGGCAGGAGCTGTGCCGGTTGGGGACTGCTACGGTAGCCGCATTGGTCTCTCCCAGATACTGCGAAATAAAGGCTATGGGTCCACTTTTTTTGTTTCTTCATTTTTATAAAATCAAATCCTACAGATCCACACTAGGTTTTATTTTATGTTTACTTTCCTTTCCTTCTATCTCCTCAGCTTTCTAATTTCTTGTCTTCTTACTACCCCCCAAAGTGCAGCAGAATCTTCGGCCTGATGAAGTTGGCTGCCTGAGGCGAAAATTGTGTTTTACGTCCTCTTGGTCTGACCAAAGACTATACAGTATCTTTGGTCTGAATCAGACACATATATATGGGACATTTGTAAATACAAATATGGTGGGAACAATACTGGAGGCAATGCCCGGAGGCAGTACGAAACCAGTAAAGTCCCGATTTTTAAAAATTAATGCAGATAGGTAACCACGCCTCGGTTAAACCTCATCGGCTATGGCACCGCTACAAGTGTTTAATAAAAGAAGAAGAAGAAACGCACACAACTTACACTCCCGCACACGCATAATCAGAGAAAGAGCGACAGAGGACACTTTTTCACAGGGGAAGCATAAAAAACACAACTATACTTACCGAGCACACAGATTTTGAGCGCGGCGCGACAGGTGTGTCACGGTCGATGCAACGATTGTGTCGAGCGACGAAACTTGAGCACTGGGACATAGGGCCTAACAGAGAAGTTTAGCAAGACCCCTTAGGCCTAGCTCAAGGGAGGCTCGCTCTGCAAACCGTGCTGCCAAACTGCTGTGTGTTTGCTTCATTTGATTTTTGCGATGCAGATGACTTTCAGTTTACTCTGGTAAGTACTTTAAGTAGGGCCTATATTATAAGACTATTTCAGTAATTTTTTTTAATATCTAGTCTAACAAATAAGACACTTTGTCGGCTTTCTTTCTTACAAAAAAAAAAGAAGAGAAAAAAAGCCTATAACTTGTTCTATACAGGCGTACCTCTTACAATAACCTACTAGTCTTTGGAGTTTGGTGTGACTTGCGCTTGTGTGAAGAGAAGCAATCTTTCTGTTTCTGTCTGTTGTGAGTTTGTCTCCCCCCTCTCTCTCCCTCTCCCTGTCGGCCTCTGTGTGTGTGTGTGTGTGTGTGTGTGCGCGCGCGCATGTGTACGTGTGCGCGTGCGTGCATGTGTGTATGTCACTGTGTGTGTGGTTGGGATGAGAAAGAAGAAGAAGTGTTCTCTTTTTCAGTTATTTTACGGCAACTTGCCTTTCACTTTCAGTTTCACTGTCTATGGTAGGTGGGGGTGGGGGGTGGGTGCATGTTCATGCACATACGTCATTGTATGAAGATCTATGTCCGTTTTGTTACATTCAGAATACAGCATAATGCTGTTCTGTGTTCATCAGTCTATTTGTCAGAACAAAGACGAGAGACCACCTGTCTTTGGTTTGTAGGTCTGTGCTTGTGTATGTTAGAGAGAGAGAGAGAGAGAGAGAGAGAGAGAGAGAGAGAGAGAGAGAGAGAGAGAGAGAGAGAGAGAGAGACAACGCACACGCGCGCGCACACACGCGCACACACGCACACACACACACACACACACACACACACACACACACACACACACACACACACTCTCTCTCTCTCTCTTTGTCTCTTTCTCTCTCTCTCACTTACACTTTTCTGTTTCCTTAGAACAATACCTTTGACTGATTGATGTTCACTTTTTATGTAGAACTAGAAATAGGTAGGTATAGGGTTACAAGTGTCATTGTTCAATAATAAAGCAGACTTGCTGGTCAAGTTACTACAATACTATTGCCAGTGAGCTCACCTCTAAAAATAAATGCAGACAGACACACACACACACACACACACACACCTACACACGCATTCATACTTGCATAGATGCACATAGGCAAGGCACACACATGATATATGGCATATGCGCACTCACAGTCACACACACAGTACACGCACACCTACACACATGCTCACACTCACACACATGCGCACACGCATACACACACATGTATGAATTTACACACACACACACACACACACACACCACACACACACACACACACACACACACACACATTGGCTTTGTATTACTTTACTATATTTGTGTGTGTGTATTTAATCATGTGTTTGTGTGTGTGTGTGTGTCTGTGCATGCATTGTGCTAGTGTGTGTGTCTCAATGTGTGTTTTTGTGCTTGTGAGTATGTAACCATATGTGTCTGTATCTGTGTGTGTGCATGTAACCATGTGTGTGTATGCAATTTGTGTGTGTGTGTGTGTGTGTGTGTGTGTGTGTGTGTGTGTGTGTGTGTGTGTGTGTGTGTGTGTGAATCGAACCATGTGTTTGTGCTTATGTGTGTATGTGTGTATAGTATAGCATAGTGTGTATAGTAACCATATAAATCTATGTGTGTGTGTAAAAAAGTCTTCCTGGATTTTTAACAGGTTGACAAAAAAACTTGACAGTGTAACAGAGACAGACTCACAGAGGCAGGTATGGGTGGGGCTAGAAGTCAAAATAGGAGTAGAGGAATGGGAATTGAAGAAGGGGGGGGGGGGGGGGGGATGGATTAGAGTTAGTGGGGCCAACCAAGGAAGGCTGATTTATAGTCATAGCTCTAGTCATGCAGAAAGATTGGTCTGACACATAAATATACTGTTACTGCTGGTGGGTGCTTGCTTAATAAGTGGAGCAAATGCCGGTTTAGTTAACTTTTTTTTCATCTTTCAGTATTCTTCTTCTTCTTTATCAATCATTTCAACAGTTTCCTGTCAAATGAGCGCAGATGCGTCATGCTGCCCTTATGCGCCTTACTAAGAATAGTGTTAGGCCCAGCTTGTCTGTCTTCGGCTGAAGAAGGTCTTTGTAAGAATTTATTGGAAAAAGGCAGGAGAATGGACAAGTAACTAGTAAGGCAGATAACAATAGTAGAGGAATGTAAGCAAAGGGAAAAGGCAGAGTCAAAGAGTGATGGATTAGAGGAAGTTACAAGCACAGAAGTTTCAGAATGTGGTAGAACTATTTGTACAAAAGACCCCCGGTAACCCCATGGGAGGATATATATATTATATTATATATCATTCATTATGTTGTTTTTGTTCGTTTGTAGCCCACCAACTCCCCCCCCCCCCCCCCCCCCCGGAGCAATGGAGTATTGTGATTTTAAATGATTGTATCTGCTTTCCCACAAAATTGTGGGCACTGCTGCACAGAATAGCTTCAAGTTGTCTTTCTTATAAGGGAGGGGTCTTATATGGGAGGTAATTTTAATACTTACAAAGAAGGCCATGTCTCAAAGAAGTAGGTATGGGAGGGAGTCTTATAATGGGACGTCTTATAAGGGAGGTTCCACTGTATACAGCTTCTTGAAGCAGAAGAAACGACTACCGTTCCAGAAACTGGGGGTGAAATCTGTTTGAAACTTGCGGAAAGCTTCATTAATGTTTTCTTTTTAATGGGAAACTCATTACAGTCTCTTGATTCGTAAGCACGTTTTGTTATTCAAAGAGTGGGTGGGGTGTGCATATTTTTAAAATTGACAGCTTAGATTACTCACTGTGTGCGTTACTGTTACACTGTGACATTGTCTTTGTGTAGTGCGTTCTGCGAATCGTATATATATATATTTTAAGTATTTAACTAAGGTTATGCTATTTTATTTTTAGCTGTATTGTACTTGTATTTTGTCTGGTATGTATACATGTGTGCTTGCATGTATCAATGTGTTTGTGTGTGTGCGTGTGCGTGTGCGTGTGTGTGCTGTTTTGTATTTTACTTTTTGGTTACAATGCTTGTGTAAAACGTATGGATGAACGTTTTTTTTAGTCTTGTCTATAGATATCTCTGTGAGTAAATTGATGTAGAATTTGCATGTGGAACATTTTAAAGTTGTTTTTGTGTTATCATTATTATTATTATTGTTTAAAAAAAAATATGACATAACTGCAAACTCTTGCACAAATTCTGCCAAGTTTTTGAGGCGCTGCTTTTCATAATAAACTAAAGAAACATAAAAGAAACATAAAAGAAACAACAACAACAAAACAAACTTCTTGCGGTGTTCTCAATAGCTGCGCAGAACTGGTTATTAAAGCTGCACCCTGACTGATGAGTTTTTGCAAGAAACACGTCGAGATCACCAGAAAGTCGGACAGTCTTTTGAAGGATCGGAACACTCACTTTGCTCTGGTTTCCTAGAAATCAGACTGTCAAAACGGCGATTCCTCCTTGGCGGAGATGCCGGAGAGAGAAGCCATTTTGGATGGGGTGGGTGGAGGCCACTCGAGCGGTCTTTGTAGTGCAGTAAAAAATCAATTTGGAGCTATTTTCTTTGTTGTGAGTGAAACTCCTTTTGGTAATCTAAATAACTAAATAAAAAAAAGGCTTGTAAAGTTGTGTTGTGGAAATTTCGTGATTTGGTCAAAACAACCCAGGCAGCCATTAGAAAAGAGAAGACATGTGCCTTCTCTTTCACTGAAATAATTTGACTTCCAGCACCTCCGCCAAGGAGGAATCGCCGATTTGACGGTTTGATTTCTAGGAAACCAGAGCAAAGTGACTGTTGCGATCTCTGTACAGGGTGTTTTCCTGGTGATCTCAATGTGTTTCTTGCAAAAACTCACCCGTCAGGGTGCCCCTTTAATAAACTTAAGTAGAAGAAAAGAAACATAAAAGAAAGAAGAACCAAGAGGCAGATTGTTTGTGGTGTTCTCAATGGCTGCACATAACTGGTTATTAGGGAAACAGAACAGAAGCCAACAAACAACAGAGAGGGGAAGGGAAACGAAAGAGGAACCCTAATCATAGTGCACCCGGTGGTGTAGGTTGACATTGACAGCCACTGTTTTTAAGTGGGCAGAGAGAGAGAGAGAGAGAGAGAGAGAGAGAGAGGGAGAGAGGGTGACAGAGAGAATGAAGACTGAAAAAAATTATTAGAGAGAGATAGGGAGTGAGACAGAGAAAGAGAGAGACAGTTTATTTGTGTGCTTGAGAGAGAGAGAGAGAGAGAGAGAGAGAGAGAGAGAGAGAGAGAGAGAGAGAGAGAGAGAGAGAGAGAGAGAGAGAGAGAGAGAGAGAGAGAGAGAGAGAGAGAGAGAGAGAGAGAGAGAGAGAGAGAGAGAGAGTTTATTTGTGTGGACATGATTTGTAAGTTTGGGTTCAGGATGTGAAATCAAACTCCATGTAAGTTTATGCACTACTGGCCCACATTATATGTTAATGGCAACGTGGTTTTTTCTTTCTAGGTTCAGTCTGTGGAGGTAGCTTGTGCTGAAGGAGTGAGAGGGAGCGGAGGAAATTCTCCATCATGGTGATACTTTCAAAGGTAAGGTGGCTCTTTCTGCTTGTACTCCCAGTTCTATAAGAACGACAGTACATTGGAATGGGAGCAAGGCCTGTGTCTCAGTTCAGTGTGTGTGTGTGTGTGTGTGTGTGTGTGTGTGTGTGTGTGTGTGTGTGTGTGTGTGTGTGTGTGTGTGTGTGTGTGTGTGTGTGTGTGTGTGTATGTGTGTGTGTGTGTGTGTCACTGTGTGTGTGTTAAGTCAAGTCAAGTCAAAATGATCTTTATTGACGATTAGATAAAGGAATAAGCTAGACAAAGCTTTTTTCCCTTCCTGTTGCCTGTGTCCGTGTGTGTATTTGCCAATGCATGCATGTTAAGTTTGCAGTCTGTGGGCAGCGTCTTTTAGCTCTAAATCCGTGTTGACTGTCTGAAGGGATGTTATGGCTGGAAAGGTGCGATAATATGCCAGAACAGTCTATCTCAAAAGGAATAAAGAACACAGATAGACTG
>CM065681.1:16678161-16700661 GCA_017654935.2 Phymorhynchus buccinoides | reverse complement strand
GTACAGTCATACGATTTTTAGCTGATGTGTAGCCGAGCCTTGAGACATTGCCCTTCTTTGTAAGTATTAAAATTACCTCCCTTATAAGACCCCTCCCTTATAAGACATTTTGGATGTTTTTTAAGGGCTTAAAGGGAGGTTCCACTGTATAATATAATTAATGCACTCCACCCCATCCCCCTTTCTCCCTTAATTGTATATGGGCCAATGGCCAAAATACAATAAACCATTCTCTCTCTCTCTCTCTCTCTCTCTCTCTCTCTCTCTCTCTCTCTCTCTCTCTCTCTCTCTCTCTCTCTCCCCACCCTCTCTGTGTGCATGTATCATGTATGTCTCTTTCCCTCCCCCTCCCTCCTCTCTCTCTCTCTCTCTCTCTCTCTCTCTCTCTCTCTCTCTCTCTCCCCACCCTCTCTGTGTGCATGTATCATGTATGTCTCTTCCCCCCCCCCCTCCTCTCTCTCTCTCTCTCTCTCTCTCTCTCTCTCTCTCTCTCTCTCTCTCTCTCTCTCTCTCTCTCTCTCTCTCTCTCTCTCTCTCGGTCATAACTAACATTACAATCAGTCATGAGACACAAACTTTCTCTTGTGTGTTATATTTAAAATTATAATTCAGCATTTTGATATGCCTCTGTGAAACATGCCATGTATACATTGAGCAACAAAAGTAACGTAAACCATGTCTAAGTTAACATTTTCTCAATGTTCTAGCATTTATTTCTGGTACTCAGTGGAACATAAACATGCTTTGTAGGATATGTCTTCATGTTGAGAAGAGTGGTTTGGTATTCACCAAGGACTAAGCTGTGAATTCTTCTTTCTCTTCGATCGCTCAGACAGTTCCCTGTCAATTATGGGCACAGATGCGTCATGCTGTCGTTATGCGCATACCTAAGAAATAGTTAGGGCCCAGCAAGTCCGACTTTGGCTGGAGGAAATCTTTTTGAAAGTGTTTCGTGAAGGAAAAAAAGAGCAGGAGAGTGGACCGGTATAAGGCAGAAAGACAATAGATGACAGTATCTTGAGTAAGCAAAGGGAAAAAGGCAGAGTCAAAGAGAGTGACAGATTAAAGGAAGTTGCAAGCACAGACAGCTGTGAACTTATTTCCCATTGCTGTTGAAAATCGTTGGTTAGGCAGTTCTCACTGTCTCTTTGTTCCCAACCTCATGTTAACATCACTCTATGGTAATAATTATATATCAATAAGAATTGTTTGGAAATAATTCAGGGGAGTAATTTCATGGTGTGTGGGAGTGATCTTGCCTAATTCAATCGGTCAAACAGGGGAAGCTACTCTACCATCAGGTAGATCCCCAGCTCTCACCTCGTGTGTTTGAGTAGACTTACATCACTTAGAACACCGTGCATCATTCTAAATTTGATGTAATTTATATTTTTACGTCACATTTTGCATGTTCTATCGGTTTGCGGATACTGGCCGCCCCTCATTTTTCAAAATTTTTTTTTTCGCAAGTTGCTGACTCGCATAGTCCTGCGATTTTAAGCTTCGACGCCATGTCGCCATTGTTGCTATGGTTTTGACCGAGTAAGTCGAGGTAATTAACTCTAATTTTCACGAAGTGCTCTCCCCTAGTTTTTCCGAAAATCGTCTATTGACATAAAACCCCCAACAACAAGCAATTATGTGGGGAAAGTTATTTGGGGTGAGCTTCTTCATACCTTTATCAATTCTTGGGACTTGTTAATGATCATTTGAATGCGTTCCTTATGTTGCTTGGTATGCATACCGTAAAAAGAAAAGAAAAAATGCTGGTTCAACAACAGCAGAAAAAGGCAAGGGTGTCACCATCAATTATGTATGATTCAGGAAGCCAAGTATAGGACAGACGAAGAAGAATGGGCCAGGAACAACAGTAGGTATATATGAACTTCATGGGTGACCCCAAGAATTTGCTGTGTTGACACAACTGCTTAGGCAGAAAGAGGAACCGGGTAGGGGGTGGGGGGCGAGATTGGGAAAGAGAGAGGGGGTTGAGAGAGGGATAGGATCAATTAACCTTGAAAGTTGGGGGTCAATCCTAGACAGATGAGCTTAGGTTTTGGGGAACAGAATGTATGAAAGTTGGTCTTAAACCTGTGTAATGAGGAACACAAAAATCCAACCAATTTGTAATGATTTTTTTCTTTGGAGGTCCACCCTGGTAATCTTGGTTTTAGGTATAGAAATGGTTTTGCCATTTATTCATTGGTCTTTGTTGACGCTAGCCTGTAACATGGGCCAATAGAAAAGTGAGAGAACTTCATACAATAAATGGTTCTCCACAGTACAGTAAAATGCGGACTATAAGCCGCTGCTTTTCCCCTCAACTTTGGCCCATGCGGCTTATAGGCTGATGCGGCTTATCTGAGGATTTTTTCTGTTCTACATTTATCAGTATGATTAAATCTGTTTCTGGCCACACTCTTCAGCCTATTTTGAGCTTCTTTAGACTCAAAACTGGTTTTGGTAATCAATAGATTCAAATCTCATGTTTAAAGTGTCTGAGAACATTAAATACTTATGTTCTGATAGGAAAATGTCTATATTTGTGTTGGTTTGTGCACATACAATTTTATCTGCGGCTTATAAACTGGTGCGGCTTATATGTGAATAAATACCTAATATTTTGTTCATTTAGGGGATGCGGCTTATATACAGGTGCGTCTTATAGTCCAGTTTTTACGGTAGTTATTTGAAATTCATGGTACAGCTTAGTATTTTGTGGAAGACATCGACTCTCAAACTATGAGAACATTTGCTCAGCCTGTTAGTGCTGCAGCATTCTTCTTCTTCTTCTGTGTCGATCGCTCAGATGAGCACAGATGCGTCATGCTGCCGTTATGCGCCTAAGGAAGAAATAATTAGGCCCAACATGTCCAACTTCGGCTGGAGGGAATCTTTTTGAAAGTGTTTCTTGAAAAAAAAAGGCAGGAGAATGGACCGGTAAGGCAGAAAGATAGTAGATGACAGCAAGCAAAGGGAAAAGGCAGAGTCAAAGAGAGTGACAGATTAGAGGAAGTTACAAGCACAGAACTTCCAGGAGGTGGGGGAACTATTTATGCAAAAGCCCTCCCCCCTGACAGTAGACCTATGTTGTGCTGACAGTAGACCTATGTTGTGTTGACAGTAGACCTATGTTGTGCTGACAGTAGACCTATGTTAATTGTGCTGACTGTAGACCTACGTTGTGCTGACAGTAGACCTATGTTGTGCTGACAGTAGACCTATGTTGTGCTGACAGTAGACCTATGTTGTGCTGACAGTAGACCTATGTTGTGCTGACAGTTGACCTATGTTGTGCTGACAGTAGACCTATGTTGTGCTGACAGTAGACCTATGTTATGCTGACATTAGACCTATGTTGTGCTGACAGTAGACCTATGTTGTGCTGACAGTAGACCTATGTTATGCTGACATTAGACCTATGTTGTGCTGACAGTAGACCTATGTTATGCTGACATTAGACCTATGTTGTGCTGACAGTAGACCTATGTTGTGCTGACAGTAGACCTATGTTGTGCTGACAGTAGACCTATGTTGTGCTGACAGTAGACCTATGTTAATTGTACTGACAGTAGACCTATGTTGTGCTGACAGTAGACCTATGTTAATTGTGCTGACAGTAGAACAGTAGATCTATGTTGTGCTGACAGTAGACCTATGTTAATTGTGCTGACAGTAGAACAGAAGACCTATGTTGTGCTGACAGTAGACCTATGTTAATTGTGCTGACAGTAGAACAGTAGACCTATGTTGTGCTGACAGTAGAACAGTAGACCTATGTTGTGCTGACAGTAGACCTATGTTGTGCTGACAGTAGACTTATGTTAATTGTGCTGACAGTAGAACAGTAGACCTATGTTGTGCTGACAGTAGACCTATGTTAATTGTGCTGACAGTAGAACAGTAGACCTATGTTGTGCTGACAGTCGACCTATGTTAATTGTACTGACAGTAGACCTGTGTTGTGCTGGGGAGGGGTTCGTCTGAAGGAGAGGGTGCAGGTCGTACAAGGTGTAGCATTGTTTTCCCCGCCAACTGAGTGGGAAGAAGAGAAAATATTAGTTCTGTTGAGCCCCTAGGGTCGTGGGTTCAGTCGTTCTTAGGTTGATTTGGGCAGGGTTTGAAGATTACAGGACCAAAGTTATGCGAAAACACACATACATGCATGCATGCATGCACACACAAACACACACACTCACGCACACAGACACACAGACAGACAGACAGACAGACACACACACACACACACACACACACACACACACACACACACACACACACACACACACACACACACACACACACACACACACACACACTCTTACACACACTTACACACATGTACAAACATACATGAGTGAGTCTGTGTGTATGTGTGTGTGTACAAATCCGCATTCATGCATCTATTGAATGCATGTGTTTTTTTGTGTGTGTTTCAGTCTGTGTGTGTGCATGCATGCATGCATGCATGTGTGCCTGCTTGCGTGTGTAAACTTGCTGGCATTCATACTTGCATCTGCATGTGTGTATTATTTTATGCATGAGTGCATGTGCATATGTTTGTATTGAATCATCAATATCTTGTTGCCCCAGCTCATGTACTGTCTGCCTACTCTCAGTATTATGTACATGCACACTCCAGCTGTGACAGCAATTGACAAATAAATCACATAGCAAGCCATATGAATGTCCTCTTCGTAGCACAAGCGGTTATTATTTATTTTAGAAGCTTGCCATAACCATTTGATCTGCCAAAAGGTTAGTGACATTATTAAATTTGAGTGTCTGTTAATTTATTCTTACATTTGAATATTTCTGAATTTGATTTTCCTTACTACATGTATGTTTAATTTATTCTTGACTTCAGTATTTAAATGGCGTTTAATTGATTGTGTTTTGTTTTACTTGAAGATGCTTCATTTAAATGGAAAGTTATTCTTATTTTTATAGACCCCCCAATTGGTTATTACTCAGACAGAATATTTAAGAAATAAATTCTCTAGTATTAGTATTAGGTATTATTTAGTATTATTAGTATTAGATATTATTAGGTATTAGTATTAGTATTTGGTACTTTATAGTCACAGAGGCGTCTCTGTGAAATTCGGGTTGCTCCCACCTGGAGAGCACGTCGCAGCCAGAGGCGCGCCACCCAATTTTTATTTATTATTTTTTTTGCATGCGATTTTTGTCACTGATGAGGGGGGGGGGGGGGGGGGGGGGTAAATTTTGACCAAGTGACAACTTTTTTGTTGCCACTGGGTTTAGCGTATGCTAAGTGCATGGGCACACAGGACCTCGATTTATCGTCTCATCCGAAAGACTCCACATTCAGACCGTTAAGGCCTAGTGCAGAATGAGAGGAAAAAATCCCCTGTACCCAGGTTCGAACTCGGGTTTACTTGACACGAAGCGAACGCGCTACCACTGTGCCACTCTACACCTAGGTAATGTTTAAATTTTTTTCATGTGTTCAAGTACCATTTCTGTGAATTAGAAACCCACAACAGTTAACTTTGACTTGAAAGTGGACCCTGACTCCCGATTGATTTTTCCTTTGACAGAATGAAA
Source organism: Phymorhynchus buccinoides (assembly GCA_017654935.2). Taxonomy (NCBI): domain Eukaryota; kingdom Metazoa; phylum Mollusca; class Gastropoda; order Neogastropoda; family Raphitomidae; genus Phymorhynchus; species Phymorhynchus buccinoides. The sequence continues at coordinate 16,695,090 of CM065681.1, read as the reverse complement.
GCACGCTTGGGATCTGTCAATTATTAATCGGTTCTCTCTAACACTCAATCTTTTCAGCTGATGCAGGCAAAACGTACCACCTCCTCCGAAATCGGAATGTGTCGGCTGTATGCAGCGGGGAGACCAGTGAAAACTGAAAACGGACACATACATACCTTACCCATTATGGCCTTTTGGCCTGGGAACGCAGAAGAAGAAGGTCCATCTGCTTCTGGACTTTTAAGTTGTGTTGTAAAGAAAGCTTTAAATGTTGAAGTTGTATTTTGATGGTGTTGGTTTGTTGCAACATGTCAGCCTTGAATTACAATTATTGACGTGAACAATGTCAGAATTTGTTTTTAATTCTGAGAAATGATTTGACAGCACTTGCTGTGATGAAGACTCTCTTTGAAGGCTGAAATGAACAGGGAGTTTAAAATTGCCAACTTGCTGCTGGCAGCTTTTGACTTGATTATAGAGCCTTGTAAGTACTGTACCGACAGTAAACTGCATTGTTAGATGATACGAATCAGATTACACTGCTGAATCTATACATTTACATAGAGGGTTGGTTCTCTTTGGTGAATTCAGTTGTTGATTATGTTAGATATTGCACAGACATGCACGCACAGACACACAGACACACACACGCACACACAGACACACACAAAAAGACTGCTAAATATACATGAAGCGTGTTTTTTTGCCAAATGTTTTTCTGTTTCTTGTTAGTTGTTAGCTATTAAAAAAAAGAAGCTAAATGTGAAGCATTTTTATTTTTTAAGGTTTTCTTTTTGTTGTGAGATATTAACAACAAAAACTGCAAAATGTATACATGAAGCATTTTTGTTGCTCGAGGTTTTCCTGATAAACTGATCTCCCATGGAGTATCATTTACTGTGCATATATCAGGGAGGGTTGCATAGACAAAACGCTTTGCTCTATTGAAGCCCTCTGCTGTAACGCCGTCTTAGGCAACAACTATCGAACGCAAACTGCAGTTTGTAGAAAGATATTCCTGATTCTTTTGATTCGCAAACATTCTTTTCCTTTCTTAATTAACAACAATAGAATTCAAACAATAATAGAATTGAAAATGATCCGAAAACGTTTATAGATAGTTGTGTCATTGTATGAAATCATAAATTAAATATATAAACTTTGTAGCTTATATAATTCATCCATTATTGTGAAACTCATGCAATATCGTGTGAGCTATTTGCAGCAAAAAGTTCCGTTGCGACTTTCAACTTTTTTGTTGTTGTCAGAAGACTGCTTCAGCAAACCATTCAACCAGATCCAGAAAGCCTTCAAAGGAGGTTACAAAAAACTTTGGGCTTTCCTTGTAAGAAGATCAAAGTTTACAGAAAACTTACGGCGCTCATAGAAGAATGAAATGAGGTTGTTTAGAATGTTTCAGTTGTGCAGTACAATTGAAATGATAGAGGTTGCTTAGAATGTTTCAGTTGTACAGTACAATATGTTTCGGTTTAGCAATGGTGCCTAGGATTCTTTAAAGGTGGACCCTGACGGATGAGTTTTTGTAAGAAACATGTCGAGATCACCAGGAAAACACCCTTTACAGAGATTGCAACACTCACTTTGCTCTGGTTTCCTAGAAATCAAACCGTCAAATTGGCGATTCCTCCTTGGCGGATGTGCTGGAAGTAAAATTCTTTTACCCAAAGAGAAGGCGTGTGCCGTCTCTTTTCTAATAGCCGCCAAATCGTTTGCACGAAATTTTTGCAATACAAGCCATTTTTTCTTCTTTTTTAAGATTTTGTTTCATACAGTTTATCTAAAGGAGTTCCACTCACAACAAAGGAAATAGCTCCAATTTTTTTTTTACTGCACTGCAAAAAAAGAAAACGCTTCAGCCACAGTGAGTAACCTCCACCCACCCCATCCAAAATGGCTACTCTCTCTGGCATCTCCGTCAAGGAGGAATCGCCGTTTTGACGGTTTAATTTCTAGGAAACCAGAGCAAAGTGAGTGTTCTGATCCTTGAAAAGGCTGTCTTTCTGTTGATCTGGATGTGTTCCTTGCAAAAACTCATCCGTCAGGGTCCACCTTTGCGGGCATGACCAATCCATCTTTAGGGTCCCAGTGCAGAGGACACAATGCCAATCTTTGTCGCTGTGTGGACAGGGCTCATTACTCATTGTCTATCAGGGCCTTAGGCTGCTTAGTCAGAAGATAGTGGGAGGAGAATGCAATGTGTGTGTGTGTGTGTTTGAGGTGTGTGTGTGTGTGTTTGAGGTGTGTGTGTATGTGTGTGTGTTGTGTGCCATGAGTGTGTCCATGTGTGTGTGTGTTTGAGGTGTGTGTGTGTGTGTGTTTGAGGTGTGTGTGTATGTGTGTGTGTTCTGTGCCATGAGTGTGTCCATGTGTGTGTGTGTGTTTGAGGTGTGTGTGTGTGTGTGTGTGTGTGTGTGTGTTTGAGGTATGTGTGTGTGTTCTGTGCCATGAGTGTGTCCATGTGTGTGTGTGTTTGAGGTGTGTGTGTGTGTGTTTGAGGTGTGTGTGTATGTGTGTGTGTTGTGTGCCATGAGTGTGTCCATGTGTGTGTGTGTGTGTTTGAGGTGTGTGTGTGTGTGTGTTTTGAGGTGTGTGTGTATGTGTGTGTGTGTTCTGTGCCATGAGTGTGTCCATGTGTGTGTGTGTTTGAGGTGTGTGTTTGTGTGTTTGAGGTGTGTGTGTATGTGTGTGTGTTGTGTGCCATGAGTGTGTCCATGTGTGTGTGTGTTCGTCTGTCCGGCTTTAATAAACTTCTCCATCCTTGAACAAAAGAACCTTCCAGTTCTAATTGCCATGCCTCACACACACGCACGCACGCGCACACGCACACGCACACACACACATACACATACACACACACGCGCACGTGCACACACACACGCACGTGCACACACACACGCACACACATAAACACACACACACACACACACACACACACACACACACACACACACACACACACACACACACACACACACACACACACACACACACACACACACAGAGTATAATGCAAATAAAAGAAAACAGAGAACAGGTAGCTATTGCCTTGGGACTTCAATGATTCTCACAGCACTAGCAGGTCAACCACCTTCTATACATAAGCGGTTTCTTTTTCTTCTTCAATTGCCCAGACAGTTTCCTGTCAATTATGAGCGCAGATGCGTCATGCTGCTGTTATGCGCCTAACTAAGAAATAGTTAGGCCCAGCAAGTCCGACTTTGGCTGGAGGAAATTGTTTTGAAAGTGTTTGGTGAAAAAAGGCAGGAGAATGGACCGGTAAGGCAGAAAGATAGTAGATGACAGTAAGCAAAGGGAAAAGGCAGAGTCAAAGAGAGTGACAGATTAGAGGATGCTGCAAGCACAGAACTTCCAGAAGGTGGGGAACTATTTACAAAAAAGATCCCCCGGTATCCCCACGGGGGGGCATAAGCGGTTTTATGTTTGGATCCATGATACTAAATGTGTTTTGGAAGGATCAAGCTCTTTGGTTTTGTAGAATACATAGTTTGAAAGAAAGAGGATGTCCCCAGGCAAATGTGGGGCTGTTTTATGTATATAGGCAGTAGCAGTAGCCAATGTAACACACGCACACGCACACACGCAATCATGCATGCACACACGCACACATGCACCGACACACACACACACACACACACACACACACACACACACACACACACACACACACACACACACACACACACACACACACACACTCATGAACTAACACAGACACACAGGCATAAATGCATGCAGAGATACACACAAAATTAATACACACATACAGACACACACATGCAGACACACACAGACAGACAGACAGACACACACACACATGCGCACGCACACACGCACGCACGCATGCACGCACGCACGCATGTACGCACGCATGCACGCATGCACGCACGCACGCACGCACACGCACACACACACACACACACACACACACACACACACACCTTGTTCACCTGCAAAAACTTTCCCAGATTTTTTTTTTTTAATTTTTTTTAAAAACAGAAACATGGTAAGTAGGACAGCAACTAGCACCACTCTTTTTTTGTGGGGATATTTTATACCCACTTTTACTGAGCCGTAACCGAAACCGAATGGAAACCCTCTAAAAGTTAACAGACAACCCATCATTTTCTATTCGTCCTGATTCGTAATATGTTCGCTAGCCAGTCGTATCTCAAACAACGATCTCCTGGTAGCGAGGAAGGCCACTGCTGGCCAGGAAAGTTGGGCTGAAATTTTGTACATTAGATATGTGCCTTGCCGAGGGAACATCCCCACTCCTTCATATCCATAATCGTTCCTGTGCGTTGAGTCTGTGTTGGAATGCGTACCTGTCAGATTTGAGCTGCATAATTTTGTTTGCTGAATAAACATTGATATGGAAAAAGCAAGTGTATGCAAACAGAGTAAGCGCACTAGTGTCTATTATATATGACACATACATAATACGAGTAAAGCCTGTGCAAATAATTCCCCCAGGATGTAAAATTTGCGGGTTTCTTTTCTCCGGATACTAATATCTGTTTACTTAGGCACAGAGACTCTCTCTATAAAGCCGTTTTAAAGTCTTGAGGCGGAATACTCGTAGCTCAGATGATTGTGTCCCTTTGAGACAGCCCAATTTGGTCATGAGCAACAGGTTGAGTGATCCCACCTCTGAGCTCGTTACCTTAAACCATTCTGTCTTGTTAAGTAAAAGTTGGTCTAATACTTTTTTTTAATGAAAATCTATCTGTCCTTTCCCTTGCCCTTTACTGAAATTAATTTTATTACAGGTTGACATTAGCCCCATCTCCAAAATCGGAATGTGTCGGCTGTGTGCAGCAGGGAGACCAGTGAAAACTGAAAACGGACACATACTTACCTTACCCATTATGGTCATATGGCCTGGGAACGAAGAAGACATTAACCCCTTCACTGCCGGAGAAATATTGAGAAATTATCTTTCATTTATTTATATTTATAACATTGAAGAGAGGCCTGTTAGATTTTAGAGATGTATCTTTCTTGGCTTCTCAAAAACAAAAAGCTAGCATCCCAGGACTATGACATGGAAAAAAGATGGCATCATCAATGACATATATATCCGTAGTAGATACAGGAGCAGGCAGAGAAGGGGTTAACCAGAAGTTGGGGTCTGTAGTAAGGTGAGAGCTGTACAATACTTTATTAGTGATAGAAAAACGAAGGCTAACAGTTTAGTCTTTTGTGAATAATTGTGGCTGTCAAACTATGAGGCATTTGCACTGGATCGAAGCGCTGCAGTCAAGGGGGGTTTTAGCCTTTGGGGACCTTCCCTTAAGCCGGCTGTCCTTGAGGCTGAGTGTGGGAATGTCCCCTGGGAAAGGCGTCCCTTTTATAAGAAAATTCTCGCCTTGGCTTATGGCTGTGTCAGACCAATTGACTTGGGGCTAGAACACCAAGGCTATATCAAAATGTTGTTATGCTATGCACAGTTATGCGGGGATTGTCATTAGCCATGATAAGCTCCTAGCATAACATCATCAGTTTCCCAAATCCCCCGAAGACGGAGTGTGGCTGTCCATGTGGTGGGGTAATAAAAAACGGTCACATACATAATGTTCTCATCACACACACACACACACACACACACACACACACACACACACACACACACACACACACACACACACACACACACACACACACACACACACACACTCACGCACGCACACACTCACGCACGCACGCACGCACACGCACACACACAGCCCAATCCTTCAGAATAGCAGTCCCCTCCTCTGCTATCTAGAAGTCACGGTCAGACATGACTGACTGGTTCACATTATATCTATCCTTTACCCATTCTGTCTTTCATCCTGAATCTATAATACCCGCCACCCCTCTTTTTTTCTTGCACTGCCCTAGCCCAAACCGGTGAAGCAAAACAGGTTTGAGGAAAGGTTGTGTGTGTGTGCTTGTGTGCGCGCGTGTGTGTGTGTGTGTGTGTGTGTGTGTGTGTGTGTGTGTGTGTGTGTGTGTGTGTGTGTGTGTGTGTGTGTGTGTGTGTGTGTGTGTGTGTGTGTGTGTGTGTGTGTGTGTGTGTGTGTGTGTGTGTGTGCATGTGTGTGCGTGTGCGTGTGTGTGTGCATGCACGTGTGTGCGTGTGTGTATTGACGCACCTGGACGAGTAAGAAACTTGATCTGCTTTGAATTTCTAGACCATCTGGTGCGGTATGCAGCTTAAATGATCACAATCAATGGGCTGACATGCAAAATAGAGATAGTTTCAAACTCATGTGCTTTTGTGGAGTCTTTTATTCTTCCTCACCTTACCCCTCAATAATATGTGCTTTTTTTTGCCTGCCACCTCTGCATTCAGTCTTTCTGTGAGCTTACTTTAATGGAGTCGTAAAGCGCCTTTGAAATACCCTTTATTATTCTACTTCTTTTACTCTTCTTTTCTCTCCCTTTTCTTCTTCTCTTCTTTTTCTCCTTTTTCTTCTTCTCTCTTCTGTCTTCTTTCTTTGGCCCCAGTTAGCAAGGTTCCGGTTAGGGCCTGTGTAGCATAAGACTACCGTATTTTACAGACTATTAGGCCGTGTACACACATAAGCGGATATTCCATGCGGAAACCTGTGCGCAATCCATAAATAAGTGAAACAGAAGGGAAAAGATTTGCGCATGTGTCCGAATTTCCCCATTATGCATAAACTTTTATCCTTCTTTCTTCCACTTATTTAGGGTTTTCCGTACGGAACTTACGCATCTAATGTGAACCCGGCCTTAGGCGATACGTTTTCCCCCCAGGATGAGACCCCTGCGCCTTATAATGTGACTGATAATGCAGCAAGAAATTAGAGAAACAGAATCTGAATTTTGTGTTAAATTTGGGGGGTGCGCCTTATGATCTGCGCCTTGTAGTCAGTAAATTACGGTATCCTGGCTTTGGTTAGGGTGTGATTTCTGTTTGTATTAATGCTCTGGATTGGAGTAAGCTGACCCCATAATCCTAACATCTGCTGTTGTATTGTGTCGTATTGTCTGTGTGTCGTTTCCGACAATGACTGCCAGATAACAGAGGGGACAGCTGCTATTCTGGCGGGTTGGGCTAAGATGTGTTTATAGTGCAGATGCCTTACCCAGGGCGAATCCTCACTCTCTCTGCCAGAGGGATTTGAGATTAGCTGGTTTTGGGGTAGGTCCTCATAGGCCAACATTCCCTTTAGCTGCAGCTCTAGAGCCGGTGCAAAGGCCCCCTAGTTTGAGAGTAATAGTCTTCCTGGAAAGAGTAAGCTGTAGTATGATTTTCCCAAACTGTAGAAAGCCATGTTTTGTACTGTTCTCATGTTACTGTTGGCCCCCACTACAGGCTAATGTCAACTAGTGATGAAAGCTGTTTGAGTAGTAAAGGATCATACCATCTGGTGTAATACAGTGGAACCTCCCGTATAAGACCTTCAAAATTCACCCCAAATTAGGTCTTATAAGGGAGGGGTCTTATAACGGAGGTAATTTTAATACTTACAAAGAAGGGCAGTGTCTCAGAGAAGTAGGTCTTATGTGGGAGGGAGTCTTATAAGGGAGTTTCCACTGTATTGTGTTTATGCTATCAATTACACTGAGTTTAATCTGAAGTAGAAATTGTCACAGAATTATTAAGAATTGTCAATTCTTTCAACCCCCCCCCCCTCCCCTGCACCCCCACCCTCCTTGTCCAAGTTTCCACTGTGCATCTTTATTGCATGTTGCATTGTTTTACTTTTGCACACTTGACTTTTTCTTAATCCCCTCCTCACCCTTTTTTCTGGGTTTTTTTCTGTTAGCTAGCTGCAGGTGGGTGGAGTGTGATGTGTGTGTGTGTGTGTGCCACTGTGCGTGTGTGTGTGTGCCTGCCACTATGTATGTGTGTATGTTTGTGTGTGTGTGTGTGTGTGTGTGTGTGTGTGTGTGTGTGTGTGTGTGTGTGTGTGTGTGTGTGTGTGTTGTCATGTTGGTTATGTGCATGTCTGAATGTAAGGAATGGGGAGGGTGTGTGTGTGTGTGTGTCGAGGGTAGGAGGGCGTATTCACAATCGACAACCCCTTTGTTTTTTTGACAGTGACAAATTTATAGATTCACTCGAATTTGATCCCCCTAAGTCGGAGTGTGGCTTCTCATGTGGTGGGGTAATCAAAAACGATCACACACGTAATGTTCTCATCCCTAGCTGATGCATTTGTGCCATAGTGTTCAAGTGTTTCGGCTGTTAGGATGATCCCTGGAGTCTTTTAGCCAGGGTACAACAACAACAACAATTTAAATTTGTTGAGTGATCAAAATTAGGGCATGCTAAGCAATGCGTTATAGATGAAAAATAAATAATAAAATGAATGGGAAGCTTAAAATGCCTCACGGCCTATTTTAGTCCCTATACCTACACATATATACCTATACCTTTGTTGTGATCAGGTTCTTTAACCTTCACAAAATGTATGCAGCACAGACAGCACGCATAACATCAATTTTATGGCCTCTGCCGAAAAGTCAACGGTAAGGAGAGATCGAGCACCTGAGGCCAAGTTCTTACATTATTGAAAAAAAAAGATAGAACTTAAAAGTATTAAAAGAAATAACTTCAAATGGGCGGGGTGGTGGTAGTAAATTTGAGCATTTAAAGTGAAGAATGGAAAAGTTTCAAGTCCTCATTCTTTGCTCCTGTCAAGCATTCGACAGCATCAAATGTAAGAAGTCGTCGACGGACAAATCTACTAACATGTGCATTCCTTTCTTGTTTTCAGTTCTCCTCCCTCTGTAGATCCTACTGTGGCTTCATCCACCCACCCATACATGATTTGGCACATATACTTTTGGGCCAGCTTTCAGAATAAGAGATCAAGCCGGTGGTGAAGACCTGACTGGCGGAGGCATGTGTGTATGAATCTGCATAACAATGAATTATTATGAGTGGGGGAGTACACAGTAGGTGTCTATGTGTGCGCGTTGAAGGAAAGAGGGAGAGAGAGGGTGGAGAGTGTGTGTATGTCATATGTGTGTGTGTGTGTTATGTGTGTGTGTGTGTGTGTGTGTGTGTGTGTGTGTGTGTGTGTGTGCATGTGAGTGTGTGTGTATGTGTGTGTGTGTGACGTAAGTGTCCCGCGCGACCCCTCTTTCTTTATCTACACCCCCCCCCCCTCTCCTTTTCTTTTCTCTGTCCGGCCGCCACGTTAATTGCCACCCACCATCTAAAGAAGGCCGATCCAGGGATTGGTCCCTTTCAAGTTCGAATTTTCTCCCTGGTCGGCATGTAACCCCTACCGAGGTTATCTCCCTTCACCCCCCCCCCCCCCACTCTACCGTCTCATCACAAGAAAGTGACAACCACGGTTATCTCCCTTTGAAGATGGTTTTGCTGTTTGAATCACAAGGTTAGGAATGTCAGGAATGTGATAAGGATGGAATAGGCGCGTGATTGTTCAGTACATTTAGAACAGCAAATTGTGACGTGTGGACTGTAATCCACCAATAGCAGGCTTTCATTGTTTGAAAGTGAAGGCTATAATTGGAGTGGTGAGAAAAAGTTGTCACACAAGATGCTGAAACGTAGCTAGAGCAACACTCACAACCAGTCATCATAAGCCCACTAGTAAGTATTATTGATGGCAGGTGATTGAGATCTGGTTTGTTTGACTCTAGTTTTGATCTAGATCCTATGTTCAATGATGAATAAGGAGTAGATAGATATGTTATAGAAAAGAAGTGGTAAACATTCTATTCTATTTATGTGCACTGATTATTTGTGTGTGTGTGTTTTTGACTTGAACACTTTTGGTACCAGAACCGGAGTTTATGCCTACTAACCCTTTTGTCTATTTTTAGTAGGAAACCTATGGGCCGCAATCTTGCACTTTATGATACCCTTCCTTTCCAGGTGTTGGATGGAGAGTGATGTTGTCTTGATCACCTTTTATGTTTTACTGATCTCAGTTTGTTAACTGAAATTCAGTTTATTTATTAACTACATGTAGTGCTATTGTACAAGGGAAGCCTTCAAGCCGGTTGGGATTCACTAATTCCCTGCCGACTGAAGCCCCTTGTCTCTAAGCCATAGAGATCTACATCCACCTTCTCCTGTGATTATCAGCAGGGCATCGTGGGCCGGACGATCATCCCGGACTCCACCACGCACCAAGACGGGTCCGTCGCCAAGACAACCTGCACCCAGAATCCGCGAGGAGACCACGCCTGAACCGTGCCATCCCGCGAAGCCGTAATAGGAACGACTGGGAGCTACTCTCACCTGACGAGCAAGCCCAGAACTTCAAACAGCTAAGTCTACCTGACTGCGCCAATCATTTGAACTTTCCTACGGACACCGAATATAATTAGTAACCCTTCCGGCATGGGGCGAACCTTATAGAAAGACAAAAGTCTTGTGAATCCTTTCGGATTTCATTGTGTTTTATCCATATTTTGTTTTGGCGCCATTGAGCTGCTTTATTATTATTGTTGCATAATCTTATGCAGATTTTGGGAGTAAATAAAATACAAGTGTCAAATAATCCTGAACCCTTTGGTCAGACATGAGGAGTGTGGAGTCTTGTAATTTCATGTAAAACCCTACTTCTCTCTGTCTGCCATTTAGAGCAATTCAACCACTTGTATTTCTTACAACCATCTGACGAGCCAGAACCCGGGCACAAATATAAATTTATTAGATGAAAAGGGGCCGGGAAAGTTGCTCATCTCCCATACCCTAGAGAAGTGGGCTAAAGGCAAATTATCTAAAGTCTTCCCTAGAGACTTAGCCTTTTAACCCATTACCTCGTCACAGTGTGTGTGTGTGTGTGTGTGTGTGTGTTTTGTGTCTCTGTGTGTGTGAAAGAAGGTAGAGAAAGGGAGAGGGAGAAACATAGAGACATAGAGAGAGAAATGGAGAGAGAGAGAGAGAGAGAGAGAGAGAGAGAGAGAGAGAGACAGACAGACAGACAGACAGACAGACAGACAGACAGACAGACAGACAGAACAGAAGACAGAAAGACAGACAGAGACAGAAAGACAGAATTATTATATACACTAGATCTCGAAACATGCACGCACAGCAGGATCTGCACATCTATAGATTCATAAGATTTGCAAGTATGTGACAGCTGCTTGCAGGTCCACTTAGAGGGGTTAGAAATACAGTATGTAATATAGTTACACACAACCTCATGCTTGTACATCACCACGCCCACACTTAACCCATCTTCCCATTTATTTGTATAATTATCTGTACACCCATTCACTCATGTGCACAACAGACCACGGGCACACAGACAGACATATACTCTGTGTGTGCTGTGTGTCTTTGTGTCTGTGTGGGTGGGTGAGCATGAGTGCATAAGTATTCCTACTGTTATGTTTCCACATGTGATAATTGCTGCCATTTTTAAAGATGTTTTTGAAAAAGATATTAAAATCGAAAAGTTGTGCTCTCAAAGGGGGTGTTTGGTGAATTATTGACCAAGATACTCAGTGTGTGTGAGAGGGAGAGAAAAAGAGAGAGGGAGAGAGAGGCGGGGGTGGGGGGGGGGTGGGGCAAAATGCATACTCATTCTCATACACAAAAACATATACACATGATGTGACATCATCCCCATGGGGGGGGGGGGGGGCCTATCGTCACGCACGCACGCACGCACGCACGCACGCACACACGCACACACGCACGCACGCACACGCACACACACACACACACACACACGTGTACACGCACACACACGTGTACATGCACGCATGCACCACGCACGCACATACACACACACACAGTGTGTTCTGAATAAGATTGTGAATGTTGGTAGCAAGATCGTGGGTAGTAAACAAGATAGTTTGTGTGTGTTGTATGAAAAACGTGTAGTTCGAAAAGCCAGGGAGATCGCTAATGATCCAAGTCACGTTCTGTCGCATTGCTATGAACTATTGCCATCTGATAGACGGTTCCGCACTATTCGTTGTAGAACAATTAGAAATTCAGCTAGTTTTGTCCCTAAGTCAGTCGAACTTCTGAACAAGATCTCTGCTAAGACCAAATAATTAGGAATGATATATTAGCTTAGGCCTAGAGGTATATTTGGTCAATCTGTACAGTAGTGTGCGCATCTGTATGTGTGTGTATGTGAGTGTGTGAGCGTGCGTGCGTGTGTACGTGCGTGCGTGCGTGTGTGTATGTCTGTCCGTATGTCTCAATGCCTGTGTGTGTATGTGTGAGAGAGAGACAGATAAGAGACACAGAGAGAAGAGGGAGGTGCATGACTTGTTGGGAACGGGAAGGGACCCAAAATATGTGAAAGCTTGGGGTGACTTGGAGAGGGTGGGGGTTTGGGGTAGGGTGGGGGTGAACAAATGAATGCGATAATAGAAATGGTGGGAAAGAGGGCAGTTCTTAATGTTTTGATAGTCGCTTGTATCGACCCTACTTATGTTCAATGTTTTTGCGAAGCATGATTTGTCATTCATTTTTCCTTAGTTTTGTTTCCATTTTTCATGCATGCAAATGTGTTTCTTTGATTGTATTGTGCTTGTACGAGACCACACTGTAATTTCACCTAACGTGATAATAAAGTATTTTTGACTTTGACTTTGACTTCACACACACACACACACACACACACACACGCACGCACGCACGCACACACACACACACACACACACACACACACACACACACACACACACACACACGCACACACATCTCCTCTGCTCCCCCCCTTCCCTCCCACACACAGATATTTAATTGTGAGGGAGAATAAGCATACCTTGAACTGTAGGACACATTGATGTACAAAGCTGAACAAGAGGTATAGAACAAACTACAATGTTTCTCACAACACTCTATAACTCAATGTAACCTCAAGTGCTGGAACACATACAAAGCCTATTTATTTTAAAACATTTTTCAGCAAGATTAAAAATGAATGTAGTATGATTGAGATTATTGTGGGGGTTTGACAGTCGGCAGTGAATCAAGATAGATTAAAAGCACCTGCTATTCCGGAGAATTGGACTGAAATTTGTTTATGTTGGTTATGCCTTGCCCAAGATGCTTTCTCCACTCTCTTTGGTGGTGCTGTAAGGATTTTGTCAATTAGGATGACCTCTAAACTTACACCATAGGAAATGAACATTTATTGTAAAAACTGGACTATAATTAATATGCACCTGTATATAAGCCGCATCCCTTAAATTGACAAAATATTAGGTATTTATTCAGATATAAGCCGCACCAGTTTATAAGCCGCAGAGAAAATTATATGTGCACACAGCAACACAAATATAGAAATTCTCCTATCTGAACATGAGTATTTAATGCTCTCAGATACTTTAAACATGAGATTTGAATCTGTTGATTACCAAAACCAGTTTTGAGTCTAAAGAAGCTGAAAATAGGCTGAAAATGTGGCCCAAAACAGATTTAATCATACTGATAAATGTAGAGTGGAAAAAAATCCACAGATAAGCTGCATCAGCCACATGGGCCAAAGTTGAGGAAAAAAGTAGCGGCTTATAGTCCGCATTTTACAGTATGTTGAAATACTGCATGTCATTTATTATCAACTTTTGCCCAGTATCATCTCTTCTTTTGCTTCAACCCTCCTCTCCGAACCTTTCTTGTGCCTTCATATATTTGAAGAAAACAATATAAAAAACAAAACTGCTGCAATGTTGAAAGTTTGATTACTACCCTATTTGCTAGAGGAGAAAAAAAATATTCCCAGGCTAACAGTCTTTATTTCTCTTTTTTATTTTATTTTTATTTTTTTGCTGTCCCATCTTCTGGGCCGTACAGGGGCGTTGCTTCCACGCCGCTCATTCCGAGTCCCAATTCGCAGCCACACCTCCGCACGTTCAGGTCACAGAATCCGAAACCAGCAGTCCAAGAGGAGCAAATCTATGTTAGGCCGTCAGGAGGCAACCAACCGAGGAAACACTGCACTGCTGCTGAGTCACTTCGGTGGAGTTCAGTGGAGCCAGTTCGGGACACCACCTACTAAGCCCCCTACTGACGACATTATTCTAAGTCGCGGAGCCAGCGTGAGTGAGGTCCTCCTACAAGGTCGCCACGACGACCGTCCACGACAGCTCCCCAGAACACACTGATCCCCATGACTTTGACCCGAACGCACCAAGGCATAGACTGGATCGGAAACCGAAACTGAGGTCACCATGAGAGCAGGGCTTGCAAAGCCACAGAATTTGAGATTTATTTTATTATTATTTTTTTTATTGATTGATGGAAATGAGGCGGATGACTATGATGATGATGATGATGCTATGGAGTTCCGTATCAGTCTGAGACTGCATGACAGGGCTGTATTCTACGCTTCCTTTCATAATGATATCCCGGCGTTAACCAGGCCTGAGAACTACAGACACCTGCAGTGTTGGTCTTGAAATTAGAGTAACACTCTCAGAATCGCATCCGTTAAGCGGATGAAGCTCGACTGTGTGGTTTCAGTCTTCCCATTGAGCCCATAGCCACTCACTCTGGGTAGTAGTCGGTCCAGAACCGAAAAAACCCTCGCCTCTAATGGGATTCGAACCCGAGACCTCCCAGCCAGTGTTCCGTGACGCTAACCACTACGCCACAGCGGCTGGTTTACGAAGTCTTTATTCCCCCTTACCACCTTCGATAGTTCCAATCTGTGTCAGTGTGTGTGTGTGTGTGTGTGTGTGTGTGTGTGTGTGTGTGTGTGTGTGTGTGTGTGTGTGTGTGTGTGTGTGTGTGTGTGTGTGTGTGTGTGTGCATGCGCAAGTGCATATGTGGCAGCATGTGTTAACACATGTACCATTTTTGGTAAAAAAACTGTTCAAGAATATTGACCGCATTGGTTTTAATGAAGTGGTATTCTTTAATTTCAATTCCGCCAATTGGTTTATGTGTCTGCCTCAGTCTGTTTGTCTTAGATGTTTGTACCAGTCAGTCGTGTCCGACTATGACTTCCAGATAGCAGAGGAGGTCACTGCCATTCTGGATGGATGGGCTGGAATTGGTTTTATTGTGAAGATACCTTGTCTAGGGTACATCCCCACACTCTCAGCCAAATGGAACACCTGGTGTTAAGGAAAGGTCTTAAAGGACCAACTAATCCCCTTGGCTGCAGCGATACAGTCATGGTTATTCACACAATTCTAAGCTGTACCAAAGACTGTACAGGGGAAGATAAGCATCCGGTCTCTTTTCCCTATATGAGTAGTGAGGACAGAAACACTGGTTATGTCCCTTTGAAACGTGACACATTTTACACATCGATAGGCCAGTTGAATTCTCCGTTCAAGTTCCAGTCCGAGTTTTGGATAGCCTCCACTGTGAATAGTGTACACGTCCGCACTAACGATAACTCTATCAGCCCGGTTCGCCGAGCTTTTAAGTAATCCATCTTACCCTTTTAGAATATCTTTGGCTGTACCATGATTTTCTATCACTGTAGAAAATCAGGAATTGTACAATTTTCACTCTCACTTGACTAGTGGCCCTAACTTCAGGCTAATGGCAACCAGTGGTAAAACGCTTTTATATAATAAAGGTAAGGAAGATATTTTCTCCACAGAGCCGAGTGGTTAGAATAGAGCATTTGCCACGAGTGTTTGCTCTCTATCCTAGACTACTAATTTGCCCGCACTCGTTCTGCCCGAGTTACGCTGACCTTTCTAATTCAACTCAGTGAAATTCAAGGTCGCACTCACATGGCAAATGCCCTATTGCCAAATCATAATCTACAAGGTTTGACGAGTCGGGGTTTGAATTCTGTTTATGTCCTTGGGAAAGACACTTTACTCCTAGTTTCTTCACTCCACCCAGGTGTAAAATGGGTTCACAATGTTGGTTGGGGAAAAGGAGACTTGAACTTGAGGTACCTCGTGCAAACACATGCACGAGATCTTGCGCGCGTAATAAAGCCCATTCCATTGTAATGTAAGAATAGGCTGTGCAGTGCTGATGGTATGGATGACACATTTACATAGCATGGGAAAACAAGAGGCAAAACCTTCAAGGCTCACTTGCTGGTTTTTTTTTATAGATAGATCTAAATGCCAAATCATTTACATAAAAAAAATCCATACTGAAATTTTGCTGGACTCATCAGCTTGATGTGATATATCACCCTACAAATTTTTAAGCGAATCTGTGCAGCAGTTCAGGTAATATTGTGATAGACAAAAATTCAAGGTCAAAAGTCAAGGTGATCATGGTCACCAAGGTTGACAACACTTTGCATTCCATTTGATCTTAAGCTAGTCTACCTGCTTGCCAAATTTGGGGACTGTATCTGCCAGGATATAAAAGATATGGCCCAAACAAATAATTGACGATGTTCAAGGTCATAGGTCAAAGTTAAAGAGTATAAGTCACTGTAGATACCATATCACCTTAGGCTAATGCACCACCATGCCAAATTTGGGGACTTTAACTGCGAAACTGTGAAAGAATATGGCCAAGACAAACATTAAACGCTAAAGGTCAAAGGTCAATGTCATTGGTTAATTTCAATATGCAAATACACTTTCTGGAAAGCTTGCATAAACATTTATGTGCGTGCAAAGTTTGAACAATGTACGCCTTGTAGTTCCCGAGAAAAAGCCAGCGTTAAGGTTACCACAGACAGACAGACAGACACACAGACAGACAGACATCCAGACACCCGGAAAACTGAAGAAACATGAGAACATAGACTCACTTCGTGTCGTTGACACGAGTGAGCCAAAAAGGGTGGTGCTGCACTGGTGGTGACAATCTTTCCAGGTGGGAGCAGCCCCAATTTCTCAGAGACAGTCGCTGCGATTATTTTAATTTGTTTAAATTGTTTTGCTTTCAGGGTGACCATGTATGGCTGGAGCCGGAGAAACCAGGGGACTTTGCTGTGTCCATCGGTGCCAGGGTGCAGCTGTCTGACTCTGGAAGAATACGGTGAGAGAGAGAGATAGCGATAATGA
>CM065681.1:16660661-16673161 GCA_017654935.2 Phymorhynchus buccinoides | reverse complement strand
CCTCCGTCAGCGACCGACCCTCTCAGCCTTCAAATCTAGCCTCAAAACCCACCTGTTCCCCCGTCATTGAGGCTTCACTCTCTTTCTCTTCTCTCTCTTGCCTTTAGGTCTGTTTCTGCTGTATACCATTTATGTCAAGCGTGTGTGTTCGCTTTGTATTGCATTTTTGTTTGAATGCGTTATGAGTGCTAACGTGTGTGTGCGCTTTGATTTGATTTCTATCAGGATTCAGCGCCGTATAAATACTGTATGTTGTTGTTGTTGTTTTGAGTTGCGTTGTGCATCATTATCATCATCATCACATCATCAGTGCATCATCATCATCAGCCTGGAAATCATTTAGTAGGGCCAAAGACTGTATAGGGGAAGATATTAAGCATCCAGTCTCTTTTCCCTATATGAGTAGTGAGGACAGAAACACTGGTTATGTCCCTTTTAAACAGGACACATTTTACACGTGGATAGGCCAGTTGAATTCTCCGTTCAAGTTCCAGTCTGAATTTTTGGATAGCCGTCACTGTGAATGGTGTACTGTCGACACTAACGATAACTCTATCAGCCCGGTTCGCCGAGCTCTTAAGTAATCCATCTTACCCTTTTAGAATATCTTTGGTAGGGCTCCTTTGTTGCACAAATGCACTACAATCTTGCACTTAGTGCTACAAGCATTATCATCAGTATGACCAGTGCATCATCATCAGGTGGGAGGTGTTGTGTTGTTTTGAATTGTGTTGTGTTGTGTTGTATTGTATTGTATTTTATTGTATTGTATTGTATTGTATTCCGTTGCCAACAGTACGGCATCAGCTCAATCAGTGCATCATCATCATCAGCCTGGAAATCATTTAGTAGGGCTCCTTTGTTGCACAAATATACTACAATCTTGCACTCAGTGCTACAATCATTATCATCAGGTGAGAGAATCCTAAGGTTGGATCATTGGAGGGTTGATACTGTTCTACGCCTTGAAGAATCTTAGAAAGAGGGGTTCAAATCCTATCAGAGACTTCAGGACAGACTCCTACTCAGAGTGAGTGTGATATAGGCTCAGTGGGTAGACTGAAGCCATACAGTGGAGATTTATCTACTTGATGGGTGTGATTCTGAGAGCGTTGCTCTAATTTCCTGGCCAACACTGCAGGTGTCTGTATCTTTCCAGTCTGGTTGACGCCAGTATATAGTTATGAAAGGAAGCGTAGAGTACAGCCCTGTCATGTAGTCTCAGACCAATATGGAACTCCATGGCATCATCGTCTCCATTATCAATCATCATGTTATAAGTAGCAAATGTCTTAAATTCTGAGGCCTTGCATGGCTTGCTTTCATGATGGCCTTGGTCTAAGCACTTGGTGCGGTTTGGTCAAAGTCAGTGGGATCAGTATGTTCATGGGAGCTGTCGTCGTGTCTGGACGGAGGTGGTGGTGCCCGCAGAGGAGGACCTCACTCTCGCTGGCATTGCGACTAAGCCATCATCGTCATCAGTAGGGGGCTTAGTAAGTGGTGTCCTACGCATACTCATATTTAATTGCGAAATTAGTGCTGTCCACGCCTATTGGAAGCTTACTGTAGATGTTTTGCTTTGTGTGTTGTAACATTTAATGTTTTTTTTTTTTTTAAAGCTTGCATGTATTTTTTTTAATTGGTTAAATTTTTGCATGTTGTCTAATATCACTATTCTTGTGAAAAGACATTAAATTAAAGATTCTTTCATTCCTACGCATACCAAAAATACCAAATGTTGACTCAGAACAGGCTCCACTGAACTCCACCACAGTGACACAGCAGCAATACAGTGTCTCCTCTGGTTGTTGCCTCTTGATAAGTGTAGAGTGGCACAGAGGTAACGCATTCGCCTTATGTCAAGTCTGTCACTTTGCACTAGGCCTTACGGTCTGAATGTGGAGTCTTTTGGATGAGACTGTAATCCGAGGTCCCATGTGCCCATGCACTTAGTACACGTTAAACCCAGTGGCAACAAAAAAAATTGTCATTTGGTCAAAATCGCCCCCCCCCCCTTTTCCTTCCTCATCAGTCACACAAAAATTACATGAAAAAAAAATTGGGTGGCGCGCCTCTGGCTGCGACGCGCTCTCCAGGTGGGAGCAACCCGAATTTCACAGAGACGCCTCTGTGACTAAAATCCAAAAAAAAAAAATAAAAAATACCTACAGATACTGATTTGCTCCTTGTGGACTGCTGGTCTTGGATTCTTTGACCTGACAAATCTGGATGTGACCAAGAACTGGGACTTAGAATGAGCAGCGTACCACTGTGCAACCCAGAAGATGAGGCAGCAAAAAAGGTGAGGAGTGGTTTCAGTATACTCAGAGGCATTAATTCTGCAAAACATATGTTATTGACGTTGTTTGTATTGCTGTTATTATAATGATTTTACTGTTTTCCAGTGGGGAGTCAGGGGCAGGGAAGACGGAGAGCACCAAGCTGATTCTGCAGTTTCTGGCAGCGGTCAGCGGTCAGCACTCCTGGATAGAGCAGCAGATCCTCGAGTCCAACCCTATCATGGAAGGTGAGAGAGAGAAGGAAAGAAAGAAAGAGAGAGACAGAGAGACAGAGACAGAGAGGCAGACACAAAGAGAGAAAGAGAAACTGAGACAGACAGATATAGACAGAGACAGACAGAGAGAGAGAGAGAAAGAAAGAGAGACAGACAGTCAGACAGAGACAGATAGACAGACAGACAGAAAGAGAGAAAGAAAGAGAGACAGACAGACAGAAAGAGAGGCAGACAGAGACAGACAGATAGAGACAGTGAGAGAGAAAAAGAGAGAGACAGAGAGACAGACAGAGAGAGAGAGAGAAAGAGAGAGAGAGAGAGAGTGGGGATCTAGAGTTTTTGGTGAGGAATGACAAAAAGGAGGAAATAATAATATCGACTCATTACATTTGCATTACGTTGACTCGTGACAGCTTGCATACTGCTGTGATTCTGTCGGGCGTAACGCCAACCGCAGCCGTGCTGGGAGCCTTCTTTAGCAGCGTGTTGTGAATGACGCGCTTCAGCGGACATTGCCCCACCGCATATGAATTTAGTATGCCATTGATTGGTCTAAATGCGGCCCGGACAATCAATGCCGTTTGCACGCTCTCCTCTCTTACTGCCAGCCATAAGAACTAACTATCCTCATGCATCCTTATAATAATACCAATAATTAGCATTTATATAGCGTTTCTCCCCATGGGGATACCAGGGGGTCTTTCTTAAAAATAGTTCCCCCACCTTCTGGAAGTTCTGTGCTTGTAACTTCCTCTATTCTGCCACTCTCTTTGACTCTTGCATTTTTCCTTTGCTTTCTGTTATCTACTATCTTTCTGACTTATTGGCCCGTTCTGCCTTTAAAAAAAAAAATCTTCCAAATAATTTTTCTCCTTTGAGCTCCTCCGAAATCGGAATGTGTCGACTGTACGCAGCGGGAGACCAGTGAAAACTGAAAACCGGACACATATGTACCTTACCCATTATGTCCATATGCCCTGGGAACGCAGAAGAAGAGGAATAATAATAATATAGCATTTACATATGTAGAAAAACATATTCATGGCGCTTTACAAAGAATAAAAAAACTACAAACATTCCCATAAAGACACACACACTCACACACACAGAGACGTGCGCACACACGCACACGCACACACACACACACACACACACACACACACACACACACACACACACACACACACACACACATACACACACACACACACACACACACACACACACACACACACACACACACACACACACACACACACACACACACACACACACACACACACACACACACACACACACACACACACACACACACACACACACACAGTGAACAGACTTTAAATTAAATCAATCAAATCAGACACACACAGACACACATACACACACAGTCACAGACACAGACACACACACACACACACACACACACACAGAGTCACACACAGTCACACACACAGACACACACACACGCACACACACACGCACTTATAGTACAATATCAATAATTGCCTGTCTCTCCTTTTTGCCATTTGAATGAAATATTTGGAAAACTACCATCGCCTAACCCACTAAAGATTGGATTGTACAGACAAACCCCTATTTTACGACCCTCTGTTAAGCGACCACCTCTCATTTGAGACCGGATTTGTTGGCACGGATGCATTTTACTATGTAAACGACCTCTCTTAAACGACTTCCTCTAAAACGCGACTTACGACCGCCATTTTGTTGGTTTTTACGACCGTTGTTGTCGTCTGCATAGACTTCGAGCAAAGGGAAACAACCACGGTCAAGGGCCTGAAAGCGGAGTCGCTTCCCTTGTTGTAGAAAAGATGGCGGAAAGCGTAGGAAAAGCACGAAAACCACTGACTTTGGACGAGAGTGGAGGTGATTAACAGAAGTCGGCGAAGTGAAACTGTAATACATCGATTGCACAATCCTATGGAATTGGAAAGACCCAAATCCAGTTTTAATATGTCATTGTATGTGTGCATGAAGAAGAGAGTATGAACTGTGCTGAACTTTTTCTTTCTACGGCTGCCAGTGAAAACCTCCGTCATACGACCCCTCCAATTTACGACCGATTTTTCCGGACATTTTGGAAGTCTTAAAATAGAGGTTTGTCTGTATTTTAAAACATTATGTCAGTAACGATATCGGCTGTACGCATGTACCTAAGCTTTTCACAGTGGATGGAAAACCTGTTTTGGGTTTTGGCAAAATTGTGGTCTAAGGGAGCGAATCGAGTTTAGAAGTGACCAAGGTAAGGTGTGCAAACAGATTTACTTCCTTTGAAGCAAATGCACGAAAAATGGTGCTTTACGTCCTCTCGGTCTGGAACAGACACACATGGGACATTTGTAAATACAAAGATGGTGGGAACAATGCTGGAGGCAATGCCCGGAGGCAGTGGAACTCCAGTAAAGTCCTGATTTTTTAACAATGCAGGTAGGTGTAGCGGTAACCACACCTCGGTTAAACCTCATCGGCTATGGTACCGCCACAAATATATGTGTGGGATAAGAATGTACCAAATTGACAGCTGTCTATTAATTCTTGATATATATGTCCGGAACGATTTGAATGAGTTAAATATATCCAATCCAGTGGAAGTTCTGTCATGCCAATACAGTACATTACAATACAATATAATATTAAGTAATGCAACGCAATACTATAAAAACAATCCAGCTCAATTCTTATCCAATATAACCCAAACTACCCCAGTACTCGTCCTAATAGACGAAATTTCGGAAAAAAAATAAGGGAGAGTACTTTGTGAAAATTAGAGTTGCTTACCTCCATTACTCGGCCAAATACCATAGTAACAATGCAACAATGGCGTCGAAGCTTGAAGCCGCAGGATGTGAGTCAGCGACTTGCAAACATTAAAAAAAAAAAATTATGGGTGGCTAGTGGCCACGAACTGATAAAACTTGAAAAATGTTAAATGACGTAAATTTTAGAATGACGCACAGTGTTCTAAGTGCTGTATGTCCGCTCAAACAAACGAGGAAAGAGCTGATGGTAGAGTAACTTCCCCTGTTTGACCGATTGAATTAGGCAAGATCACTCCCACACACCATGAAATTACTCCACTTAACCCTTTCACCGCCAACGTCGCATTTATGCACCACAATGGTTTAACCCCCATGTCACTAAAAGGCATCAAATCAGGGCCTGTTATCCGAGAATCCTATTTTCTTAATTTTGGGTGGTAAGGATAGGCCTAACCTTATGCATGTCACAGAGGAATTCCCAGTATTTCAGATAATTATTTTTCTCTACCCGCTTAAGTAGAGACTTAATTCAAACTTTATTCAAACTTGATTGGGAATGTGAATGTGGTCTCTATGTTTCTTCTTAGAATGTTCATGTTGTAACTATTTCACTTGTATAATTAATTGTGTGCGAGTGTACGTGTGCGCATGCATGTGTGTGTATGTGTGCGTGTGTGTGTGTGTGTGTGTGTGTGTGTGTGTGTGTGTGTGTGTGTGTGTGTGTGTGTGTGTGTGTGTGTGTGAGTAAGGAAGTAAGAGAACGTTGTGTGTAAGCATCGTGCTTATTTTACTTTCTAATGATTAATTATTTGTTTGCCTTTAATGTTCTTGTTATCAATGTAAAGCGCACTGAGCTCATGTGAGAAAGAGCGCTATATAAATTCCCATTATTATTATTATTATTATTAAGTTTAATGGTATTTTGGGGGCGATGAAAGGGTTAATTATTTTCGAATAATTCCTATTGAAACCCTCCTTCCACAGCTTTTGGAAACGCCAAAACCATCCGCAATGACAACTCGAGCCGCTTCGGCAAGTACATCGACATTCACTTCAACGACAAGGGGGTGATCGAGGGGGCGCGCATCGAGCAGTACCTCCTGGAGAAGTCGCGCATCGTGAGCCAGGCCAGAGACGAGCGTAACTACCACATCTTCTACTGCATGCTGGCCGGCCTGTCCAAGGAGGACAGGGCCAAGCTGGAGCTGATGGATCCACGCAAGTACTTCTACCTGATGCAGGTGAGTTTTCTTCACTTTTGTGTTGTTGTTGCATTTCCTGTTCTATAAGAATGATAGTATTTTTCAATCTGAATGAGGGCATGATATGCGTTTCTGTGTGAGAATGTGTTTGTGCGTGTAAACCAATTTTGTTCCAGCCTCGAAATTCCTTCAAAGCCACACTTATAACTGATAACTCCTCCCCCCGAAAACGGAGTGTGGCTGTTCACGTGGCGGGGTAATCAAAAACAGTCACATATGTAATGTTCTCATCCCTAGCTGGTGCATTTTTACCACAGTGTTCAAGTGCTGTTGGGATGATCCCTGGAGTCTTTAAGCCAGGGTAAGCCAACAAACAACAACTGATAACTCCTTATCAGGACACTTAAATGTTGCTTTTTTGCCGTGCAGGGTGGGTGGGGGGGGGGGGGGGGGGACAGCAAAGACTTTGCAACATGGACATCTGGTCAGTCATGAAGGCACATAGTTCTTTAACAGAGCTGCCTAGATTTGAACACCGCTTTCAAAGACACAGACCGTGAAGGCACATAATTTCTATCAGGACGGCCTAAACTGGACTGTGTTTTGCCTTTCAGGGCGGGAGCATAGAGTGTGAGGACAGCAAGGACTTTGCTGACATCCGGTCGGCCATGAAGGCACATAACTTCTGTCAGGACGGGCCTGAACTGGACTGTGTTTTGCCTTTCAGGGCGGCAGCATAGAGTGTGAGGGCCGCGAGGACAGCAAGGACTTTGCAGACATCCGGTCGGCCATGAAGGTGCTGACCTTCAGTGACGGGGAGATGTGGGACGTGTTCAGGGTGCTGGCTGCCCTCCTCCATCTGGGAAACGTCAAGTACAACGGTGAGAGGAGCAGCATTCCCCATTCGCTAACTTGTCTCTGAAATAAAGTCATCTCTGTGTGTGAAAATAAAGTTGTTCTGATTCCTGAAATCAGAGAAACCCCCCTGTGGGGATACTGGGGGGGGGGTGTCTTTTGTGCAAATAGTTCTCCCACCTTCTGGACGTTCTGTGCTTGTAGCTTCCTCTAGTCTGTCACTCTCTTTGATTCTGCCTTTTCCCTTTTCTTACTGTCATCTACTGAAACAAATCAAAGTCACTAACGAGAAAGGGCGTAAAAGGGCCGCGAGGCCCACTTCTAGCCCTGATTACTACTACTACTACTACTACTACTACTACTACTACTACTACTACTACTACTACTACTACTACTACTACAAGTACTGCTGCTGCTACTACTACTACTACTACTACTACTACTACTACTACTACTACTACTACTACAACAACTACTACTATCTTTCTGCCCTACTGGTTCATTCTCCTGCCTTTTTTCTATAAATTCTTACAAAGATTTTCTGCAGCCAAAGACGGACACACTTTTTAGTGACTGCCCAAATCGTATGGGTGTGGTTTCTTTGTTCGTGTTCAATGCAGAATGATATTTCTGTGTATGATATGCTTTTTTTAAATTATTGCCGAGTTTGACTTTTGTAAGGTTTATTGTAACATAACTTGTAATTGGGCTGGTGTGGTGGTAAGCTCATAAATGTTTTCATGTGGCTATTTCTCCTTCGATCGCTCAGTCGTCTGTCCATTATGAGCGCAGATGCGTCATGCTGCCGTTATGCGCCTAACTAAGATATAGTTAGGCCCAGCAAGTCCGCCTTCGGCTGGAGGAAATGTTTTTGAAAGTGTTTTGTGAAAAAAAAGGCAGGAGAATGGACCGGTAAGGCAGAAAGATAGTAGATGACAGTAAGCAAAGGGAAAAAGGCAGAGTCACAGAGAGTGACAGATTAGAGGAAGTTACAAGCACAGAACTTCCAGAAGGTGGGGGAACTATTTATGCACAAGACCCCCCGGTATCCCCACGGGGGGATGTGGCTACAAAACTATGAAGTTGACATGCAGGATTGCCATGATAACATGATTGAGTTATGCCCAATGTGTTGCAATGGTAACCCAACAAATGCAAAATGGTGGTGCTGTGTGCAGCCATTGAGGTGGACATGATGGACGCCAGTGAGATCCAGGACATCTCCTACATCAACAAAGCTGCACGGCTCCTGGAGGTATGTATTAGGTACTTTATAGTTACGGAGGCGTCTCTGCGAAATTCGGGTTGCTCCCACCTGGAGAGCGCGTCGCAGCCAGAGGCATCCCATGTTTGTTTTTTTTGCATGCGATTTTTGTGTGACTGATGATGAAGGAAATGGGGGGGGGGGGGGGGGTGTAATTTTGACCAAATGACAACTTTTTCGTTGCCACTAGGATTAACGTGTGCTGAGTGCATGGGCACACGAGACCTTGGTTTATCATTTCATTCGAAGGACTCCACGTTCAGACCGTGTATTAGGGTTATGTGTGTGTGTGTGTGTGTTCCGATTTTAGCGGACTTTTGAAAGAAACATTCACATGTTCAGCAGACGCTACGCTAAACTTCTGCAGACATCCACTGAAGTTTTCCCATTGCCTGAGAGCTTTTTAAAGCACAACAGAGCACCTCTCAAAGTCTTATATTAAAATGAAGAAGTCTGGTGAACGACTTTCTCTTGTGTATGCACGCAGAGGTGACTTTTCACCCCAACCGTTTCGTTTTTTAAAATTTATTCGAAAGCTAGAACTTGTACCAAGATACTTAAATGCATATAATGAACCAGATATGGTTAACTATGATAAATAGTCTTCTTCAGTAGCAATTGGTGTCACTTTTTAACCTATCACTCCTTTTGTGCTTAAAATCCAAGGAAATAACATGTCTGTGATAATGTAAGCAAGTTATTCCTTTTAGATGAATGCCATTCTGTATTTTCTTTTCTATTTTGGATATAGATAAGGCGCTATCAGCAGATAAGACGCAGGGGTCAAAATGCAGTCAAAAAAGGTGCGCGTTACAGGCCGAGAATTAATGTACTCTTTCCCGTTTATGTTTTTAAGGTGAAGGCCCAAGATCTAGTGGACGCGCTGACCACTCGCACGCTGTTCACCAAGGGAGAGACAGTGACCTCCACCATCGACATAGGGGCCGCCGTGGATGTGCGCGACGCCTTCGTCAAAGGAATCTACGGCCGTATGTTCGTCTGGATCGTCGACAAGATAAACAAGGCCATCTACAAACCGGCCGCCGGCGGAGAGTATCGCAGATCTATCGGCGTTCTGGACATCTTTGGCTTTGAGGACTTCGGCAAGAACAGGTTATAATGACAATAACATAATGATTATATAATAATAAGATAATTTGCCATCTACAAACCGGCCGCTGGCAGGGAATATTGTAGATCTATCTGTGTTCGGGATATCTTTGGGTTCGAGAACTTTGGACAGAATAGGTGATTATTTTGATAATATAATGATAATATAATACAATAATTTGCCATCTACAAACCGACCGTTGGCAGGAAATATCGCAGATCTATCGGCGGTCTGGACATCTTTGGTTTGAGAACTTTGGACAGAATAGGTGATTATTTTGATAATATAATGATAATATAATACAATTATTTGCCATCTACAAACCGGCCGGCGGTAGAGAGTATCGCAGATCTATCGGCCTTCTGGACATCTTTGGTTTGAGAACTTTGGACAGAATAGGTGATTATTTTGATAATATAATAATAATATAATACAATAATACAATAATTTGCCATCTACAAACCGACCGTTGGCAGGAAATACTGCAGATCTATTTGCGTTCTGGACATCTTTGGTTTGAGATCTTTGGAAAGAAGAGGTGATTGTTATGAAGTTATGTAATGGTTAATTCAACAACAATATGAAGTTATGTAATGGTTAATTCAACAACAATATGAAGTTATGTAATGGTTAATTCAACAACAATATGAAGTTATGTAATGGTTAATTCAACAACAATATGAAGTTATGTAATGGTTAATTCAACAACAATATGAAGTTATGTAATGGTTAATTCAACAACAATATGAAGTTATGTAATGGTTAATTCAACAACAATATGAAGTTATGTAATGGTTAATTCAACAACAATATGAAGTTATGTAATGGTTAATTCAACAACAATATGAAGTTATGTAATGGTTAATTCAACAACAATATGCTATCTTCAATTTGGATGCTAAAAGGTGACATTGGCAGTGGAAGGGTTAAATTGTTGTGCGTTAAATTTCCACCCAAGAACCTCCAGCAGTTGTTTATATGCAGTGCATGTTTGTCCCAGGTGTGTATTTTTGTTGAAAAAGGCGTTCTGTTATCTTTCATGTTGTAATGTAACAACTCTTTCATTACTTTTTCCCAAACAGTTTCGAGCAGCTGTGCATCAACTTCGCCAACGAGAATCTGCAACAGTTCTTTGTGCGGCACATCTTTAAACTGGAGCAGGTAGTGTGTGCGTGCATGCTTGTGCGTGTGTGTGTG
The DNA here is from genome assembly GCA_017654935.2 of Phymorhynchus buccinoides. NCBI lineage: Eukaryota > Metazoa > Mollusca > Gastropoda > Neogastropoda > Raphitomidae > Phymorhynchus > Phymorhynchus buccinoides. Next base: position 16,662,240 of record CM065681.1, on the reverse strand, counting down.
TGCTAATATGTGTGCTTGCATAATATGTGTGCTTGCATGCATGTGTGGGTGTGGCTTGCATGCATGTCTGTGTGTGTATGTGTATATCAAAGTCAAAATTTTATTTCCAGATGGAACATTGAATAAGCAAATGATGTACTGTGTGTGTGTGTGTGTGTGTGTGTGTGTGTGTGTGTGTGTGTGTGTGTGTGTGTGTGTGTGTGTGTGTGTGTGTGTTTGTGTGTGTGTGTGTGTGTGTGTATTTAAGCTTGTGTGTGTGTGTGAATTTCTCTGAAATTTGGATATGCACAATGTGTTTTCAGTGCAAGCGTTTCCTTGATGCTTGCATAAGTGGTTACGTTTGTACCATTTTTGTGTATCACTAATTTAAGATATGTTTGATCTTTGAAAGTGCTTAGAGATTCGTTAAGATTCAGTGTAGGCAAAGCCGATGATGATGATTATGTTGATGGTAATAAGGATGATGATAGTAATGTTAATGATGATGATGATGATAACAGTGACAACAACATTGATATAGATGGCGTTGACAATGATAATGATGATGACGATGAAGACAATGATGATGACGGTGATGATGGTGATGATGATGCTGTGTGCAGCAAGAGTACAACCTTGAGCAGATCAACTGGCAGCACATTGAATTTGTGGACAACCAGGACGCCCTGGATCTCATTGCCGTCAAACCGCTCAACGTTTTGGCCCTCATCAACGAAGAAAGCATGTTCCCCAGGGTAAGTATCAACTCCTTCAAGTCGTTCCGGCCATATATGTCCGGAATGAATAGATAGCTGTCAATTTGATTCATTTGCTTCAAGGGAAGTAAATCTGTGTGGACAGATTGGTCACTTCTAAACTCGCTTTCATCCCTTAACAACATTTTTGCCTCTGACTTTGCTTTTGTAGTGGTTTGTTGTTGGGAAACCAATCGGTGTAGACAGTTTTTCTATATAAAGTCTATACAAACTTTAAAAAGTTAACAAAACACCAACAAACAAGATATAAAATACCCAAATATTCCGACGTTTATTCGTCTTCGTCAGTGGTAAAATGGCAAAAAGTGGTCAGTGGTAAAGTCTATGCTTACATGTAGTGTAGTGTAGTGCAGTGTAGTGCAGTGTAGTGTAGTGTAGTGTAGTGTAGTGCAGTGTAGTGCAGTGTAGTGCAGTGCAGTGTAGTGTAGTGTAGTGTAGTGTAGTGTAGTGTAGTGTAGTGTAGTGTAGTGTAGTGTAGTGTAGTGTAGTGTAGTGCAGTGCAGTGTAGTGTAGTGCAGTGCAGTGCAGTGTAGTGTAGTGTAGTGTAGTGTAGTGTAGTGTAGTGTAGTGTAGTGCAGTGCAGTGCAGTGCAGCGCAGCGCAGCGCAGCGCAGCGCAGCGCAGCGCAGCGCAGCGCAGCGCAGCGCAGTGCAGCGTAGCGTAGTGCAGTGTAGTGCAGTGTAATGTAGTGTAGTGTAATGTAGTGCAGCGTAGTGTAGTGCAGTGTAGTGTAGTGCAGTGTAGTGTAGTGTAGTGTAGTGTAGCGCAGCGCAGCGCAGCGCAGCGCAGCGCAGTGCAGTGTAGTAGTACTATTTTTTTGGTGAA
>CM065681.1:16640661-16655661 GCA_017654935.2 Phymorhynchus buccinoides | reverse complement strand
AGAATTTGAGTCGGTTTAGGACTTTAAAATTGATGGAAATGAGGCGGATGATGATGGTGATGCCATGGAGTTCCGTATCGGTCTGAGACTGCATGACAGGGCTGTATTCTACGCTTCCTTTCATAATGTTATCCCGGCGGAACCAGGCCCGAGAACTACAGACACCTGCAGTGTTAGTCTTGAAATTAGAGCAACACTCTCAGAATCGTATCCGTTAAGCGGATGAAGCTCAACTGTGTGGTTTTAGTCTTCCCATTGAGCCCACGCCACTCACTCTGGGTAGGAGTCGGTCCAGGACTGGAAAAAACTTCGCCTCTGATGGGATTCGAACCCATGACCTCCCAGCCAGTAGTCCGCGACGCTAACCACTACACCACGGCGGCTGGTCCCCTCCTAGCTTCTTTGTTATTGTAGGAGTGATGCTGTTGACATTATGATACTGTAATCAGTAACGCTCTATTTGGGTATTGCAGGGCAAAGACACGCGTAAGCGAGCGCCCACGCTGTCGGCTCAGTTCAAGACGTCCTTGGACTCGCTGATGAAGGCATTATAATCATACTATAATAGGTAATATTTTGTTCTGTTTATGCAGGGCAAAGACACGCGTAAGCGAGCCCACACGGTGTCAGCTCAGTTCAAGACGTCCCTGGACTCATTGATGAAGGCATTATTTTTTGGGGGTTTTGTTTGTTTGCTGTCCCATCTTCTGGGCTGTATAGTTGCGTTGCTCCAATGTTGATGAAGGCATTATAATCATACTATAACAGGTAATATTTCATCCTGTTTGTGCAGGGCAAAGACACACGTAAGCGAGCCCACACAGTGTCAGCTCAGTTCAAGACGTCCCTGGACTCGCTGATGTCATCATCATAATCATACTATTATTGGTAATATTTCATCCTGTTTATGCAGCGCAAAGACACGCGTAAGCGAGCCCCCACGGTGTCAGCTCCTGGACTCATTGATGAAGGCATTATTATTTTGTTGTTGTTGCTGTCATATCTTCTGGGCCGTACAGCGGTGTTGCTCCAACGTTTATGAAGGCATTATAATAGGTAATATTTCATCCTGTTTATGCAGGGCGAAGACACGCGTAAGCGAGCCCCCACAGTGTCAGCTCCTGGACTCATTAATGAAGGCATTATTTTTTTATGTTTTGCTGTCCCATCTTCTGGGCCGTACAGTGGTGTTGCTCCAACGTTGACGAAGGCATTATAATAGGTAATATTTTATCCTGTTTATGCAGGGCAAAGACACACGTAAGCGAGCCCACACTCTGTCGGCTCAGTTCAAGACGTCCCTGGACTCGCTGATGAAGGCCCTTTGTCTGTGCCAGCCCTTCTTTGTGCGCTGCATCAAACCCAACGAGTTCAAGAAACCGCTGGTGAGAACAGTTAGAAAATTGTGTGTGTGTGTGTGTGTGTGTGTGTGTGTGTGTGTGTGAAGTGAAGTTAACTTTATTATCTCATAAACTGAGAAACTGTGTGTGCGTGTGCGCGTGTGCATGTGCGTGTGTGCATGTGTGTATTAAGTCAAGTTAACTTTATTATCTCATAATTTGAGAAACTTATTATCTCATAATTTGAGAATCTGTGTGTGTGTGTCTGTGTGTGTGTGTGTGTGTGTGTGAATTGATCAATCGATTGACTTATCATTTTGATCTTTTTTGTTCAGATGCTATGTTTGATTGAGAGCTGTAGACCTGTTCTCTGCTTGAACGTTAGTCATTCATTTGTGTGTGTGTGTGTGTGTGTGTGTGTGTGTGTGTGTGTGTGTGTGTGTGTGTGTGTGTGTGTGTGTGTGTGTGTGTGTGTGTGTATTTAATGATTAATTGGTGACATGTTCATTATTTTAAGCAATAAGTGACATGTTAACCCTCTTGTGCCTGACGCTCTGTGCTCTCAATCACCTCTGAAATCCTAACCCAAGGGACGTCACTCCGTACAAAAAGGGGGGGTAGCATCAGAAAAATAATAAAATAAAATATACCCTACCAGATTTTGTGGGTTTTTTTGTTTTGAATGTGTTGCCGAGATGTCTGTCTGATTTGCAAAATGAATTTCAAGATGTTATGGGGATGCATGGCTCCACAAAAAAAATCAAATTGCCAAAGTGTAGTCGCAAACTGCATTCACTAGTCATTCACTGCCTACTTTTGCAGACTGTTGAAGCCTAAGACGACTGAAATGGAAATGTAGATCAAAATCATTCACTTACCCTTTCACTTCACGATCTTATAATTCCTATCTTTCACAAAAAAAGGAATTTTCATCGCTGTCATCACTCAGTGGATGCAATAACGACTCATCATCCATGATGTAAAAGTCGGGGAAATGCTGATGTCAGTAACACGACTTCAAAAATTTGCATCGATCGAACAAACACAAGCTCGCTGCCGAAATAGGTCAGAATACACTCCTTACTCATCACTTCGCGATCTCATAAGTCCCATATTTAAAAAAAATAGGACTATTCATCGCTTTCCTCAGTCAATGGACGCCATAACTGTTCGTCATCCATATTGGAAAAATTGCGAAAATGCTGAAGTCGGTCACTAATTTTCAAAAATTCATATCTTTCAAACCAATCGGCCTAGAAGCCATTGCAAGCAACAGGACGGAAGTGTAATCCATAGCGAAAGCGAGGCTGAAGCGCTCACGTGACTGCCATGTGATAGAAACAAAATGGAAGCGCCTAAACCGGCCACGTGGAATCCGTACGTTCCCGAACGTTCTAGACGTTTCCGATCCAAATTTTTTTTTAACGTTCACGACCGTTCACCGCACAAGAGAGTTAAAGGCACGGCCGGACTATAAAAGCGGGGAGGCGCTTAGCGCGCGCCGCATTTGAATCACAGCTGGCGAGAGAGACGGTTCGCCCTTCTTTGTTTCCTGTTGTGCGAGCCACCGCGAGGCAGAGCTTTTCTGGTGAGAACGACCCGATCCCTGGGATCGGTTGTTTTCCCTTTAAGCAAATGCTTATGTGTTTTTTAATCTTTAGAGTGTATCAATTCTATTCAACAATTTTATTGTCTCCAAACAAGTGAAGAGGTTGGTATCATTGCCGCATTGTCGCATGTTTCAATGGTGAGTCCTGCATGCATTTGTATTGTGTTGCTTTAGCTTTATAGAAGATCCCTGGACCGAAGTCGAATAAAAGTTGCAAATCTTGAAATGTTGAATCGTATTGAGCTACTAACCTGATCACCGCTTTCTCTCCTACTCCTCAGATGTTCGACCGTGAGCTGTGCTGCAGGCAACTGAGATACTCGGGCATGATGGAGACCATCAGGATCAGGCGGGCGGGCTATCCCATCAGGCATGAGTTCGACAAGTTCGTGGACCGTTACCGCGTGCTGGTCAGCGGCATCGGGCCCTCCCACACCGTCAACTGCCGTGAGGCTGCTGACCGCATCTGTCAACACGCACTGAAGGATGCCGACTATCAGCTGGGCTTGACCAAAGTCTTCCTCAAGGTTGGGTTCTGATATCATTTATCAATCAATCTTATATACTATTCCCTTTATGGCCAAGAAAGTGGGTATGTGCCATGGGCAAGGCATCTGTCAACACGCACTGAAGGAGGTCGATTATCAGCTGGGCTTGACCAAAGTCTTCCTCAAGGTTGGGTTCTGATATCATTTATAAATCATTATATACTACTGTTCCCTTGGTGGCCGAGAAAGTGGGTATGTGCCATGGGCAAGGCATCTGTCAACATGCACTGAAGGAGGCCGGCTATCAGCTGGGCTTGACCAAAGTCTTCCTGAAGGTTGGTTCTGATATCACTTATAAATCAATCTTATAATAAAAAGTTATACAGGGAAACCCATTTAGTACGAGTACGGTTTAAACGAGAGCCCGTGTTTAACGAGTGGTTTCAAAATTCCTGACCACAAGCCTTCTTTTTCCTTGTTAAATAATTCTGCATACAACGAGCTCGCTACAACGAGCAACTTGCATATAACTACAATTTATTGACTCCCAAAGTCAAGCTTTTATAAAAACTACGCGGTTAGAACGAGAACGCACTTACAACCACACCGCCATCCCAAAGTCAAGCTTTCTTGCACAACTACCTGGCTAGAACGCACACTGACAACAACATCGCCATGACTGACCCCTCGATATGTAAGCGGCATTCTGATTGGCCGATATAACAACTGTGTCTGCAGCGCAAGCAGACGACACTGACTCACTCTTTGCGCACTGATCTTGTGACTTCCGGGAAATTTTAACTTTCTCTTAAAGCGCGTGTGGATTTTATGTTTTTGATGTTATCGTGTGTTAATAAACTGTTTTAAAGTGTATGTAATCGGCATTAAAAACCCTATGGATACAGGATACTGGGCTTACAACCATGCTTTGTTGGGTAAGTGTGTTGTTTCCGTTTTTCTGTCTTTTTCACACTTTACCAACACGCACATCACAGTAGATGTGAGGAGCGATTGATAGGTTCGTCAGGGTTGCCAAAATCGATAACGAGCAATGCTTACAATGAGTAAATTGGCCCTCTCCCCTGGAATTCGTACTAAACGGGTTTCACTGTATACTGTTGTTCCCTTGGTGGCCGAGAAAGTGGGTATGTACCATGGGCAGGGCATCTGTCAACATGCACTGAAGGGGGTCGACTATCAGCTGGGCTTGACCAAAGTCTTCCTCAAGGTTGGTTAATTATTGTTATCGATCATCGTTATATATGGCAATTCTGCTGAATTTTGTTATGGCTTGGAAAGTGAGGATGTCCCACAGGCAAGGCATCTATCAACACGCTTGTTATTACGCCCCTTTGCGTCTCCCTGAGAACAAGAGCAAAGAACTATTTTCAAAGAACAATGACTGGAGAAACTCTACAGAGATCCAAAGAACAAAAACTCTGGAGGAACTCTAAGGAGATGCAAAGTACAATAACTCTGCAGGGGCGTAACACGGCCTGTAAAAGTGGTCAGGCTCTGTTTGCCAATAAGCCTATTCCCCGCCTCCCCCCACCCCCTCTTAATAAACACACACCCACATATCATCTTCAAACGTTAAGCAACATGATAATGAATATCACTCAACAGGGGTGGTTGCGCTGATAAAGTAATGAGGGAGGAAGATGGGGGTATTGAACGACTTAGTGGAGGATGGGGGGTCTTGGGGGCTTTGCCCCCCACAATTGGAATGTAAACGAAGCATTGGAGGCTTCTCCTGGGACAATAGTGTGTGAATGTTACGATCTGCATTGTCATTAGGTAAACTCTGGCATGGAATGATATGATGTAGGCCTATATGAAATGAAAGGTTTTGGAGTGGCTGTCATAAATTTCTGGGTTTTTTTCCCGAAAGATGTGTGTGTGTGTGTGTGTGTGTGTGTGTGTGTGTGTGTGTGTGTGTGTGTGTGTGTGTGTGTGTGTGTGTGTGTGTGTGTGTGCTTGTAACCCTGGTCAACACCCCTCCCCCCCTTCCCTTGATCCACCTCTATCGAAAGAAGAAGTAGAAGAAGAAGAAGAAATAATTATCATTCACAACATTATATCTTCATTTAAACAGCTCTTGAATGTCAAGAAGAACTCGAGTTTTAAACACTTAACAAATTCAATCGATTTATCTTGTGTTGGTCTTACTCTTGCCTTCATATCTTATTAAAATACTAATGTTTGAAATCACATGTCACTGATGTCAGGCCATGTGCAACGCTGTGCTGTAGGTGTGACAAAGCAAAGCACATCACTTTCATCATGACGCAAGGATTTAGACCAATGCCAAAGTTGATTGTATTCTTTTCTATTCTGATTAGTCTGGATTGCAAGTTTACGACACATAACTATTACCTTCTATCCCTTGTAGCTAATATTATGTCTTTGGTAGCCATGGTGAAGTGATGTTTGGAAGAATCCACATACAAAAAGCATGCAGTTTATGTTTGTTTTTTTTAGGGGAAAAAAGTGGTCAGGCCCTGGCCCCTGCTCTGGCGAAACTCTAGGGAGATGCAAAGAACAGTAACTCTGGAGAAACTAGGGAAACGCAAAGAACAATAACTCTGGAGAAACTCTAGGGAAACGCAAAGCACAATAACTCTGGAGATCATCCTTTAGCTAAATAGTTGAACAAGTCATCAAATGCTATGATGTCACAGCCTTCTCATTGAGAAAAAAACAACTAAAGAAGACCCCCTTTTAAAAAAGAAAATAATTTCACCCTGGGACTTTTTTGGTTTGGGGTCTCCATTTGAAGCACGTACAGGGAGGTCAGACATTGTTGGTTTGGTGTGCAGGACGCCCAGGACATGTTCCTGGAGCAGCAGCGTGAGCTGGCGCTGACCTCGCGGATCCTGGTGATCCAGAAGATGGTGCGCTCCTGGCACCACAGACGTCGCTTCCTGCGCATGAGGCAGCACATCGTCACGCTGCAGAGCACATACAGGGCCTACGCACAGCGACAGAGGTTCCTCAAGGTGAGTGGGGAAAAGACAGTTACTTTGAAAGACTTGTACAGATAGGTTAGAGTCAGGATTCTAGTTTTAATGTTCTGTGGTGCTTTCCTGCTCATGAGGCAGCACGCAGACCATGCACAGGGCCTACGCACAGCGACAGAGATTTCTGAATGTGAGTGGAAAAAAGACAGTTACTTTGAAAGACTTGTGCAGATAGGTTAGAGTCAGGACTTAAGTCTTAATGTTCTGTGGTGCTTTTCCTGTGTATGAGGCAGCACATCGTACAGACCACGTACAGCAACAGAGGTTCCTCAAGGTGAGTGGGAAAAAGACAGTTACTTTCAAAGACTTGTGCAGATGGGTTAGAGTCAGGATTCTAGTTTTAATGTTCTGTGGTGCTTTCCTGCACATGAGGCAGCACGCAGACCATGCACAGGGCCTACGCACAGCGACAGAGGTTCCTCAAGGTGAGTGGGAAAAAGACAGTTACTTTGAAAGACTTGTGCAGATAGGTTAGAGTCAGGATTCTAGTTTTAATGTTCTGTGGTGCTTTTCCTGCGCATGAGGCAGCACATCGTTACGCTGCAGACCACGTACAGCGACATAAGTTCCTCAAGTGCACGGACAAGGTGGATGGATAGGTTAAGTTACACATCTTAGTAAATGCTACAAAAACACTTTATAATTGTTATTTTTAACCATAATCATAATCAACAATGAAAAATATATGAATGAAAGAAAACATGATGTGAATTGAAAGGAGACAAAAAAAGGACATAATAATACAACCATGTTTGGGGGCGGATCAGACAGTCATGGAAGAGGGGAGGGGGGGTAGTTCCAAGTGGTCAGTTGGGGTGGGGTGAGGGGTCTGGGTGGCTTGCCGCCCAGAAGCTGATGATAATTGAATGTAAAAGATGCAAGCAAGGCTTCTCGTGAGAGAATAAGCTAAAACTATAGCATGGGACTACATTTCTCCCTCTTTTTCTTTTCGTTCCATTATTATTATTTTTTGAGGGGGGTGGAACCCCAGTAACCCCTCTCAAATCCATATTTGATGTAGTACCCAAGTCCAAAGACAATCTGACCACATCGTCACATTGTACAGACCTGTTTACCCATAAGATTTCATCATATTTTGTACACATACTGGACAAAAATATGATAAATATGGTACATGGGACAAAAATATGGTGAAAAAAATATATCATTTAGAAACTGTATATCATTTAGAACTGTGTATTGCCTGATTCAGAAAACGGGTGAGCTCTGTATGTGTGTGTTGTGAATTTAAATGGATGATACTTTTGACACAATACTTCAACAAGTTATAAAAAAAATTATGCATGTTAACGCTCCGTTGTGGAAACTTTCCAGTTGGAGTACTCCTATTTTGTGAAAAATACACTTATTTTGGATTTCGAATACCTAAAGTCCAATTTCAGTGTAAACAGGTCTGATTGTAGACCACATACAGGGCACACACACACAGACATCTATTCCTGAATGCGTGTGGGTAAAGGGAGGATAGGGAAGGTGGTGGTTCAGGGGTGTGGAAGGACTTTACCACCGCATCGTCACATTGACCACATACAGGGCCCACACACACAGACATCTATTCCTGAATGCGTGTGGGTAAAGGAAGGATAGGGAAGGTGGTGGTTCAGGGGTGTGGAAGGACTACATTACCACCGCATCGTCACATTGCGGACCACATACAGGGCCCACACACAGAGGCAGAGATTCCTGAAGATGAGGAAAAAAAGACATAACAGAGACAATGTTTGGCTCACTCGCATTAACAAAAAACAGTATGTTAATGTGCAAGATTCTCATTTTTAATAACCTGTGATGCTTTCTTCAAATGTGGCAGCGCACTGTCAAATTGCAGGCCATATACAGGGCCTGCACCCAGCGATAGATTCCTGAAGATTAGGAAAGGACTCAACTTGCTTTATGTTGACATTAGAAAAAGAATATTGCGTAGATTTTGTCTGGAGTGTTTTTAGAAAGCCTAGAGTACACCGATGTTGACTGAAAACAAAACAAAATAAACTTCATCAGGAATGCTGTTTCGAATTTCATGCTTGATTTACACTTTTATTGAAGGTTTACTCTCGTAAGGAATATTTAGTGTAAAAATACAATATTTCAACCACCCTTTCAAATTCTTTAATAATTATTCTCTGATATAGCAGCTTTGCTATGGCCGGTGTTACCTGTTGCAGATCCGCCAAGGGTACATGCGCTTGCAAGCTGTCGTCCGTTCTCGTCTTCTGACTGCTCGCTTCAGTGTTTTGCGTGGCTGGGCTGTGAATTTCCAGGTAGGTTTTAGTATTCAAGGTTTTGCTTTAGGTTATTATCACATTATGGCAAAGTGGGTATATAGTTGATCATCATATTGTTTAGGATTGAAGTTTGGTTGGCAGGAAAAAGTTGAAAAATATTCACGTTTTCCTGTCACCGCAAGAGAAAAAAAAATCGGTTCATTGGAAAATGCAGTCATTCAGTTTCTTTATGTCCATTTAATATCTCCCTTATAGGAATAGATATTTTTTATGATGTTAAATAATTTTACACCTTAATGTTTGTTTGAACGACTCTGACTTTCAAACATTGAATCATTTGCACTGGCTGGAATGGTATCTCCACTCCCTGGAGACCACCCCATTTGCCAACTGTCCTCAAGTCATCTTTACCCCTTGTTGAAATATCTCTACAAAACCTATAAACAAATTCCAGAATAGCAATTGTCTCCTTTGGAAGCCATTGTCAGACACTAGTGATCTTTACATGCATGCTTATGATTGTTGTTGTTGTTGTTCCCTGGCTTAACAACTCCAGGGATCATCCCAACAGCCAGAGCACTTGAACAATTCAGTACAAATGCACCAGCTAGGGACAAGAACATTACGCGTGTGACCGTTTTTGATTACACCGCCATGTGGGCAGCCACACTCCGTCTTCAGGGGAGCTTATGATAGTGAAAATAATGATTATGAAGATGACGCTCATGCCGGTGGTACTGTTGCTGTTGCTAATGATGGTGATGATGATTTCAGAGGCACTGTCGGGGGTTCCTGGTTCGGCAGTGGGTCAAGAAAAGGATGCTGGCCATTGTACAGATGCAGGCTGCTGTGCGCACCATCGCTGCCCGCAAACGATTGCGCCGCATGCGCATTGAGGTAAGTGTTGAGCGTTTCAGTGAAAAATCAAAAGAAGAGATTGATTGCTCTCTCCCTCTGCCCCCCCCAACCGTCAAATCATTTGGAGATAGCAGTCAGGGTAATATTGACATTTCTGCCCAACAAATCTTCAACTCAAAAGACTAAGAGTGACTTTTTCCATAAAAAATCTAGTCTAAGCACTTTTGAGTTTTCAAAACTGAAGAGTTCACAGGCAGCAATATGAATATTACGAAAATCAGAAGGAATTCTAGGAGGTTTCGGGGTCATATGCATCTGTGGAAATACCAGTTGTATAATTGGAAGGTTCTCTGCCAAAAATATAGCTGCCTTTTCTGTTGGTTTTGAGATGCAACTTACTGAGATAGATTTGAAAAAAAAAAATCTTCAGTGGTATCTTAAAACCTTACCCCCCAAACAGCTGCAAAAAAATGAAATAGATATAGTCTAGAAGTCCTCAGTGGTATCTCCAAACATTACCCCAAACAGCTGCAAAAGACTGAAATAGATATAGTCCAGAAGTCCTCAGTGGTATCTCCAAACATTACCCCAAAACAGCTGGAACGGACTGAGATAGATTTTTGTGTGCGGAAATGTTCAGTGGTATATCACAACCTTTCCCCAAACAGCTGCAAAAAACTGACAGAGATATAGTCTGGAAGTCCTCAGTGGCATCTCAAAACATTACCCCATGTTGTGAAACTGATGATGATGACTATGCTATTGTGCTACCGTTTATATTTTTCAGTACCAGAAGCGTATGGAGGCAGAGCGGCTGCGGCTGGCAGAGGAGGCAGAGCTGAAGAAAAGAATGAACACCAAAAAAGCCAAGGAGGAGGCTGAAAGACAGTACCAGGTAAAAATATGTACACACACATGCGCACACACATGCACAAACGCATACATGCACATACTGAACTGAAGAAAAGAATGAACACCATGAAACTAAGGAGGAGGCTGAAAGACAGTACCAGGTAAAAAAATATGTACACACACATACGCACACATGGACAAACACATGCATGCAGTGATACTCCTCAGGTGAGAACAGCAGAAATTTCTCATGGATGAGTCTTTGTGACAATAAAAGTAAAACTTACAAACAATCAGAAAACAACATTTTGAACAAAAACTAAAAAGTGCTTTACACTGCAAACCCCATTTCAAATATATATGTGCGCTGCTTTATGAGCATTGCTGTGTAATGATTTTGTGGCCTCAAGTCTACACAATAAACTTACAAATTGAATGGAGGTTGAAAATGGTGACTGCCAGGTCTTGTCGCGAGGATGATGGAAAACAAGATGAAAAGGAAGTTCTATTACAAATTCTTCTTCTTCTTCTTCGATCGCTCAGACAGTTTCCTGTCAATTATGAGCACAGATGCGTCATGCTGCCGTTATGCGCCTAGCTGAGAATTAGTTAGGCCCAGCAAGTCTGACTTTGGCTGGAGGAAATGTTTTTGAAAGTGTTTCGTGAAAAAAGGCAGGAGAATGGACCGGTAAGGCAGAAAGATAGTAGATGACAGTAAGCAAAGGGAAAAGGCAGAGTAAAAGAGAGTGACAGATTAGAGGAAGTTACAAGCACAGAACTTCCAGAAGGTGGGGGAACTATTTATACAAAAGACCCCCGGTATCCCCACAGAGTATTATTACAAATCGAATGTCTCTCTCTCTCTCTCTCTCTCTCTCTCTCTCTCTCTCTCTCTCTCTCTCTCTCTCTCTCTCTCTCTCTCTCTCTCTCATTTATTGATGTATTTATTGCATTATGTTTCTTTGCTGGTGCCAACCCCACCAAACCCAAACTCCCCTACCCCTCATGTCCCTTAGAATTGTGGCCCATGGCCGATGTTCATTAAAACACTTTCGTTCGTTCGTTCGTTCGTTCATTCTCTCTCTCTCTCTCTCTCTCTCTCTCTCTCTCTCTCTCTCTCTCTCTCTCTCTCTCTCTCTCTCTCTCTCTCTCTCTCTCTCTCTCTCTCTCTCTCATTTATTGATGTATTTATGGCATTATGTTTCTTTGCTGGTCCCAATCCCACCAAACCCAACCTCCCCTACCCCTCATGTCCCTTGGAATTGTGGCCCATGGCCGATGTTCATTAAAACACTTTCGTTCGTTCATTCATTCTCTCTCTCTCTCTCTCTCTCTCTCTCTCTCTCTCTCTCTCTCTCTCTCATTTATTGATGTATTTATGGCATTATGTTTCTTTGCTGGTCCCAATCCCACCAAACCCAAACTCCCCTACCCCTCATGTCCCTTGGAATTGTGGCCCATGGCCGATGTTCATTAAAACACTTTCGTTCGTTCATTCATTCTCTCTCTCTCTCTCTCTCTCTCTCTCTCTCTCATTTATTGATGTATTTATGGCATTATGTTTCTTTGCTGGTCCCAATCCCACCAAACCCAACCTCCCCTACCCCTCATGTCCCTTGGAATTGTGGCCCATGGCCGATGTTCATTAAAACACTTTCGTTCGTTCGTTCATTCTCTCTCTCTCTCTCTCTCTCTCTCTCTCTCTCATTTATTGATGTATTTATGGCATTATGTTTCTTTGCTGGTCCCAATCCCACCAAACCCAACCTCCCCTACCCCTCATGTCCCTTTGAATTGTGGCCCATGGCCGATGTTCATTAAAACACTTTCGTTCGTTCGTTCATTCTCTCTCTCTCTCTCTCTCTCTCTCTCTCTCTCTCATTTATTGATGTATTTATGGCATTATGTTTCTTTGCTGGTCCCAATCCCACCAAACCCAACCTCCCCTACCCCTCATGTCCCTTGGAATTGTGGCCCATGGCCGATGTTCATTAAAACACTTTCGTTCGTTCGTTCATTCTCTCTCTCTCTCTCTCTCTCATTTATTGATGTATTTATGGCATTATGTTTCTTTGCTGGTCCCAATCCCACCAAACCCAACCTCCCCTACCCCTCATGTCCCTTGGAATTGTGGCCCATGGCCGATGTTCATTAAAACACTTTCGTTCGTTCGTTCATTCTCTCTCTCTCTCTCTCTCTCTCTCTCTCTCTCTCTCTCTCTCTCTCTCATTTATTGATGTATTTATTGCATTATGTTTCTTTGCTGGTGCCAACCCCACCAAACCCAACCTCCCCTACCCCTCTTGTCCCTTAGAATTGTGGCCCATGGCCGATGTTCATTAAAACACTTTCGTTCGTTCGTTCATTCTCTCTCTCTCTCTCTCTCTCTCTCTCTCATTTATTGATGTATTTATGGCATTATGTTTCTTTGCTGGTCCCAATCCCACCAAACCCAACCTCCCCTACCCCTCATGTCCCTTGGAATTGTGGCCCATTGCCGATGTTCATTAAAACACTTTCGTTCGTTCGTTCATTCGTTCTCTCTCTCAGGCTCGTCTGCAGGCCCTGGAGCGGGATGTGGTGATGCTGGATGAGAAGGAGCGACAGAAGGCCAAGGACAAACTGATGGAGATAGAGAGAGTGGAGAAGGCGCAGGTGGCGGAGAAGGAGGAGAAATCCACCGACACACAGATCAACGAAGCTCTGCTGGTCAGTGTGCATGTGTTAGATATGGAATCATAAAAAATTAGGTCCTATAAGGGAGGGGTCTTATAAGGGAGGTAATTTTAATACTTATAAAGAAGGCCAATGTCTTAGAGAAGTAGGTCTTATGTGGGAGGGAGTCTTATAATGGGAGGTCTTATAAGGGAGGTTGCACTGTATCTTGTTGTACCATGCTTGTTTCGCTGATATTAAAAGTCAACAATATTTCAGTGTGTTTTGGACCATTTTGTAACCGAAGCCACGCCCTCAAAATGGAGACATTTCTATGGCCTGGCAAATGTTGATTCATTTTCCAGGGAAGGCAGAAGGGTGTTACTTGGACTTTTTAGAAATTAGTGGCTGGTACTTTGCCTGTGTGAGGGGTTGGCATTGCGGATAATTGTGTCTATTAAAAGTAAACCCAACCTAGAAACCGAAAGAAAATTTCAATTAACCCTTTCGCTGCCAGCCATTTTTTAGCCCCAAAATACCATTAAACTTACTTGGGTAGAGAAAAACAAAATCTGCAATGTTGGGAATTCCTCTGTGACATGTACAGCATTAGGCCTATCCTTACCTCCCAAAATCACGAAAATAGGGTCTTCAGATAACAGGCCCTGATTTGATGCTTTTTAGTGACATGGATGTTAAACCATTGTGGTGCAAAAATGCGACATTAGCGGTGAAAGGGTTAAAAAGCACTGATGTGGTGAAAACTTGAGCTGAGGCTGACAACTAACATGTGTGCACGTATATGTATAACGGTATTTTCTGCAGTATGATTATTTTATTTTGTTTTTTTCTTATAGCACAGGTACTTTTTGTGAGAACGTCGTTCTTGATGATTATGATATGTATGAATGGGGCTGTTGCTAATGAGATTGAATATAAGTTTAGGAGCAATACAATCAAGTCTGTATCATTGTTAATTCTTCTGGTACCTAATGGTTGATCGATTTTGACGTGATTTGTGTTGCTCTATGTACCGTGTTTAGCTGCTTTATGTGCATTTTTGTTTCCTTTTCTTAATTAAATATGTTGTTTATAGCATTTTTGTTACTTATATTTATTTCCATGTGCCCCCAGGGGGTTATTTTTGGAATAAACCAAACTTGAAACTTGAAACTGTTGAAACAGCCGCCTTCTCTTGTTTTCTGAATACTAGGAAAGGAAGAGATAATAAAGGGAAGCAGTGTGCCGCCCTTCACATAGTGTAGTTGTGGGGTAGAGTTAACGTTGTGGTGGCCAGCTGTGGTTATCCTGTAGTTTCACTCTTGCAGACCTGTTTACCCTCCCGGTTTTGCCGGAATTATCCCTGGGAATTTGCAAAAATTCTGGGTAAAATAATAAATTCCGGGTGAACGCTCAAAATCCCGGGATTTCGAAAAAACGTCTATTATTTGTTTCCGTTTGTATGAAAAGAAGTAAGGGTTGACCGAAACCTTGGAGTGATAGGGTGAAACGGCCAAAAGTGAAGCAGAAGTTTTCTCAAAAGTATTTGAAAGTGCCAGGAATAACAAGTTCGCATTTGGGAGACGAGCATGCACACTGCAAGTACTGCAACGTGGACTTCAAAATTTCGCACAGTGCGCTCGCAAGATACCTTTTAAATCAGGGTTTTATCGCGAGTCGTGTACCGATGTGAATTCTGGTGTTTTTTTTATAAATTCTGGGTTTTTCTGTGGCAAATTCCAGGTTGTTCATTATAAGGGTAAACAGGTCTGCTCTTGCTTTGAATGGTTATGGTCTCTTTTGCTATGCCGTGTTTGTTTGTTTGTTTGGATGATTCTGGGTCGAGTTTCTCTAGACGACGGCCGCCGCGCGCATTACTGTTACGCCAAAAGGGGTCTAAGAAACACTTTAGAAAACGTTTGCGGAAATATA
>CM065681.1:16630661-16633161 GCA_017654935.2 Phymorhynchus buccinoides | reverse complement strand
GAGAGAGAGAGAGAGAGAGAGAGAGAGAGAGAGAGAGAGGCAAAGGTGTAATGATCAAAGGAAATAGAAAATGATGGAGGGGATGGTGGGTGAGGGAGAAGAGGAGAGGGAAAATGGAAAGTGGATGGATAAAAAAGTCATGAGGGTTGAAACAAATTAAGAAATAGAAAATGTTAAAGAAAATTAATATACATGTATAGGCATATGATCTTCATTGATACAGATTCAGGACGCCCCAGCCACGGACACGGACATAGTGAACTCGGTGCCGGTGGTGGAGAGGGAGAGGATCGACCTGTCGGAGTACAAGTTCTCCAAGTTCTCCGCTATGTACTTCCAGCACAACGCCACCAACACCTACATACGACGCGCGCTGCGACACCCCCTGCTGCCGCTACGCAGCGAAGGAGATCAGCTGGTGTGTACTATGTAAAGAATGTGTCATTTTGTGTGTGTAGAGTTTTAATAGTGTTTCCATAAGTCTCTGTTACTAGAGTATACCAAATAACGCAATGCCACCAACACCTACATACGACGCGCGCTGTGACACCTCCTGCTGCCGCTACGCAGCGAAGGAGATCAGCTGGTGTGTAAAGAATGCAGACCTGCCGTTCACCCCGATTTCGGCGGGTAAACTCCGATTTTTTGGGCTTCAACCCGCTCTCCGATCGCGATAGCCGAAACTCCGATATTTTGAGAGCCGTCAAGCAACGTTGTTTAGACATATTGCTAAGGAAGTGAGAGCTCTCTAATGCAGAAGGGAAGCTTTAACGACAGTCGGAAAGCATTCGACTTCCTGTTTATATGGCTGCCATTGTGCACAGAGCTCAATTGAAGCCTAATTTTGATCGATTTTCTTCAAATTTTGGGGGGAAATTTTTGTTCTCATCAAAAAAATTTTTCTCATCAAGCGATAGACGACGATGTTATCGATGTTTTTACTGATAAATTGTGTGCCAATCGTGCTTTTGGACTTAGTTATAGGGGCCAGAGTGAAGTGACTGTTGAGACTCATGCTAGTGCAGTGCCTACTATGGTTAACTTTGATTATCGATCGACCGGTCATCTGCTGAGGATTCCGACACTATTTTAGACAGTGAATTGGATAGTTTCATTGATTTTTTATCGGACTTAGAGTGGTTTAACACTTTATACAAAGCATAGAGATACTTTTCACACGAAAACGTCGATCGCGAATGATCGGCAATGAGACCGACAGGTGTGCGTTTCCGAACATCATATTTACCTGTTGATTGCATTACTAAAATAACCCTGACAGAAAGGCAAGTACTAAGTTTATTTTGAGCTTTTAATGTTTCTCTGATCATGTAAGTGACTTGTGTCTGCAATGTTTTAATAATAAACACACCACACTTTTTGTTTTAACATCTTTGTTGAACACACCTTTTTTTTGTATATTTCGATTTTCGTAATAATACAAATAAACAAACACAAAATGTCAAATTGGCAAAAATAACATTGTCAACAGTTGAACACAGAAAACATCATAGCAAGATTACTACAAAGTTTCATTAACTTTTTTTCACAAATAATTTCGATATAATGTTTTGAATAAGCATGCCCATTTCTAGTTCATTCTGCATAGGATGCTATATGCTTTCTGGGGTACTTTTCTGCTCACTAATCATTAAAAAGTCTTCAGCTTCAGGGGGCATTGCCCCTGTACCCCACTGGGAGCCTACGCCGGCCCCCAGACCCCCACCCCTCTTTTTCATTTCTAAAATGTGGCAGGTCTGAGAATGTGTCGTTTTTGGTGTGTAGTAGTGTTTCAATATTGTTTCCATAGCGCAATGCCAAAAACACATACATACGACTTGCACTAAGACATCCCCTTTTGCAGCTACGCAACGAAGGAGATCAGCTGGTGTGTAAAGAATGTGTCGTTTTTGCTGCATAGAGTTTTAATAGGTTTTCTATGCGCAATGCCGTCAACACCTACATACGACGCGCGATATGACACCCCCTTTTGCAGCTACACAGCGAAGATCAGCTGGTGTGTAAAAAATGTGTTGTTTTTGCTGTGTAGATTTTTAATAGTTTTTGTATGCACAATGCCACCAACACCTACATACGACGCTCGCTGTGACACCCCCTCCTCCGAAAAACGAGCCTATGTCTTGCTGACCTTTATCTGGTGAAGGCTTCTTTTTGGGTGTCATTTTCGTTTTTTAATGTTATTTCTTTTACAATGAACAACAGAAACAAAACGTCTGCAAATTGCTAAAGACAAGAGAGTTGTTCCCCTTGTCAAAATTCCTGGAGAAAAACAATAGACCACATTCGGCCTTCACCTACTTTCAGTTAGGCCTAGCTGAGGCAAGTGGAAATCTGCTTGGAATGTGTGTATTCTGTTAAAGAGAAAGGGGTTGCTATGGACTGCTTTGCGATCGAGAGCCGATCTGTGAAAATGTAAGTTGCATTGTCCGCGAGTTGCGTAAATCAATAGGTCAAAGACCGCCAGCGTTGAATTTCAATCGGA
>CM065681.1:16615779-16630161 GCA_017654935.2 Phymorhynchus buccinoides | reverse complement strand
AACAATAAGAGCGAAAGCCCTTTCAAGTGCGAAAGGAAACTGAAACGGTTTGCAAAAACATCCGACACTATGTCCATGGGCAACTCGGTTTTCAGTATATTTAGAGCGAGCTCACCACACGGGCTCTTCATTTACCATCAAATGTGAAAAAGCAGATTTTCTGCGACAAAATCCAGATGGGGTACCGATAGACAGATATGCAGATAAACACGACAGAAAAACAGACCAGGTTACAGTTTAAAACAGAATCATTGTCTGTTTCAAAGGAGGGTTAATTAAAAACACTGTGTTTTACAAAAAGTTAAACCTAACTAAATGTTGCTGATTAGAAGGATCATCATATCTGGATAGAATGTATGGATGTAGCGTTAATGCATTTCACATGGAGTTGATTCTGTATTCGCGAAATATGCCGCCATGACAGTTCAAAATTGCCGGCTAAATGGAATAAACAGCTCTATATCTACGTATCTATTGGAATAAATCTGCAATCTCAGTGGCTCATTATATGTGTTTAGGGTGTTTGTGAATACAATATATAATAAGAAAGTGATTGGAACAGTGTAGTTATTCATTTCGCTCTGGCAATGCAACAAATTTCTCGTTAGTGCAACAAAAACAGCAAAATGAAATTTTTTTTCTGTAGATCTTTATCTAGGAGGTAATATATAAAGGAACATACGTGTGAAGATTTAATGTTTGTACATTGCATGTTTTAAAAACGCGATGTAAATGTGAGGTGAGGGGATTATTCTGCTGTAGCACCATCTTATCTTCCTTCATCAGTTCAGGACTGTCCTCCAGGTCTCTTCGTGTCCTCATCTGACAACTTATCCTTTCTATTCCTCGTAGAAACACTAAGCAATATTGTGTGAACGTTTCATTTTATTTCAGGGCCCCTTCTATGAAACTCCCTACCCTATGAACTTCGGTGTCGCTAAATATTTCCAATCTTTCAAAACAGCTCTTAAACGCACCTCTTCCAGTGAATACCTCTGAATTTCTTCCCTGTTCATGTTTCGCGGCTCTTAACTATATTCAACAATTGTGTGTGAGGGTATGCGGCACGCGCGTTTTTTTTTGTTTGTGGGTGTGTTGCAGCGCGTGCGCCGTTTTGTGTGAGTGTCATGTTGTGCTAGTCAATAGGTTGGTAGTTATTTGTAATTTAGGATCTATCTATTTATTCATTTAAATAGTTTCGTGATGCGCCCTGAGCTCAAGGATAGAAAAGGAGGCGCTCTATAATATTAGTTATATTATGTTATTATTATTATTATTATAGATTTATATTACTATATTGTTATTATTATTATTATATTATTATTATATTATTATTATTTATTATTATATTATTATTATTATTATATTATCATCATTATCATATCATTATTATTTGTACAATCGCTAATTCCTGCAACCGGACTCCCTGTGCCTGCAATCTACCACGTTTAGGCCAAAAGTGTGACACACAGTAAAGCAAGAGGGCGTCCAATCATTAGGAGTCCGATTGGCATTTGCTGCAAGTCAGTCTAGCTTCTGCCTGTGTCTGTGGGTCAAGGCGAGTAAGAGAGGGATGCTCTGAATGTTCAGACCACCTACATAAAGCCTCCTCCTTGTGGTTTCCCAACCCCCGAAGTTGTAATTCCAAATTTCGCAACGGCCTAAGGCCGGTTTCTGCAGCGAATAGCGCCCCGAAGAGATGTCAACGAGATTGTGACGACAGAAAATAAATTATATCCTGCGCACTGAACAGCAGTACAAGTTCTCCACAAGAAAACTCTTCGGCCATATCTGCAGTTTGGCACAAGTTCCACATTCCAGGAGGACCACATTTTAGTGGGACATTCAGGCCTGTGCCCACCCGGTGCTGAGAGTAACCAGATTCAAAGCATTCTGGCGACACGGGCTACTCAATGTTCAGTCAAAAGGTTTTTAGAAACGGGTGTACGTGCTGTTGAGTCAGAAACCTGCATCACTGCCTACTGTGTTTTGGGGTATCTGGGGGTGAAATGATTAATGATACCACGTCAGCATCAAACATCAACTTAAAGGGGGCACCCTGACGGATGAGGTTTTTTTTTGTGAGAAACACATCGAGATCACATTTGAAACAAACACCATTAACAGAGATCGCAAACACTCACTTTTGCTATGGTTTCCTAGAAATCAAAACCGTCACATCAGCGATTTATCCTTGCGGAGGTGCTGAAGCACATTATTTCACCAAAAGAGAAGGACGAGTACCCCGGCTCTTTTCTAATGGCGCCAAATCGTTGCCACGACATTTCGCAATAGAAACCTTTTTAATTTTTATTATTTTAATTTATATTGTTTAATCTAAAGGAGTTTTCGCTCACAACAAAGGATATAGCTCCAATGTGTTACTGCACTACAAAAAAAGACAAACGATTCAACCATAGTAATGAGTGACCTCCACCCACCCCGTCCAAAAATGGCTACTCTCTCCGGCATCGCCGCCAAGGAGGAATCGCCGTTTGGACTGCTAACTTTAGGAAAACCAGAGCAAAGTGTGTGTTCCGATCCTTGAAAAGGCTGTCTTTCTGGTGATCTCGATGTGTTTCTTGCAAAAACTCATCGTCACGGGCGCCCCTTTAATATGTTAATAAAGCCCTTGCTTACGCCATATTAAACCAGAAAAGAAAACGTGACGCGAAAGCAGATGAGTAGCGGCGACTTACAATAATACAAGCACATCTTGACACTTGTTGAATGAAAAAAAAGCCTTTGAGACTCTCCTTGGTGTTGCTGGCCCAGTAGCCACCCCAGGATTATCCCATATACTCAAATAGTTAATTAATGTCCCCGACTGGTATGCCTGTTCCAGGCCGGAGGACATTAAACGAAACTTTCACTCACATAAGCATAGTTATGTTCGGTAGTGTACTACCTTTCCAGTCACAGACAAATCTGTCTGTCTGTGAAATTCGAGTTGTTTCTACCGGGACCATCGTGTCGACGCCAGTACAGCCACTCATACCAGCACCATCCTTCTTTTTTTCTTGTTTTCTTTTTTTTTTGGGGGGGTGTCTGTGGTATGGTGAGGAAGAGGGACTTGGGAAGAAAAACTAGTTTTCGCGATTTGGTAATACCAGGCAGCGGGATTTCTTCCTGCTAGCTCTTATTGACTGTAGCTGCCGTATATTTTCAGCTTGAGCAAAGCGCACTGGCCAGACTTGCTTTAAAGACCCCTTAAGTCATAAGTCATAAGTTTCTTCATTGTCAATTGGCATTGTACAACGCACATGAAGCTTGTCTTCCACCGTTTGGTAAAATCAAGATATAAAAATATTAAATAAAAGGTTGAAGCATAAATTTAAATTAACAAAATATGTACCTCTCACACCACACCCAATCATTCATCCGCTCGCCGCTATCTTGGTCACTCATCATGCAACCCGCCACCACGTCCGCCTTCATTTTTAACCCTTTCTTTTCTTTTGTTCTTCCTTTCATCCTTTTTTCCTTGTTCCTTTTCTCTTTTTTTTTCTCCCCCCTCCCTTTTTTCCTCCTAACCCCCCCCCCCCCCCTGTTCCTCCCCCCCTTTTCGGTTTTAAAATTATTTTTTTAGGTAGGCTTTCCCCCGCTTTCTTTCATCCTATTGTCTGTGTGTCTGACTGGGATGGACATTTCCAAGAGCCTTAAGTTTTGCTGTTTGATACAAAATGTCTGGGTTTCTGTGTGACCTAATGTTTGGAGTGTGGTTTTATTTGTACGACAATTCATACTGTGTGAATGCTGGTTGCAGTGTGGAGCGAGAGAGAGAGAGAGAGACTGGACAACTTTATTTGACAAGAGAGAGAGAGAGGAGAGGGGAGAGTTTGGGAGGGAGAGAGACGGAGCGAGGGAGAGAGAGAGAGAGGAGAGAGAGAGAAGAGAGAGAGTGTGTGTGTGTGTGTTTTTTGGTGTGTGTTTGTGTGTGTGTGCGCGTGTGCGGCGCGCGCGTGTGCGTGCGTGTGTGTGTGGCGTGTGCGTGACGAGCGTGATGGCATGGTAATATATGCGTGTTTGGCGTATGGCGCATGCATATGTGTGTAGATGTGTGTGTGCGGTGGATAGGGCGTAGTTGTGCATTAAAAAGAGTTACGTGGACAATCCACTTACAACAACAACAATGATCATGATGAAGATTATGATAAAATAATGAATAAGTAAAATGGGAAACCACCACCACTACCAATGCCACTACCGTGCGAAGGACTCGACGCTCAGTTCGATTTTCTTCCTTCAAACTGGAAAAGAAAGGGCGAGGGGCCTGGATTCAGAACCGGGCCACTCGCGCATTTAAATGGTAGGCGAACGTCTACCCAGCTCTGCACTTCTTTCAGCTAGTTCAGTGCCACTTATTTGCTGCGTGGGGGGGGAGAGTATTGAGGGTTGGGGAAGAGGGACTTTGGAAAAAGAGACTAAGTTTTAAACCGGTTTTCTCTCCTTCGAACCGGGTTATCGAACCGTTGTGGTTTTTTAACCAGTACTCACATCACTAGTGTCACCTATGCCAACCACCATATTATTTGTCAGAATATTGACACACACGGACGACCGCACGCGCTGGGCGCACACGCACCACAACCACAATAAAGAAACTTATGACTTAATATCACACACAGCACACACACACACACACACACCCCCCCCCCCACACACACACACAAAGCACACACACACATACACACCCACACAACACACACACACACACACACACACACCAAACACACACCACACACATCACACACACACACACACACACACACACACCACACACACACACACACACAGAGAGACACACACACACTCAACTCAACAAAAGTCAAAACCATACACCACCACAAACTAGAAACAGCTACTCTTGGTTTACAAAACACCCAATCTGCGATGAGAATCGTGTTGTTTTCCACACCAAAAAATGCGGTTAATTCTAAGAAAATCTTACTTTCAGTTTAGCACAGATTTAAAAAACCGGTTCACAAGCAACCGATCAATCCGTTTATCGAACCGGAGACAAAGTATAGCACCGGTTTTTCTGTGTCAAAACCGGTCCCCCCCGCTCCACCTAACCAAACACGGATTTTGTCATAGATTTGCAGTATTGGGAACTACACAAGTATAGTGAACGAAACTAATAGGAATGTCATCAAGAACCTTTTAGTGACAGTATAGTATTTTCATAAGAATACATGAGCCACACAAATGTCATGGTAGCCACAGGCTAAGGTCTACGGTACACGTAACATTACTCACGCGGGAATTCTGTGATATTCTCCCATGAGTGGCAACACAGTGAGTTGTAAGTCACACTTAAGGTCGTGTACACGTTATCATATTCACAACCGATCTAATTTCCCCTGGGAACACAGCGATAGGCCACTCTATAAAATGATACAACTCACTGGTGTTCCATTGGGGAACTAGAAATGTCTAGGAATAATGTAACGTGAGAAAGACCTTTATGAGCATCACTAACACTGCGTTGCCGTGGGGAAATAGAAATATCCCGTGAATTGAATAAGATGAACGTGTTGTTGTATGTTTGTGTACACAGAGACCTTAAGCTGTACGAATGCAGTTGGATAAGTATGGGTCACCCTTAAGCCGGCGACAGCGACTGCCTTATGTGACTCGATCAAATCGTGACGTAGATCAAATTTTGTTTCACGCACAGAAGACGTCACAAGCCATCTAACTCGATCAGACTCGATCATTGAAATTTAGAACCCGCCCTACTCGGTCCTGTCACCTGATTGGGGCCGACTGAGTCAGACCGATCGAGTAGGATGGTATGCAAATAGGTGAAACGTCACGACCTGATCGAGACACATGAGGCAGCCACATAGTCTGTCACCGCCTTTACTCGTTTAGTGAAGGGTATTAGCTTTAGACCTGCCAGTGAAATGTTCACAACGTCACAAGTCACACAACCAGTTTTTACTGTCCAAAAATACATGGAAATACACATTTGTGGTTGCACGTTAAAAGATTAAACAGGGATAATAAACAAGATGACAGCTTCAGAGAATTAAAGACCGTCGTTTTTTTTTTTTTTCACTCAGAATCAATACAATTATTTACGGCGACTTTTGGTTTGTTAATAGTTTGGTTTTTGTCGGGTTTCATGGTGGTGCGTTTGCTGTTGTTTGTTGGTTGGACTTATGTTCGCCTTGTTGTAAATATGTGTCACACAGCTTTTTTGTTTGTGTGTTGTGTTACTGTAAATTGGGACATTCTGGTGCTAAATTTTTATGGTTAGGGGCTTCTTAAGTTTTTGTAATAATGTTTCCTTCTCACTTTATGTATTTGTAAAGCGCTTCTGAGGATGAATTTTTCATCGAAGAGCGCTATATAAATCTTCATTTATTTATATTATTATTATTATTGATTATTATTAGTAGTAGTCGTGTAGTAGTATAGTAGTAGTAATAGTAGTAGTAGTAGTAGTAGTAGTAGTAGTAGTAGTTAGTAGTAATAATAATGGGAATTTATATAGCGCTCTTTCTCACATGAGCTCAGTGCGCTTTACATTGATAACAAGAACATTAAAGGCAAACAAATTTAATCATTAGAGAGTAAAATAAGCACGATGCTTGCAACAGCAAACGTTCTCTTACTTGTCCTGACACACACACACACACACTCACACACACACACACACACACACACACACACACTACACTCACACACAAACACACATGGAGCTAAACACACACACACATAGCACACTAACATACATACATACGCAGTACATACGATTTGGGAGGCCGCACACACAACACTCACACACAAATAATTAAAGTAGAGTGCAATAGTTACGAACATGAACATTCTTAAGAAGAAACATAGATACCATGCACATTCACATTCTCACATCAAGTTTGAATACAATACTGCAAGTTGAATCAAAAATCATACTGCCGTAGATCGACATACCAATTACAATGACTAATTATAATAGACAAATTTTGCAAAAACAAAAATACCCTTCTACCTCATTTACAAGCATTTAAAGTTTACAAAACGTAGACATTCTACATACAAAATACGAATGATAAAATAATTGTAAATACATTTTTTTTACAAGATTTCTGCGATAAAACGCCCCCCCCCCCCCCCCCTCACACGCACACACACAAACACTAATCAATCATAAAATGTCCGAAACAAGTGAGTTTAAGGGCAGAGCGAAAGGCGGAGATAGAGTCAGATGAGACCAGTAGTAGTAGTAGTAGTAGTAGTAGTAGTAGTAGCTAGTAGTAGTAGTAGTAGTAGTAGTAGTAGTAGTAGTAGTAGTTTAAAAATAAGTAGTAGCAGTAGTATTTTGCTGCTGTTGGCTCTGTTGCTTTGGCATGCTTCAATTTTGTTTTATATCATTCTCTGAAGAACTTGATTGTTTCACTACGGCAGTTTCTTCGAGTAAGGCCTACATTATGCACAAACTCGTTCTTTTAGTTGTGCAGGAATACAGTTCACATATAAACCCGTCATGTAGTTTTTGTTTGTGGCTCTAGCCACAAACCTATAACTCACTTTGTCGGTCGGGTCGGTCGGTCGGTCGATCTGTCGGTCCAAAATTTTCGCACATATTGACAAAATTGTCGCACTTCAAATCGAGGCTACACTTCAAAATGAGGCCACTCTTTAAAATGATGTATTTTAAAAGCGTACAAAATAATAAACATACGTAATACAGACACTACAACAGACACGACGAGTATGCGGTGCTTCTTTCGATGAGTATAAGTAGGATACATAGTTTTAAATGTTTTTCAAAAGATATAAAAAGTTACCAAATGGTGCAGAGATTAAAATTATTGAAAAGCCAGGGGAGGTGACTCATGATTGGAGTGGTAAAAATAGACCGCGTGCCACAAACTATTGCGATTTCGCGCTTGTTATCAATATATCTTTAAAACGCAGCAAAACATTATAAATCGACTCTTTCACTATTATCTTCCTAACCATGAAAACGACGTAGATGACTTTTCGCGATCGGTTTTTAAATGGAATGGATCAAATGATTTTGCTCTTGCCTGTTACTTATTTTTCCAGACATTCGATGCCAAGTCATATGCGGGTTCCAAACCCTTTAACAAATAGGTCTAACGACAGTTGAGGTGTATATCAGTAATAAATGCCTATTTAGTGAGTGAGCACTCAAGAAAACAATAGACACGTCCTTTCCTGAACTAGCAGTAAATCAAAGAAGCAGTGCCATGGAAAACATGTCTCTCTGTGCAGGCGTGCAACCATTATCACGAAGGAAATAATATGTCAATAAGAAAAGTGAAAAGCACATTATACGGAGGACATACACGATGCGCATGTATTCCAGTAATTCGGGTAAATAGCACACAACGAGACGCACACACACACACACATACCCACACATATATTTTGTGCACATAAAGGAGGAGAAACGTCGCGCGCGTGCACTGCGCACATACAAACAGACACACACTCAGTACTCACTCGACATATACGACACACGTGACACACATAAAACATGCGTGGTGCGCACACACAAATGAAACAAACACACACGTGGGTTTGCAACTTGTTTCTGTTTTCTTACACACACACACAACACACACACACACACACATGCACACACACATATACACCACACAGAACACACACAGCACATAGACACAACACACAAACACACACACACACACACACAAACACAACACACACACACACCAACATACACACATATATACACATATATATACACACACCACACACACACACACACGAACACACCCACACACACACACGCACAAAAACACGCACACACACACACACATTTACACACACACACACTCGCGGTCGCACACGTGCACGCGTGGGTTTCTTTGCACATTATTTGTTCTTACTGGATTTAATTATGCATTTCAGTTTCTTGCCTATTAGATGAAGATGTATGGAGCAGAATTTTGCATTTTCATGCAACAAGCATGGACATTTGGCATGATAGTTTCTTATGATGTGCTTTATCAATTTCTGGCGAACAGTTAATTGATTTTTAAAATAGTCTAGTTCTGTGCATTTTCAACGTAGCAAGCATGACATTTGGCATGATGGTCTTCTTATGGTGTGTTTATCAATTCCTGACGTAGGGACATTTTCAAATCAGCCTTTAACCCATTCAGTGCCAAAGGCATTTTGATCACGGACAGTTATAATTAAGCAAACATTCTAGCAAGGGACTAATGAGGCAAACTAAGCATAACCTTTTTTTAAGGTAAGTGAAAAAAAGCTAACTGTTGAAAGTACTTTTAGACTGATATATCCCATAATTTACTGTCAGTCTACACAATAAAGCAATAACGAAAGGATTAATACGCCCATAGTGCCTTATTGCCTCCCTGAACCCCTCTCCAGTTAGACATAGGCCTACTCAATGAAAATGATTGCTTACTGCTAAAAACAATGCCTGCTATCAATTTGTTAGGGCCTACACAACCAAACTTTTTAGTATCTCCATCAGCACGAACACCCATTTAATAATGTTAGTGCGAGTCACAGAAAAGAGGGGGGGGGGGGCCGCGTTCAACACCCCATGACCAGATTCCCTTATTACAATTCAAACTCAAAAGGTGATTGAGATTGGCAACACATCAGAATTGAACACTTGTATTCAAGCATGTGGCCAAGAAGAACGTTAGCATTAGCAGGACTTAATATCGATGGCTTGGAGTCAAAACGGACTATATTTAGATAGTCCATTGACATATTATTCAATTTAGTACGAAAACTAATAACTTGTATCAAACAATGAATGCAGAAATATAAAAAGGTGGTTTTTAGCTTTTTTTATATTTCAGCAGTCTTTTTTTATGCAAGTTATTAGTTTTCGTAACTAAGTTTGAATAATATGTCAATGGACTATCTAAAGATAGTCCGTTTTGACTCCAAGCCATCGTTATATTTGAATACACATATATACATGTCCTAAGCACTGAAGGGTTTAGAAGTTTGGGTTTTGTGACCAAGATGTATGCAGTTCCTAATGGCTGCACATCTGTTTTTCAATCTCTAAGCTTAACAATCTTCTACAATCGATCAATCAACCCATCTCTTGTATTTGTTTCAGTAAAGAGTAACTCGGTTTGTGCGATGGGGTAAAAACAATACAAGACAAAATAACCACATTTCAATTTATAACTTGTTTAATATTCATAAAGTAAGAAGCACATCAACACACCACTCACACAACATACATAAAAAAGAAACATTATACCTACCCACATCACAACCTCTTCAGTTCAAGACATCAACTTTTATGAGTACATCTAAGTGTCCTCTCAAGTCCTGTACAATGTTTACAAATGTTGATGCCAGTAATGAATTTATCCTGGTGCTTAAGAGCATTCCTTACAGTTTTGAAGAACTATCTAACGCTTTCCACCCATCCCATATGTTTTCCAGTGCCAGATGGTAGGGCATCCGATCAAAACAAATGACACAATCAGTGCATAGGTTCACCTGTCTTCCGTTACAACATTTGCAATATAGGCACTCTTCGGCATTGATTATAAATCAAACCCCAACCGTCACTGAACAAAACCCAGTTATTTTCAATAGACGCATTTAAAAATGAGCAGTACAGCGGAAATCTCAACCCCTCTCAAACGGAAAGCTTGGGGAGATTATGTCCAACCTTATTTCGATGCAGCTGGACTAATCGTTAAAATTGGGGACCCTACTGTGATTATTTTGGGGATGTGGGGCAATTTTATGATAATATTAATCATGTTTCGTCTTCCCAGTTCCACATTCAGTGTCTTCTTTATACTTCTGGCTGTGTCTGACCAGTTCGTACTCTTCGGCCCACTTGAACGCTTCCTACACATGGTGTTCCGTGTGCCCAGTTTTAGGGATCTAGGCTCTTGGCAGTGTAAGGTATATTTTGTTTTACTTCGCCTAGCGTCACCTTTATCGTCATGGATGCTTGTGTCACTCACCATGCTCAGAGCCGCTTCTGTACTGTGGCCCCTTCGCGTCAATGTTGTGTGGACGAAGGGAAAGTCACGAGCCACTGCTGGGATAGTTATCCTTATCCTCGTTCTTATGAATTGTCACTATCTATATGGACTAGGCATAATCGACGGCACTTGCAGGGTAACTGCCCCAGAAGTATACCGGTGGATTCTGCATTTCATCTGGACTTGGATACGTCTAGCACGGTACTGTTTTGTACCTTTCGTACTGTTGGTCATTAGCAACGGCATTCTGCTCTGGACAATAATCGCATCCAGCAAAGCAGGCAGACGTCTTCCTGTGCAGCAAGCCGCCCAGGTTTCCAGACAACAGAAAGTGTCTTCCTTGACCGTCACTTTGGTTTCAGCTACCGCTTGTTTTCTGCTACTGACCACACCAGTCGCTACGTACACCCTGGCAGTCGAACATGTTGACTGGACTGACCCTATTACTACCGGGCACTACTGGGTCTTCATTGCAGTCAGTCATGTTCTGTCGCATTCAAACAGTGCCATCAATTTTTACCTGTACTGTTTCACTGGTAGTAGGTTCAGAGCAGAGTTTCTAAAGATAGCGCTCGATGTGTTTCGTCTATTCTATAAGACAAATGATTTTCGTTTCGGAAACAACGCTGTCCAACATTAAAATGCTAAAAATGCTTCATCTTATGAAGCAAGCATAGTAATGAAAGGATTAGTCATGGATCCCATTTCTATCAATAGATAACTGCAAATCTACACTCTTGTAAATATGTCCATGTTTAAATCTTCTTAGTATTTTGATTTTATGATGTAAAACATGCACCAAATTAGGAAAAAGGATTTTCTCTTCGTTTTGTTTTTCTGTCTGGGTTTATTTGTGTGTGTGGAATAAATGCGTTTAAAGAAAACAAAATACAAGATTACATACCAATGAACAAGAAACACCCGAAGGTGCTGATGGGACCCAGAGATGCACTGGCCCCACCTGTCCTACCAACACAAGAGCAGGAGATAAGATAAAAGATAACATACCAAACTGTAACCGTCTGAGTGAAACAACAGAAGTCGAAGACATAAATAAAAGGAATTGAGTCAAACAAAGGCAAGTAAATAAACTAGATAGCTTATGTTTGCCTTTCAGAGCAAACATGCAAGGATTCTACCCTTACCAACCTTTTCTCTCCCCACTCCTGGTTCGAATTTATATTGGAAGTATTGCTAATCTATAGTTATTAATCAGTCAAAATCTGACTGTATTACGTCTAGCCGTTGAAGATTGAATCGCAGCCCAATTTGCCCGTTACGGGCCAAAATTCAGCTAATCGCTTTGAAACGGAAAATGTTTTTATACCAATCAATCAATCTTAATCAAAATCGGATTTTTAAAAATAGAAATCCAGAAATTTGAAATCTATGAATATAACGCAACCAGATTTACATCAATTTGAATAACTTCCAAACTGTCCAATACATCATTACCAAACATCTTAAAGACCTTGGCCAGAGTAAGGGCTACAGTACCCATAATGTTAGTTTTTTACATAACCTCCGGTTTGATTATTCAGTGACTCCAATGGCAGCCGCCTGACCCTGGCTGGGGCACTTCCGGTCAGTACTTACGGTTGGATATTTATACCGGCGGTATTGCACGTATCTCTTTAATAAATACTGAAAATATGAACGCATTCACTGTAGCTGTTTATGAGTTATTCAGGATTAAAACTTGGCCAAATTTGGTCATGTTGGCCATTTCGGCCAAAACGTGGCCAATCATTTTGATATTGCAAATTTTACGTAAGAATAATTCTTTTAAACTTTCCTGCACATTTCATTAAAATCAGGTAAAAAGAAAACATTTCCACAAATGGAAATCAGTGAAATGGAAATAGGTTTACATAAATTTGAATACCTTCCAAACTATTTAACATATTATCACCAAACTTCTTTCCGCACTGGGCCACAATATCCAAAAGTTTGTTTTGTGACGGCATTTCCTGTTTTGGCTATTCCGTGAACCAAATGAAAGCTGCCTGACCCTAGCTGGGGCACTTCCGGTTGGTACTTCCTGTTTGCATTTATACCTGAAGTGTTGGAAAGTTATTTTTAAGTATATACTGAAAAAATAAAGGCATTCACTTCAGCCCGTTTTTGAGATATTCAAGATTGTAATGTTGCCGATTTTGCCGTTTTTCGTACATATTTTACCGAAAAATCGGCGACATCGTTTACTACTGCACATTTGGCAATCCCTTAATGCCCGACAACTTTCCTGAAAATTTCAGCCAAAATGGACGAAATAAGGGGAAGGAAAAGAAGAAAAAGCAGAAGAAAAACTCTTACAAATGCAAATGCAATAGTATTCTACCGAAAGGGTAGAATCCTAATATATAAATAAATAAATAAATAAATGAATAAATAAATAAATCCTCATGCAAATTCATAAATGTATAACTAAAACAAGGGTTCCACACACTGCTTTACATTGTTCACTTCACTTAATATTCGTTGAAGATTGTTGTCAAGGCTCAGTAATCTTTCATCCATGCTGGGGGTTTTAAGAACGTAGAGTGTACCTGCAATTCGTGCTGCATCCTTTTTAAAATGCCAGTCTATAAATGGCATTACGTTTGGCTACAGATCTTGTTGAGCCACAATGTCAAGCACCTAACGCTGAGAAAATAATCCAAAAGAGCGTCAACACTACGAAACAGCGCACAGAAATACTCAGAATCAACTTTGCATGTGTCGATATTGTCATGTTTTGCACGGATCTACATGCACAGTCACAGTCACAGACGAATAGCACGTGTTTTCCACATCAACGAATCAGTATGGCAACCCATTGTTTTGTTCATGCGATTTTTGTGTGACTGATGAGGAAAGGAAAGGAGTGGGGGGGGGGGTAAATTTTGACCAAATGACAACTTTTTCGTTGCCACTGGGATTAACGTGTGCTAAGTGTATGGGCACACGGGACCTCGGTTTATTGTCTCATCCCGAAAGACTCCACATTCAGACCGTAAGGCCTAGTACAGAGTGAGAGGAAAAAATCCCCTGTACCCAGGTTTCGAACTCGGGTTTATTGTATACGAGTGAACGCGTTACCTCTGTGCCACTATGAAAAAGTAAAGTTTTTTTGAAAGTCTCTTTACAGCTTCCTTGAGGCTTCAATGCTTTGAATCCCGATTATCTACAAGGCCCAAGACAGGCTTAAGTGGAGAGCATCAACAAGGCTATGCGCCAAGACCTTCGAAGCTGCCAGGAGAGAGGATGATTGTGGAGGACAAGCCGAGCAAAACGAAAGCTTCAACTGCACAGACCACACAACACACACACACACACACACACACACACACACACACACACACACACACACACACACACACACACACACACACACACACAC
>CM065681.1:16598279-16610779 GCA_017654935.2 Phymorhynchus buccinoides | reverse complement strand
TTCGCTCAAATTGACGGTTGCTCAATAACCATCTGCTTACATAAACAACTTGACCTTCATGACAGAATGCTCATTACGCCCTCAGTTCCCTTGCCCTTTACGTGATTAGACGTTTAGTCCTCTGCTCCACTAAGACCACATTAACTATGGTCATTTTCTGGAAACCCCTGCACTGGACACTAACTGGACACGACTAATTATAGCAATCAGGATCACCTGGCGAGGAAGATTACCGGTGCACTGTTCGAGTTGTTAGCCTGATGTGATTGTTGGTCGTTGTTGTGCAGGGTCTAGTTTCTCTAGATAACGGTCGCCGCGCGAATAACGCTTACGCCAAACGGGGCCTAAGAAACACTTTAGAAAACGTTTGCGGAAGAATATTACAAGTCTCTTGTCTGATTGGTCCAAAAAAATTATTATTTTAAGCAAACTTTAATGGACCAATCAACAACAAGAAACGTATTCACCCCCTACTAGTTCCGGATAGTTCGCCGCTTGCTCGGTGTTTGTAGCAAGAGCAAAACGCCACGCGAACTATCGGCAAACGAAGGGTGTTTCTTAGACCGTTTTTGCCGATTTGCGCTCAACATTACGTAACGTTAGCCCTTGTGAAGCGGCCCCCATGAGGCCTTGCTCTACATATTCAACTTTAATCGTACGACTTTTATGTGAAGCATACATCTTATGAAATACTACGGTCTACATGAATCTGATGAAACCCTACTCGTTTTGTTCACTATATTAATATAGAACCCCCCCCCCCACCCCTCTCCCCCATAATACGAATTTGATGAACTATCTGTATTTTTGTTTTTGATATTTCATCAGATTCGTGTATTGAGAAGAAAAAAAGACTAATTTAGTGAACAAAACGCGAGGATTTCATCAACTTAGTCCAAACGATGCTTTTTGTTTGCTTGGAATGTTTTAGCCGTCTCAAATAATTAATCAAATGAATAATCTCGTTTTCTATGCGATTTAGAGCCTGTTGGGAGTGTGAATCCTTCTCATCGCCTTTAGTTCGATGGTTTTGTTTCCTTCTTTGTTTCTTGTATTGATGAGAAACGAATGCGCAGCCAGGCGAAAGAAAGGGCTATTGTATATGAGAGAGAGAGAGAAGAGAGAGAGAGAGGAGAGAGAGAGAGAGAGAGAGAGAGAGAGAGAGAGAGAGAGAGAGAGAGAGGAGAGAGAGAGAGAGAGAGAGAGAGAGAGAGAGAGAGAGAGAGAGAGAGAGAGAGAGAAGGAGAGAGTGAAAACTTGAAAACTTAAAGTTTATTTTCCAAGGATATAGATTTTCCAATCTGTCCTTGATACATAAAATACTAACACAGAACACAAACATGCAAGCAAGGCATGAGAGAGAGAGAGAGAGAGATTGAAAACTTGAAAACTTAAAGTTTATTTTCCAAGGATATAGATCTTCCAATCTGTCCTTGATACATAAAATACTAACACAGAACACAAACATGGCAAGGCATGAGAAGAGAGAGAGAGAGAGAGAGAGAGAGAGAGAGAGAGAGAGAGAGAGAGAGAGAGAGAGAGAGAGAGAGAGAGAGAGAGAGAGAGAGAGAGAGAGAGAGAGAGAGAGAGAGAGCATAATTGTATGTGAACATTTGTGCGTGCGTAAGCTCATCTCTCTTTCTCTCTCTCTCTCTCTCTCTCTCTCTCTCTCTCTCTCTCTCTCTCTCTCTCTCTCTCTCTCTCTCTCTCTCTCTCTCTCTCTCTCTCTCTCTCTCTCTCTCTCTCTCTCTCTCTCTCTCTCTCTCTCTCTCTCTCTCTCTCTCTCTCTCTCTCTCTCCTCATCCCGTTTTCTTTGTTGGATCTTGTTTCTCCGCTGACCTTAGTATGTGGGATTGTAATCAAGATATAACAAAAAGGTAAACATACCACACTTCCCCATTAGCTAATATAAATTGGAGTTGCCACATCGAACGAAATTCGATATCATTGATGAAAAACATTATAATATCGTTAGTGGGGGACCACTCGTTTTCTGGAATAAAAGAACACATTGTTGAACTGGTTGTGTTTTTTTAACACTATGAACAATGTGTACATCAACACCTGTATCTGTCTGTTACTCTCTGTTGGAGGAAGGGGGTCTGTCTGTCTGTCTGTCTGTCTCTCTCTCTCTCTCTCTCTCTCTCCCGGTCTCTCTCTCTCTCTCTCTCTCTCTCCTCTCTCTCTCTCTCTCTCTCTCTCTCTCTCTCTCTCTCTCTCTCTCTCTCTCTCTCTCTCCCCCTCTCATCCCCCGTGAACTAGTCCCTGTTTATTTCTGAAACAATTAGCGCTTCTGTCTGCCCTAAGGAGATCAATCCATCGGCTTATATCACTTCCCTGCATCAAATAAGAAGCAACATCTATTTTTGGTGCGTGTTGGCGAGAGAGCATGAGACAGGTAGAAGGACCGAGCGAGTTTCGTATTGCTATGAAACGGCCTGTAAGTGGAACGACGCCTGGTGCTAAGGGATAAGGACGACAACTCCACCTAAACAGTTAGCCAATTAGCCTCATAAACGTAAACACACGTACGTACACGCACACACACACAACCATACGCGCGCGCGCACGCACGTGCCCACGCACGCACACACAAACGCACGCGCGCGCACACGCACACATTCACACACACACACACACACACACACACACACACACAAACACGCGCGCGCGCACGCACGCACACACACACACACACACACACACACACACACACACACACACACGCACACACGCACACACACACACACGCGCACACGCACACACGCACACACACACACCAAAACACTGCTGCTTTCACATTTTCAGAATTACATAAAACCGAAGTAGCATTAAAGCCATTTTAATTTGCTAAGAGACAACAGCCTTTGAATTTGCTACTGGCAATAACAACAAAACGTACAAAAGATTAGGCCTACGTGATATTAAATTGGGTAAACAGAGAAACCAATCTACGCAGAAAAAAATATATAACACACGTAAAATCAAATCATTTAGATGCACACTAACATTGTTGTAGAATGTAGGCCTTTCGAGTGACATTCTAATCTCACACAAGATTTTTTTTTTTTGGGGGGGGAAATCGTTTATAATGTTGCCTCGAGTAGAGTTGTTTGCAGTCCAACAGACAGACAAACAAACAGAAGCACAAACAGACAAGCAAAAATAATAATCCCATAATCAGAATTGAAAATACAGTTACACTTCCCCCCACGCTTGTCCATCTCATCTAAATCTTCTCCCCCCCCCCCCCCCCCCCCCCCCCCCGCGGGGATTCTGGGGGGTCTTTTGCATAAATAGTTCCCCCACCTTCTGGAAGTTCTGTGCTTGAAAAACTTCCTCTAATCTGTCACTCTCTTTGACTCTGCCTTTTCCCTCTGCTTGCTATCGTGAACTATCTTTCTGCCTTTCTGGTCCATTCTCCTGACTTTTTTCAAGAAACACTTTCAAAAAAGATTTCCTCCAGCCGAAGTCGGACATGCTGGGTCCTAACTATTTCTTACTTAGGCGCATAACGGCAGCATGACGCATCTGCGCTCATAGTTGACAGGAAACTGTCTGAGCGATCGAAGAAGAAGAAGAAGAAGAAGAAGAAGAAGAAGAAGATCTAAATATTCGACACTCACTCGCTTCGTTAGATCTTTCTTTCTTTTTACTATTTCCTACCTTGCAACCATTGTAGGACAAAACAACCCAGTAAGTCTGAATCTGGTGCCAGAGAATCGGTCAATGGTGGTACTTAGTGTCCACCCCTGCTCTGCCGATGACAGTAACTATGGAGGCACTGTTGGCTCCAATGCCATGGGGGTACTGCCTGCCAGAATAGTAGGGGAACCCGCCAGAACCAGCCAGTAGTAGGTCTTGCAATCCCTCCCCTATCAATTTGCTGTCTACCTTCTGCCTTATCAGTCTGTCTGTCTGTCTGTCGGTAGCCACGTGTGTCAGTCTGCCAGGTATCTCTGTCTGTTCATCCGTCAATCTGTCCGTCTGTCAGTCTAAGCTTATCCGTCTGTCAGTCTCTGTATGTCAGTCTGTCAGTATGCCAGTCTCTGTCTGTCAATCTATCAGTGTGTGTCAATCTGTCAGTACGTCAGTCTCTGTCAATCTGTCAGTCCGTCAGTCACTGTCAATCTGTAAAATTATCAGTATGTCAGTCTCTGTTGGTCTGTCACTCTATCACTCTCTGTAAATCTGTCAGTCAGTCTCTGTACATCTGGCACTCTGCCAATCTGCCAATCTTTGTACATCTGGCACTCTGACAGTCTCTGTAAATCTGTCACTCTGTCAAACTCTGCAAACATGTCAGTCTGTCTATCTCTGTAAATAGGTCAGTATCTGTCTGTCGATCTGTCTGTCTTCACCTGTCTCGGTCTTTCTGTCTGCATGTCTTTGTCACCAACACCTTACTGCAGTGGAAACCCATCAGCGAACGCTTGCTTTATGTCAGACTGAATTCCAAGTATGCCAAGTTATCCATCGTTGTGACTTACACACCCATCGACAACGCGGACGACGAGGACAAGGACCAGTTCTACGGCGCACTTCAGGCGACACTAGAGGACATCCCAAGGCATGATGTACTACTCCTGATGGGAGATTTCAACGCAAGAGTCGGTAGCAACAACAGAAACACAGAGAGAGTCATGGGACGGCATGGTCTAGGTGACATTACTGACAGTGGGGAGCGACTGGTCAGTCTCTGCGAGGAAAATGATCCGGTAATGGGCAACACACTCTTCGCACACAAGACCATTCACAAACTGACCTGGACATCACCAGACGGAATAACACAAAGCCAGACCTACCATATCATCATCATCAACAGCAAGTGGAGGCGTTCCCTACAAGACGTACGCGAGATGCAACAGGCCGAGATTGGTAGTGACCGCAACCTACTAGTAGCAAAGCTGACCGTTAAGCTGAGGAAGGCAAGGTTTGGGGACAGCAGGAGTCAGAGATTCGACGTGGCCAAGCTGAAGACCCGACAGTAAAGGATGAGTTCAGCATCGCGCTGAGGAACCGCCTCAGCATCCTCCAAGACGAACCGGCGCTGACCATCGACAGCTTCAACAAAACCATGTATAAGACAAAGGTCTTGGCGCCCGCGTTTAGCTTAGCACCTACATCCTGAGCAAACCTAGCTTGGAATAACATTCATTACATAATCCTCCGTCTTGTGGCTCTGCGTCGAAGAATGCTGTCTTAGTTCTTTTTTTGTAGAATGCCCTTTGTCCATTCAGCCCAAAACTCAAACGATCATTCGGAGACTGCTTGGCTGTGGAGAGGGGAAGTATTGTTGTGTTTTCTATGTTGTTTGAAAAAGACATTTTTGTTGAAATATTACATGTTCTGTTTTGTCTCGTCAATAAACTAACGTCACTCTGCACTTGTTGTGTATTTGTTTGTGTGGTACTTTGGTCAGTGACGCTGCAGTCTGTTTCAGTTTGTTCACAAGATGTTAGAACTAATGTTTTGAGTCTTCTTTCCGGAAGCAGAAACAAAACTTGAAACGAAAAC
Source organism: Phymorhynchus buccinoides (assembly GCA_017654935.2). NCBI lineage: Eukaryota > Metazoa > Mollusca > Gastropoda > Neogastropoda > Raphitomidae > Phymorhynchus > Phymorhynchus buccinoides. The sequence continues at coordinate 16,605,262 of CM065681.1, read as the reverse complement.
AAAGTAATTATGTTAACAGTGGATAGCCTTGCAACTCCTTCAAGACGCTTCGTGATGGAAGTTTAACGTGTTGGGGTTTTCCTCCTAGCACGCATGAAGGGGGTGTAATCCTAAGCCAGCACACGCTACTACACATACAATAACATACTGTTACACCGCGTGTTCTGTCGAGATGCTTGCTCCTCGGGCTAAAGGTAAAGAGCTCGTTGGGCAGTTTACATTCATTCTACTGTTGTATTTTTGTATTCAGCATCATCTAAAACAAATCTGTTTCTACTGTAAATTTTTCTATGGTATTGTTCCTTCTCGTTTTTAAATCTTTCTTTCAAATATTGTTGTGCTAGTTCCCGCTTTCTTTCTTCTCTTTTGTTCTGTTTCATTATTATTATTGTTGGGACTGTTCCCCATGTTCGTCCGTGATGCTTTCATACATAACTGTATGCATATTAGTATGCCTATGCATTTCGAGGGCCGGGTGTTTACTACAAGCTTTATAGCGTGTTTGGTTTTAGAACATGCTGGGAAGTATGCAATCTTTATGTGTTAGTGAAAGCTTGTTCAAACCAATCAATACCAATTCCGTTATTACCATTATTATCAGTATAATACATTATAATAAATGGTGACCTAGCACCACGAAAGGGACATTAAGTCGCTGGGCTAGTTTCATACAAAAGGCTTGCAAAGCAAAAAATCTCTTCTTTTTTTTAAAATCAAATTTGAGTTGTGGGTATTTTCGTGGTTATCTAACATCTTATCTTTCATATTTATAAAGGATAATAATGGCCTTATAAGTGTTTTAAAATGAGTAGGTCAATGCATTTTCTACAGCTAGGCTAGACTTTAGACTGTGTTCTCTCAAAATGGCCGACGCTCACCCTACAAAATTTAAATGCTCATAACTCTGGAACAGAAAAAGATACAAGAATGGTTCTTGTATCATTAGAAAGAGAATTGTCTGACGTTTTCAAATGTATATTTTTCTCAGAATGGTCAGTTTGAAACTTAATGTCCCTTTCGTGGTGCTGGGTCACTTAATGAGTATTAGAGGAACAGTGTGCCCGTGCTCAACTCTGTCGTCGTTCTGTAGAAGCTTAGGCTGAGCTGACATGGAGCACACCGTTAGCACAACGACAATAGCCAGCAGTGACTGTGGTCGCTGTACGGGAGGAAGGGAAAACGGGAAGCATTTCAAAGCGAATGCTTCATTTTCAATAGGTCCTATTACAAATCAACAAATACAAAATTGTAAAGTTTTAACAAATTAAGTGCGCAAATAGGCCTAAACACGCACAAACGCGGCGCGCCTCGCAATCACACGCACTCACATACATGCTCGCACGCACGTACGCACTAGCATATGCACACATGCATGCATGCACGCAGACACATACGCACTCAAGCATGCTCTCTCTCTCTCTCTCTCTCTCTCTCTCTCTCTCTCTCTCTCTCTCTCTCTCTCTCTCTCTCTCTCTCTCTCTCTCTCTCTCTCTCTCTCTCTCTCCTCCTCCCTCCCTCCCTTTTCTTCTCATTTCTGCATGTACATATATTATTTAGCTTTCTTGTTTGATTTACTTTATTTTTCTCCAGTGCTGGGTGTAAAAAAGCATGTAACTTGCTTATCTCATGTTCCCTGGTTAAATAAAATGTTGTTCTCGTTTTCGTTCTCTCTCTCTCTCTCTCTCACTCTCTCTCTCTCTCTCTCTCTCTCTCTCTCTCTCTCTCTCTCTCTCTCTCTCTCCCTCTCCCTCTCTCTCCCACCCCCCCACACACACACACACACACACACACAACAACAACAACAACAAACATACGGTATTTATACGGCGCTGAATCTTGATATAAATCAAATCAAAGCGCACACACACGTTAGCATTCATAACGCATTCAAACAAAAATGCAATACAAAGCGAGCACACACGTTTGACATAAATGGTATACAGCAGAAACAGACCTAAAGGCAAGAGAGAGAGAAGAGAAAGAGAGTGGAGCCTCATACACGCACGCACGCACACGCACGACTTTGCAGCCGCTCGGCGATGCACTTGCGCCAAGCGCAGTTTGCTACAATTGTAACATTTTGCTACAATTGTAACATTTTGATTGAACATTTTCAATTCTAACATTTTGACGCGTTGTAACATTTTGCCCGGGGCGCCTCGCGCAAAATGTTACAATCAATCAATCAATCAATCAAAACATCTTTATTATCTCTGAAAAGAGAAATTGCGTCCAGGTGCCACGATTATAACATAGACATTGACATTAAACATGCAATAAAATACATTGAACGGTTATAATATGGCATAGAAGATTAAAGGTATAGAGCACACATGCATTATCATATTTACAAGCACAATTTAAAATGCAAAGAAATGTATGATATCTAATTGAACAAAGACCAAAATCACAGTCATAGACGTATTGCACACCTTCAGGGTACACACTCTATTTCACCCCCCCCCCCCTCTCCCCTCCCATACACTCACACTTTATTTAAACACACATGCTGGCGATCAGTAAGAGGCAACAATTTTGAAAGATTCATGATGGGTTTAAGAAATGGATAGAGGAAGGGATAAAAGATTTCTGGGCCCTGGATTTCAGTTGAAAAGTTCTGTAGCGGCGTCCTGATGGTAAAAGATCATAGTGTTTGTTTAAAACATGAGAAGTATCAATTGCAATCTGCCTGGCCTTTTGCTTTGCGCGTCTTTCATACAACTCTTGCATTCCAGTCTCTCTCATCCCAACAACCTTGCTGCACACATTCACTACATCGTGAATTCTAACAAAATTGTAACATTTTGCCGCAGGCTTTCCGTGCAAAATGCTACAACGCGTGAAAATGTTACAATTGTAACATTTTGCGCGAGGAGCCCCGGGCACCTCACGCAATTTGTTACAGTTGTATCATTATGCCGCGCTGTAACCTTTTGCGCTGCCACAGACACACTTTCACATCTCTTCTCATTTTGGGGTTGAATTCAGTAGCTCTTCTGTCATTTTTGGTTGTTGTAAAGTTGCAAAGCTTTTGTTTTGTGTTGAGGTTTTTTCTTGTTTGTTTTATGTGTGTCTTCTTTATTATTTTGTTTGAAATATCGATCCGTTGGGTTTTTTCAACAACTGGTCGCAGGGCTTCTGATTAGTTTATAGAGGAATTGCCTTAAGGGGTACGCTAACCCCCTGTTTAGAATTTAAACGGGGTATTTTCACCCCCAGTTGCAAAATTTAAGGGGTAAAGGCGAAAACATGGGATAAGCTCCATCTCCTGTAAATCTCCCACCCCACCCGATGTGCAATGAGCTTTCGACGATTTGGACTTTCTGCGCGATCCAGTAGAACTGATTTTAGATCTAGCCCAGACAGCTTGTGGCAGAAAGGCCTAACAGACGATTGAAATACGTAGAACGTCATTAACCTACTGATAAGTAACGGTTGTGTTCATCATTTTAATGCGTCATCTCACCCCCTAAATGAGATTTTAAAGGATAAATCTCGCGCACAGTTTCATATTCGAAGGGGTGGTTTGATAGCTCTATTGTGCGTAAATACGCACAATCTGTACGTTTTCAAAAGAAGAAGAAGAAGTTTCCAGCACCAACCTGTTCTTGCTTATCCGTGCGTGCGTTGTTGTTGTTTCAAGCGTTGCTGGGTGGCTCTCTCCTGGTCGTGTCGCACCTGGCTCGGGGATTTCCTATGATGATACTGAAACTGAGTTCGTCGGTTCAGCACAGGCTCCGCCATTTTGGTTGTTGACATTTCGTTGAACGGTTTCAGTCGAAGAATTATGGCGGTACTGTTGTCACTGCCACCCGTTACCTTCCAACTGGACACTGAATTTTCGGTCAGACGAGCGGCGAGAGTTGATTGAACAGCTCTTGGAAGGTCAATTGCTGTCATTTTCACAGGAAATTTCACAGGAAAATTGGAAATTTCGCCGCAGTTCAAAACAATGGCAGCCAGTCGCTTTGGTCAGGCCAGGTCACTCTGTGTGTGTGTATGGGTGTGTGTTTGCGTGTGTGTATGTGTGCGTATGTGTGTGTGTGTGTGTGTGTGTGCGTGCATGCGTGCGTGCGTGTGTGTGTGTGTGTGTCTGCGTACATGCGTGCGCGCGGGTGCGCGCTTGCGCGCGCGCGCGCGCGCGCGCGCGTGTGTGTGTGTGTGTCTGCGTACGTTCATGTGCGTGTGTGTTTGTGTAGATAGGTTTTCCGGGTAACTCTATATGTGTGTGTGTGTGTGTGTGTGTGTGTGTGTGTGTGTGTGTGTGTGTGCGTGTGCGTGCGTGCGTGCGCGTGCGTGCGTGCTTGCTTGCGTGCGCATCTGTGTATGTTGATCAAATAAAAACCAAACCAAAAGATTCTTGTAAATGTGGGTGGGTTTGAAACACCTTCCTTAGCCGCAAGTGATCTTACCGATGAGAAGTCTTGGTGTGTGCAATGCGCGTGTTTGCCTAGCCTTTGTGGCTACAAACAAGCACGAGCACACACATCCACAAGCACGCACGCACACACGCGCGCACACGCACACATACACACACACACACACACACACACACACACACACACACACACACACACACACACACACACACACACACACACACACACTGAACTGATTTTGCCTGGAAAGGTTTTTTTATCAACTTGGGGATGCCTGATTCTCCGTTGACTGATTCTATCTCTGTGCTCCATGTCAGCTCCGTATAGACTGATTCTGCCTCTGTGCTCCATGTCAGCTCCGCATAGACTGATTCTATCTCTGTCCTCCATGTCAGCTCCGTATAGACTGATTCTATCTCTGTGCTCCATGTCAGCTCCGCATAGACTGATTCTATCTCTGTGCTCCATGTCAGCTCCGTATAGACTGATTCTGTCTCTGTGCTCCATGTCAGCTCCGCATAGACTGATTCTATCTCTGTCCTCCATGTCAGCTCCGTATGGACTGATTCTATCTCTGTGCTCCATGTCAGCTCCGCATAGACTGATTCTGTCTCTGTGCTCCATGTCAGCTCCGTATAGACTGATTCTGTCTCTGTGCTCCATGTCAGCTCCGCATAGACTGATTCTGTCTCTGTGCTCCATGTCAGCTCAGCATAGACTGATTCTATCTCTGTGCTCCATGTCAGCTCCGTATAGACTGATTCTATCTCTGTGCTCCATGTCAGCTCTGCATAGACTGATTCTGTCTCTGTGCTCCATGTCAGCTCTGCATAGACTGATTCTGTCTCTGTGCTCCATGTCAGCTCCGTATGGATTGATTCTGTCTCTGTGCTCCATGTCGGCTCCGTATAGACTGATTCTATCTCTGTGCTCCATGTCAGCTCTGCATAGACTGATTCTGTCTCTGTGCTCCATGTCAGCTCCGTATGGATTGATTCTGTCTCTGTGCTCCATGTCAGCTCCGTATGGACTGATTCTCCATGTCAGCTCAGTATGGACTGATTCTGTCTCTGTGCTCCATGTCAGCTCAGTGTGGACTGATTCTGTCTCTGTGCTCCATGTCAGCTCAGAGTGGACTGATTCTGTCTCTGTGCTCCATGTCAGCTCAGAGTGGACTGATTCTGTCTCTGTGCTCCATGTCAGCTCAGCATGGGACTGATTCTGTCTGTGTGATCCATGTCAGCTCAGTGTGGACTGATTCTGTCTGTTTGATCCATGTCAGCTCAGTGTGGACTGATTCTGTCTGTGTGATCCATGTCAGCTCAGTGTGGACTGATTCTGTCTGTGTGCTCCATGAAAGCTCAGTCTCATCTACCACAGAATGACGATGGTGAGCTATTCACGGGCATACGGTTTTGTTAACAACTTAATAAGAATAACAAAGTGTTTAATTTCCACACATCAAAACAGAGCAATGCTATCAAAGAGATGAAAGCAATATCAAAATGAAACGCTACTAATCCACACGTATCATTAATGGTCAGGGTTCGAATGAATGCTAAAACGTTTTCATAATGATAATAATAACCAGGTTAAGGTTTGGTGGAGACAGATTTAAACGTGTATGTGACTTTACGTTTAACATGAGACGAGTCTCAGCACATTCATTCAATACAAATTTGCGAACAAAACAGCAGTGCTTAAAACAAAACATGTTGCCAATATTGTAAACATTTTAAAACAAAGTACAGAAAATATTACCGTTTAAGATAAATCACTTTAATTATATCATTTTAAATGCACAACACACACAAGGGACTTAATTTATAGCAATGCACGCAAACTTTATCCTTAAACAAAGTCATATATTATCATATTTACAAGTTAACATATCCACATAATTCATATAAAAGATGGACACGTGTGCACCTACTCAAACGGGTGCCCACCGGTTCGCATAATGCGTCTCGCATAATCCTTTGATCAGAGCCGCGGGAGCAAGTCGAGTGTCTCTTCCAAAAAAAAACCTGGCAGTTCGCATAAACGGGTTTGCCATTTCGCATATTATGCACTCTTGCAGGTTCTAATGCACTCTACGTGACTTTCTGTTACTTTCCTACTATCCCTAACCCACAAGTCTGACTTGAATAACTTTAGGCCAATCTCTCTTCTTTCAGTTCTGTCTAAACCACTAGAAAAACATATTCATAAACATCTAATGCAATATTTAGAAGATAATAATTTGTTTCATCCCTTTCGACGTCACCATTCCTGTCAAACTGCCCCATGTGACACATGGCTTTCAGCAATCAACCAAGGCAAAATGACAGACTCTGTATTCCTAGACTTTAAGAAAGCGTTTGACTTTGTGAATAATGAAATACTACTTAAAAAACTGGCGATATATTTACGAGACGAAAACACGATCTCTTTCTTTGCATCTTATCTTACTAATAGAACACAGTTTGTCTTTAGTAATGGCACAAACTCATGCACTGAGATCATAAAGGCTGGTGTACCCCAAGGATCTGTCTTAGGGCCTCTTCTATTCTGCCTATTCATTAATGATCTACCTTTATCAATATTGGCTGACTCTGTCTCGTG
>CM065681.1:16590681-16592779 GCA_017654935.2 Phymorhynchus buccinoides | reverse complement strand
TGTTTTACATATGTACAAGTGTTTAGGGCTGTTGGGGGTGATCCCTGGTGTCTTTTAGCCAGGGTACGACAACAACACAACAACAACAACAACAACAACACACGACTAAACAAGCAAACAACAACGACAACCAGATGAAGCGTAAACCACGTACACTGTAGCATTATTACGATTAAATTAATGAAGATTATACACGCGTTTCCAACGACAAGGCCAGCGCAGACGGGTGCCTCTATGTGTCGATAATACACGTTGTTATTTTTCACTCTTTTCCCATGCCAACACAGTAATAGTATTATTATTACTAGTGTATGTCGTTCTTGCCATGGGAACGCTGAAAAAATAACAACGTGCATTTTGAGCACAAATACAAAATTGTGACAAAACATCCTCGAAAAAGATGAGAGTGCCCCACAGTGTGAAGATTCAACACTTTGTGCAGAGTGCTAAGAGTTCTGTTTGGCTGTCATTTACCTAATGGTAGTTGTTGGGTTTTTGCGAATTTCGAACACAGACTCTAAAGGGACAGCCACACACGTCAGCTGAAGTCGTACGACTGTACGATACGATTCGATCGCGTGATCTCGAAGCGCCAATCACATTTGTTCTTGGAGGACCGCGTGATCGAATCGTATCGTAAAGTCGTACGATTTTAGTGGACGTGTGGCAGGCCCTTAAGTCTGCCTCTGTCTTTGTCTCTCCTTTTGTCATGGTATGTCTGTCTGTCTCTGTCTGTCTCTGAATGCATTTTTTCCCACTGGTTGATTTCTCCTATTTCGTTTTGTGTGTGTGAGGGTGTGAGGGTGTGAGGGTGTAGTGAGAAGAGGCGTTGTGAGCTTACACACTTTCTTGGATCCATAGTTAGCTTAGTGTACAAGATACGTCTAAATTCATGGAAAACTAAATACATAGAAACTAATTGTCTCTGCGCTCAGAGATGATCAATTCATCATTTACTATCAGAATGCCCAATGTTGCTCTCTAAATACTGAATGTTCAATATGGACTTTTTTTTTATAAGCATAATAATACCAAGGATATCGTAAGTGATGCAGAAAGCTGTCCACGCCTATTGGAAGCTTACTGTAAATGCTTTGCTTTGTGTGTTGTGATAATTATTTTTTAAGCTTGCATTTTTTCCCCTTTCTTTACTTAGTTCAATGTCTGCATGTTGTCTAAGATCACTATTCGTGTGAAAAGACATTAAATTAAAGATTAATTCATTCACTTTTTCGGGAAAAAAACCAAACAAACAAAAAATCCGTGTTTGTGATCGCGATCGTCTTTCTCTCTGTCTCTAAATGTATCTCTAGGCTTCTTTCTCTGCATCAGTCTGTCTCTCTCTTCGTTGCTCTCTCAGTTCTCTCTGTCCGTTTTTGTTTGTGGCTCAAGCCACAAACCTATAACTCACTTTGTCGGTCGGTCGGTCCCCCCCGGTCGGTCGGTCCAAAATTGTCGCACATATTGACAAAATTGTCGCACTTCAAATCGAGGCTACACTTCTGGCCGCTCTTTAAAATGATGTATTTTAAAAGCCTACAAACTAATAAACATACGTAATACAGACACTACAACAGACACGACGAGTATGCGGTGCTTCTTTCGATGAGTATAAGTAGGATACATACATAGTTTTAAATGTTTTCCAAAAAGATATACAAAGTTACGAAATGGTGCAGATATAACATTCTGGTTTAAAGATTAAAATCGAATTAGAAAAAAGCCAGGGGAGGTAACTCATCATGATTGGAGTGGTAAAAATAGACCGCGTGCCACAAACTAGTATGGCGATTTCGCGCTTGTTTCTCTCTGTCTCTATCTGTTTGTCTGTCTGTCTGTCTCTCTCTGACTCTGTAAATCTCTCTCTAAGCATCTCTTTCTACTTCTTTCCGTCCCTCTCTCTGCTCTCTGTTTCTCTCTGTCTGTCTGTGTGTTTGTATGTCTGTCTGCTCTGTCTGTCTGTCTGTCTCTACTCTCTCTCTCTCTCTCTCTCTCTCTCTCTCTATCTCTCTCTCTCTCTCTCTCTCTCTCTCTCTCTCTCTCTCTACTCTCTCTCTCTCCTCTCTCGTCTCTCTCCCACTCCCTTCCAACTCCCTTC
>CM065681.1:16560681-16585681 GCA_017654935.2 Phymorhynchus buccinoides | reverse complement strand
ATTGCCAATAAAATTTCAAAGTACAAATGAAACTATCGTTAATGGATACAACTAAAATTACAAAAAATAAAATAAAAAAGTGCCCGTGCCGAGAATCGGACCCGGAACCATTTCCATGATGTACAGACAGTCTACCAATGAGCTATCGAGGCTTTCAGTGTTGATGAGTTTCTTAGCTCATGTTGCCTGTTGAATACTCTCTAACCCACTAATCTAAAATGTTATCTGTTTGTTAACTGTTTACAGTGTTGTTTTAAGTATTTAAGTATTCAAATCATTATTGTTTGAAAGCTTGCATAGGCATCTATATGTGTGCCAAGTTTGAACAATGCATGCCTTCTATTTCCCGACAAAAATGCCAACGTAAAAGTTTGGAGATTAGACCACGGACGCTACACACACTTCGTTAACACGAGTGAGCCAAAAATGTTGCTCTCTTCTCCGATCTTCATATCAGTTGGCACGTTTCGCCTACGCCGAAAAAAATAATGTGCATTGTGGTCACGTATACCTACCCCCCTCATGGGTTAAGAGAGTTCTATGGAAATGTTTGAAGGTTGCTTAAATCTGTCATTTCATATTGACAATCAAGAATTGAAGAAAAACAAACAAACACACCATTACACTTTCCTCTTATGCATAAATATATAGTTTGCTTTAACCCCTTGACTGCCAAAGAAAATTAAAGAGAAAAGTACTTGGCAAATCATGACATGAAAAAGACAACTGATAGAGCCAATCTGAGAAAATGGTCTGTGGATATTACTCTCTTGATTATGTTAGAGCAAAAGCCAGCATATCAGGGTTATTCCTCTTCATCTGATGACATTATCAGTGATGTCATCAGGTCAGTACGTTAATACGTTGGTGGCAGTCAAGGGGTTAATACAACGTTTGTTTGTGATCCAATGTATGTGTTTGTGAACCTAAGAAAACAAACTCAATTACTTTAACTTTAACTTTACGATTTGTTACGATTCATATTGACAGAGATATAGAGATAGAGACAGACACCGAGAGGACGGAATTGAGGTTCTAGAAGAACAATAGTTTATTTGTTTTAGGCCACTAGCCCCCAGAAACAGGGTCAAGGAACGAAAAACAAGACACGAATTTTACTATGCATCTCAATTAGATAACAACATCATCATGGAGACATACTATCATGTTGGTGAGAGAAAAATGATAACACCAAACGTACACTAGGCAAGCCAACATCTGTTAACAACACTATATAGACATATTGTCTGTTCTACTCTCTATATAAGAACATTCTCACAACTTATTATTTGTCTAAATTATCAGTCACATTTCTCTGTCGAATTGCATGGAAACTAAACATGGCTAATTTGCGAGTTAGTGTCATGGACTCATTCAGAAGAATATTAGTATAATGATTTTCAATTCCACTTAAATATTTGTTTCTAATATTTTTATAGATGGGACAAACATGTATAAAGTGATGTTCGTCTTCAACTACCTTACATGTGGGACAAAGAAAGTTTAAATTGTCACTGAAAGTTGTTCTGAAGGACGAACCATTTATTGGAAGCACACCAGTTCTCAATTTGACCAACCCATCACGGAAACACCTAATATCTAGAAATTCAAAATAAGGTTCACTTTCAAATGATGTTTAAAAAAAAGCCGATACTCGATAGGTACTATAAGAGAGAGAGAGGGAGAGAGAGAGAGAGAGAGAGAGAGAGAGAGTGAGAGAGAAAGAGAGCAGGAGACAGACAGATATACACACATACATACATACGGACAGACAGACAGACAGGTAGAGGTGAACTACAAGCAAAAGGAGGAAGTGTCTCCGTAATTTCAAGTCATTTGCGAATAAAGAACATGAATAAATATAACACAGCAAGAACAAAAGACAGAAATGTCTGCTCTTTTAATTTATAGGCCCATCTCATCACCAATGTCTCTTCAATCTCTTCACATGCAAATGTTTACCAAAAACTCTTTATTGTTTGCGTGTCAGAAAGCATAGCTTTTCTTTAAGTTAGGTTTATTCCTTCAAGGAAAGATAATTGGAAAAAGACTGTGTACTACACGCAATCTCACGTATCTGGTTGGATGAAGCTGTGTACCGATACTTTGTGTGTACTTTGTGATGGTTCTTATAAAACTCCATATTCCGGGCCGAAGACGGAGTGTGGCTGCCCACGTGGCGGGGTAATACAAAAACGGTCACACACGTAATGTTCTCATCCCGTAGCTGATGCACTTGTACCATAGTGTTCAAGTGCTTCGGCTGTTGGGATGATCCCTGGAGTCTGTTAGCCGGGGTAGGTCAACAACAACAAACCCGATATGAGAACATCAATAAACGCACACATCTTTTTTTTTTTTACAATTTTAGGACTCTGAGTAAGAATTCAAAGAAACATCAGCAATCAGTCTTAAAAAAAGTATGTATATAGACGCATGAGCGCAGCGTGCGCGCGCGCGCGTGTGTGTATTTGGTTGTTTGTGTTTGTGTTTTGTATATTTGCATCAGGCACATTTGTGCATGTTTGCATGCATTTTCGAGCGTGCGCGCCCGAGAGTCGGTTGAAGCAGATCGACGAAGACTAACATGATAATGTTACATGGTTGTTTTATACTGCATGATATATCTTAAGGCTCTGAACGCATTTATATTTTAAAAAAATAATTCTGTAATGATAAACATATATATAACATGCACGTGATGTTTGTGTGTTATAGTATATTTTCACAAATAGGATATAATATACATTGAAAAAGTGTTTGGAGAAAATAATTTTACCCAATTAAAAAAAATCTTATGTCATATAGATATTATTGTGCAAATCGAAAAAAAACATAAACTAAATAAGGGCGATGATGCAAATACTACAATATTTGATCTTAACCGGTCTAATTCCAACAATGAACAATAACATAGCTAACAACAACAACAAAAATATAAACACCACACGTAGTTTAATTCCACACACGTTTCTACTCTTGACTTTGAAGCCATGCCTTCACACGTACACATACATCCAAAGCACCTCGAATTGTGTTTCCTTCAGATTGTAAACAGACGCCCAGAAACATACAACGATGATACTAAAACTTTCGAAATAAAACGTCTATTATAAAAGCATCAAAAGCACGATTGGTTCGCTCAGTAACTCCTTTTTAGTCTTGTTTACTTTGAAGCTTAAAGCTGGACCCTGACGGATGCGTTTTTGCAAAGAAACACGTCGAGATCAACAGAAAGACAGCCTTTTCAAGGATCGGAACATTCACTTTGCTCTGGTTTCCTAGAAATTAAACCGTCAAATCGGCGATTCCTCCTTGGCGGAGGTGCTTGGAAGTCAAATTATTTCACCCAAAGAGAAGGCGTGTGCTGTCTCTTTTCTAATGGCCGCCAAATCGTTTGAACGAAATGTTCGCAATACAAGCTTTTTTACTTTATTTTATTTTATAAAAACATTATACAGTTTATGTAAAGGAGTTTCGCACACAACAAAGGAAACAGCTCCATTTTTGTTTTTACTGCTCTACAAAAAAAGAAAACGCTTGAACCACAATGATTGACCTCCACCCACCCCATCCCAAATGACTAATCTCTCCGGCATCTCCGCCAAGGAGGAATCGCCGTTTTGACGGTTTTAATTTATAGGAAACCAGAGCAAAGTGAGTGTTCCGATCCTTGAAAAGGCTGTCTTTCTGGTGATCATCGACGTGTTTCTTGCAAAAAACTCATCCGTCAGGGTCCACCTTTAATAATAAACTGTCAAAGGCCAAAGAATAAAATGTATGAATTTTCGAACAGAATTGTTGTCACATGAGCCAAATTCAATAGCCTTTGCTGGTTTGTGTGTTATAGTATTATAGTGACTTTGGAAAAGAGATTGTATTTGGACTCGTTGACAGTTACCCAGGTGGGGAGACAATTTATCCAGTTATATGATGAACTGGTGACTTGATAAAAAAACAAACCGATGAAGGAAAATATCCAGAAAAAGAAGAGGACAACAGGACAGGAACATGAGAAGTAGAAAGATATAAAGACATGCGGGCAGAAACGTGTCAAGTACACAGAAACTGAGAAATGGAAAGATATAAAGGCATACGGGCAGAAAAGTGTCAAGTACACAGACAATTAGAAATGGAAAGATATAAGGGCAGAAACGTGTCAAGTACACAGAAACTGAGAAATGGAAAGATATAAAGGCATAAGGGCAGAAACGTGTCAAGTACACAGAAAATGAGAAATGGAAAGATATAAAGGCAGAAAAGTGTCAAGTACACAGAAAATGAAAGAAAGAACCAGGACAGAACGCTAGAAAGAAAAATATAGATATATATATATAGATAGATAGATAGATAGAATAGAGAGAGAGAGAGAGACGAGAGAGAGAGAGAAGAGAGAGAGAGAGAGAGGGAGAGAGAGGGAGAGAGAGGGAGAGAGAGAGAGCGAGAGAGAGAGAGAGAGAGAGAGAGTCAGATAGAGAGAGAGAGAGAGAAAAAAGAGACAGAGAGAGAGGGGGGGGGGGACAGAAAAACATATTGAGAAGAGTGAGAGAGTTAGAGTAAGAGAGAGAACACTGAACACTGAACAGCTGAAAAAACTTTATTTAACAATGATGAAGATTTTAGGCAATGCCTATTCTTACAATCTGTCCTTGAATAAAACAAAACAATTACAATTTGACTACAAACGTGAAAAAAATCCCTTCAAGCAAGAAACGCATTTGAACACATAAACGTTCTCCGCTGCTCTCTCGCTCTCTCTCTCTCTACTCTCTCTCTCTCTCTCTCTCTCTCTCTCTCTCTCTCTCTCTCTCTCTCTCTCTCTCTCTCTCTCTCTCTCTCTGTGTCTCTCTGTCTCTCTCTGTCTCTCTCTCTGTTCTCTGTCTCTCTCTCTCTTCTCTCTCTCTCTCTCTCTCTTCGCTCTCTCTCTCTCTCTCTCTCTCTCTCTCTGAGTGTGTGAAAAAAATCCCTTCGAGCATGAAACGCATTTGAACACGTCTACACTCATTTCTCTCTCTCTCCTCTCTCTATCTCTCTTAATCTATCTCTCTCTTCTCTCTCTCTCTCCCTTCTCTCGCCTCTCTGAGTGTGTGAAAAAAATCCCCTTCGAGCATTGAAACGCATTTGAAACACGTCTACACCTGCTTCTCTCTCTCTCCCTCTCTCTCTCTCTCTCTCTCTCTCTCTCTCTCTCTCTCTCTCTCTACTCTCTCTCTCTCTCTCTCTCTCTCAGAGGGCTCTCTCTCTCTCTCTCTCTCTCTACGGAGAGATAAGAGAAAAATATATTCTAAAATCCAAGGTGATAAATGGAGTGGGCGTTTAATTGATTGGAAAGCAGAATCAGACTCAGGAATGGAGGAAGGTGTGATGAAAAAACAACAAACTGGCAGGGCAAAAATGAATGGTAATTTCCATCACACACACAGTGAATATTCCTTTGACAAGGAAGCCATACTCCTGTTGAATGCAGTCACGTTTGCTTAAGAGAGATTGAGAGAGAAAGAGAGAGAGAAGAGAGACAGAGCGGAGGAGCGAGAGAGGAGAGAGAGAGAGAGAGAGAGAGATATTAAAAAGAGAGAGGAGATATAGAGCAAAGATAGGGAGAGAGAGAGAGAGAGAGTGGGGACAGGGGCGAGTGAGGGAGGAGAGAAAGAGACAGAGGATAGACAGATAGATGATAGATAATAGATAGATAGAGAGAGGAGACAGAAGATGAGAGAGAGAGAGAGAGAGAGAGAGAGAGAGAGAGAGGAGAGAGATGGCAATGCAATGACAAATTTGATTTATTGTTTTTAAGCTTTTACAAAAGTCCATGATTGCAGGTGGTGGTTCACTCACACACACAAGCACACACACACACACACCCCACCACACACACAGACACACACCACAACCACACACCACACACACACCACACACACCACACTATAGCTTTAATTATATTGTATGAAACGTTTAATATGACTAAGCCAGTACCATGGTTTTTTATATTATATTGTAGAAAATCGATTAATAGACAAAAATGTACCATTATTTATATTATATTGTAGGAAGTTTAATACGACTAAGCCGTACCATTTTTTTGGAATTATATTATTTTTAGGCAAATCGTTTATAAGACCAACCCTACCATACTTTGTATTAATACTGTAGGAATCGTTTAATAAGACTAAGCCGTACCATAGATTTTTTTTATATATTATTTGTCCGAATCGTTTAATACGACAAAGCGATACCATAGTTTTTGTATATATTGTAGGAAATAGTTTAATAAGCTAATCCACGTACCATAGTTTTGTTAAATTATGTTGTAGAGTTGTTAATAAGACTAAGCCGTACCTTAGATTAAATTATTGACGAGGGAAATCGTTATAACATCGAGCCGTACCTTAGTTTTGAATTATTTCAAGGAAATCGTTTAAATAAGACAACGCCGTACCTAGTTTTGAATTATTGAAGGAAATCGTTTAATAAGACTAAGCGTACCTTCGATTTTAAATTATGAGGAAATCGTTTTAATAACACAAAGCCGTAACCTTAGTTTTTGAATATTGAGGAAAATCGTTTAATAAGACAAAGCTGCCGTAAGACTCATAGTTTTGAATTATGAATGAAAATCGTTTAATAAGAAACAAAAGCCCCCCCCCCCCCCCCCCCCCCCCCCCGTACCATAGTTTTGAGTTATTGAAGGAATCACTTAATAAGAACTAGCCGTACCATAGTTTTGAATTATTGAAGAAATCACTTAAAGAAGAACTAAGCCGTAACATAGTTTTTGAATTATTGAAGGACATTCGTTTATAAGACTAAGCCGTACCATAGTTTTTTTGAATTATTGAAGGAAATCGTTGTAATAAGGCTACGCCGTACATAGTTTTGAATTATTGAGGAAATCGTTTAATAGACAAAGCCGTACCTTAGGTTGAATTATTGAAGGAAATCGTTTAATAAGACTAAGGCCATAGTTTTGAATTATTGAAGGAAATCGTTTAATACGACAAAGCCGTACCATAGTTTTGAGTTTTGAAGGGATCGGGTTTAATAAGACAAAACCGTACCATAGTTTTTGAATTCTTGAAGGAAATCAGTTTGGGTGTACGAGCTCTCATCCTACTATTGACGCCCGACGTTCAGCAAGCATGGTCAGTCGTTAGCACTTCATGTTTCCTTCAACAAGCAAGCCTTATGCCCATCCCAGACCCAGTCGCCACGTTGTGAGACCATTAGATACAGTTTTAGTTTTCTGTCTTCAGGCTTTCTTGCTCCATTGCTAATGATTGTCGTCTCACAGTTAGTTCTTCTAATGTCTGTCTCTTTCAGTTTTGTCTGTCTTCTGTCTCACTATCCCTGTCTCTCTTTCTTTTAAAATCTCATTTACTTCACAAGTGGCCACACGCACGCGAATACATGTGCGTGTGTGGATTTTGTGGACACAGATGTTCCACCGGGAGGAGCTTTTAGTTTCAGGATTTTTTTCAACCAACTTGACATGAGAAACGTTTCATAAACAACAGTCAAGAATAATGTTTAGGCCTTATGTATGTCAAGAACATTAGCTATCTTCTATTTCCTGGATGTCAAATGTCACTCTGAGTTTATGGTTTTGGCGATAAAAAGTGTTATTATTTTTCAACTAAATAAGTGCGTGGTACTGTTTCAACATTTTTTGGTGGACCATAATTCTGATGGAAGAGACTATATTAAAAATACTACGCGAACCTGCGCCAAAATATTTAAAAATAAATGCTTGGTTGTATTTTTATCTTAATTCTAGATTCAGTCATTTAACCAAGCAGCTCAACTTTGTGTGCAAAGGAACAGCTGTGGAGGGCGTGTTTACGTTTTTTGTTTTTAAAACCCTTTCATCCGCCAACATCGCATTTTGGGTTGTCATTTTCAATTTAAAAATGCCATTTTTAAGTATCAAGTAACGTTTGTTTCAATAGCAGCTCAAAGTTATTATTGTGGGAAACGTCATGAGGAGTGTCCCAAACTCATTTGGCAAATGCAAAGTCAGTAGCGTGTGTTTCCTCCCTGTGCCTGGATGACTGCTTTCACCCTGCTTATAACGGAATAATGGTGCCTGTAATAGCTAATGGTTTTAACTTTTTTCTTTGTGTATAAAATTATCATAGATTTGTCCTGTAATTTTCGTAGTAATTTCTTTACTCAAAATCATTTTATCTATTCCATCATACTGAACAACACTCAAACAATAGTATATTCATCACCAATTTGGAACCCATACCATGTATATAGAAAAACGAAGTAGGAAAGGGCCGCTACTCTCGTCATCCGGAAAGTAGGAGTTTACCTCACTACATCGGAGGCGGCTAACGCCAAAAGGGGTCTAAAACCACCCCGAAACGTTTGCTAAAGGTCAAATAACTCTTTAAGCTTACTCTCACTTTTGGGAGAGAGAAAAGGGTTGCTGTCTAAGGAAGATAAATCATACTCTGTCAGTTTCAGCTGCACAAAGTTTTCAATTTTAATCACGTCATATCTGTGTGCAATTTAATTTTCTGCACACAGATAGACGTGGATTAAATTGAAAACTTTGTGCAGCTGAAACTGACAGAGGTATGATTTATCTTCCTTATGACAGCAACCCTTTTCTCTCTCCCAAAAGTGAAGAGTAAGCTTAAAGAGTTATTTGACCTTTAAGCAAACGTTTAGGGTGTTTCTTAGACCCCTTTTGGCGTAGCGCCTCCGGATGTAGTGAGGTAACTCCTACTTCCGGATGACGAGAGTAGCATCCCTTTGCTACTTTTGTTTTTCTATGTGCTATGGTATGGGTTCCAACTGGTGATTAGATATGCTATTGTTTTGAGTGTTGGTCAGTATGATTGGAATAGATAAATGATTTTGAGTAAAGATAATTACTACGAAATACAGGACAAATCTATTGATATTTTATACACAAAGAAAAAAGTTAAACACCCCTTAGCTATTACAAGGCTACCAATATTCCGTTATAAGCAGGGTTGAAGCAGTCATCCAGGCACAGGGAGGAAACACACGCTACTGAACTTTGATTTGCCAAATGAGTTTTGGACACTCCTCATGACGTTTTCCCCACAATAATTAACTTTTCAGATAGCCATATGAAATTGTTACATTGATAATTAAACATGGTATTTTTAAAATTGAAAATGACAACCCAAAAATGCGATGTTGGCGGTGAAAGGGTTTTAAAACTTAAAACGTAAACACGCCCTCCACAGCTGTTCCTTTGCACACAAAGTTGAGCTGTTTAGTTAAATGACTGAATCTAGAAATCTTAGATAAAAATACAACCAAGCATTTCTTCTTAAAAATATTTTGGCTTTATGTTCTTCGTAGTATTTTTAATATAGTTCTTCCATCAGATTTATGGTCCCAAAAACAATTGTTGAACAGTACCACGCAACTTATTTAGTAGAAAATAAAAAATACACTTTTTATCGCAAACATAAACTCATGAGTGAACATTTGACACGGGAAATAGAATATAGCTAATGTTCTTGCATACTATAGGGCCTAACATTATTCTTGACTGTTGTTTATGAAACGTTTCTCATGTCAAGTTGGCTTGAAAAAAATCCTGAAACTAAAAGCTCCTCCCGGAACATCTGTGTCTCACAAATACACGCACGCACATGTATTCGCGTGCATGTGGCCACTTGTGAATGTAAATGAGATTTAAAAAAAGAGAGAGACAGAGACAGTGGACAGAAAGACACAAACTGAAAGAGACAGAGAACTAAACTGTGAAGACGGACAATCATTAATAGCAAATGGAGAGAAAGAAAGCCCGAAAGACAGACAACTGAAGGTGCTAACGGACTGACTCATCGCTTGGCCTGAAAGTCGGGGGCAATAGTAGGATGAGAACTGTACACTTAAACGATTTCCTTCAATAATTCAAAACTAACGGTTTTGTCTTATTAAAGATGGACAGACATAAGAGAACTAACTGTGAGACGATTTCCTTCAATACATTCAAAAACTATGGTAGCTTAGTCTTAAAGCGAGCAATAATTCAGAAAGCCTTTGAAGACAGACAACAACTGTATCTAATGGTGGCTTAGTCTCACAACGTAAGGCGACTGGTGTCTGGGATGGGCATAAGGCTTGTTGTTGAAGGAAACATGAAGGTGCTAACGACTGACTCATCGCTTGCCTGAAAGTCGGGGTCAATAGTAGGATGAGAACTGTACACTAAACGATTTCCTTCAATAATTCAAAACTATGGTACGGTTTTGTCTTATTAAACGATTCCCTTCAAAACTTCAAAACTATGGTACGGCTTTGTCTTATTAAGCGATTTCCTTCAATAATTCAAAACTATGGTACGGCTTTGTCTTATTAAGCGATTTCCTTCAATAATTCAAAACTATGGTACGGCTTTGTCTTATTAAGCGATTTCCTTCAATAATTCAAAACTACGGTACGGCTTTGTCTTATTAAACGATTTCCTTCAATAATTCAAAACTACGGTACGGGTACGGCTTTGTCTTATTAAGCGATTTCCTTCAATAATTCAAAACTATGGTACGGCTTTGTCTTATTAAACGATTTCCTTCAATAATTCAAAACTATGGTACGGCTTTGTCTTATTAAACGATTTCCTTCAATAATTCAAAACTAAGGTACGGCTTTGTCTTATTAAACGATTTCCTTCAATAATTCAAAACTAAGGTACGGCTTTGTCTTATTAAGCGATTTCCTTCAATAATTCAAAACTATGGTACGGCTTTGTCTTATTAAGCGATTTCCTTCAATAATTCAAAACTATGGTACGGCTTTGTCTTATTAAGCGATTTCCTTCAATAATTCAAAACTAAGGTACGGCTTTGTCTTATTAAGCGATTTCCTTCAATAATTCAAAACTAAGGTACGGCTTTGTCTTATTAAACGATTTCCTTCAATAATTCAAAACTATGGTACGGCTTAGTCTTATTAAACGATTTCCTACAACATAATTTTTAAAAAACTATGGTACGGCTTTGTCTTATTAAACGATTTCCTTCAATAATTCAAAACTACGGTACGGCTTTGTCTTATTAAACGATTTCCTTCAATAATTCAAAACTATGGTACGGCTTTGTCTTATTAAGCGATTTCCTTCAATAATTCAAAACTATGGTACGGCTTAGTCTTATTAAACGATTTCCTTCAATAATACAAAACTAAGGTACGGCTTAGTCTTATTAAGTGATTTCCTTCATAACTCAAACTATGGTACGGGCTTTGTTCTTATCTTAGAACGATTTCCTTCAATATAATATCAATAACTATGGTACGGCTTTCGTCTATATGAAACGATATTTCCATATCAATAAATTCAATACTAACTAAGTTAGCGGCTTTGTGTTTATTACACGATTTCCTTACAATATAATTTAAATCTAAGGTACGGGCTTACGGTCTGTATGTAAACGATTTCTGTCAATATACAAACTAAAGGTACGGCCTTAGTCTTGCTGTGTGATTTTCACTTGTGTATGTGTAAATGTGTTTAGTGTACGAACCAGCCCCCTTGAATTAACAACTTTTCCTACAAGCTATAACATTTTTAAAAAACTATTGTCATTGCGATTAGTCATATTAACACGATTTCTCTCTCTCAGAATAACGTCAAACTTGGTAATAGCTTTGTCTATTTAACGATTTTCTCGCAATATTATAAATAAAAATTAAAAAAACTATGGTACGGCTTAGTCTCTCTTAAACGATATTCTACAGTATAATACAAAACTATGGTACGGGTTTCTCTTCTCTAAACGATTTCTCTACAATATAATCCCTCACTATGCTATAGCTTTGTCTTATTAAACGATTTCCGACAATATAATAGAAATATATGGTACATTTTTGTCCTTAATTAATCGATGCTCTACAATATAAATATAAACCCTGGTACGGCTCTAGTCATATTTAAACGATTTTCCTACATCTCTCTATAAAAGCTATAGTTCTCCTCGGTGTGGTGGTCTCTGTGTCTGTGGGTCTGTGTGTGTGGTGTGTGGTGTGTGTGTGTGCTGTGGGTCAATGTGTGCTGTGTGCAAACCACACTGCCTTCAACAGCATCATGGCTTCCTTGTAAAAGCTAAAACATAAATCATTGTGTGATTGTCTGTGCCATTCTCTCTCTCTCTCTCTCATCTCTCTCTGTCTGTCTCATCCCTCCTTCCTCTATCTCTGTCTCTGATCTCTCTCTGATCTCCCTCTCTCTCATCTCTCCACATCTTTATAATCTATCTATTATTCTACTAGCATCTCATCTCTCTCTCTTCGTAAGAGAGAGAGAGAGATAGAGAGAGAGAGACTCTCTCTAGGAGAGCTCAGCTCTCTCCCCGCTCTTGTGCTCTCAAGAGAGAGACAGAGACTCTTTCTTAAGAGATACCTCCCTCTCTCCGCTCATCTGTATCAACCTCAATGTCCTCCATCTCTTGTCGGATCTCGTCATCCAGCGTCATCGTCTCTCTCTCTCTCTTCTCTCTCTCTTTCTCTTTCACATCACTCTTAAGCAAACGTGACTGCATTCAACAGGAGTATGGCTTCCTTGTCAAAGGAAGATTCACTGTGTGTGTGATGGAGATTACCATTCATTTTTGCCCTGCCAGTTTGTTGTTTTTTCATCACACCTTCCTCCATTCCTGATTCTGACGTGTTCAAATGCTTTCCAATCAATTAAACGCCTACTTTCAAACGCAAACAAAAACACTCCAGAGAGAGAGAGATATAGAGAGAGAGAGAAGAGAGAGAGAGAGAGAGAGAGAGAGAGAGAGAGACAGAGACAGAGACAAAAGACAGAAAAAAAAACGAGAGAGATAGAGAGAGAGAGAGAGAGAGGGAGAAGATTGAGAGAGAGAGAGAGAGCAAGAGAGGAGAGAGGAGAGAGAGAGGACGTGAGAGAGAGAGATAGAGAGCGAGAGGAGCAGCTGCTAAAGACGTTTAATATGTGTTTCAAATGCGTTTTCTTGCTTGAAGGAGGGATTTTTTTCTTCCACGTTTGTAGTCAAATTTTAATTGTTTTGTTTTATTCAAGGACGGATTGTAAGAATAGGCATTGCCTAAAATCTGTATCCTTGTAAATAAAGTTTTTCAGTGTTCAGTGTCAGTGTTCTCTCTCTCTAGCTTATCTGTCTCTCAATATATGTTTCTGTCTCTCACCCCCCCCCCCCTCTATCTCTCTCTCTCGCTTTCTCTCTCTCTCTCGCTCTCTCTTTCTCTCTCTCTCTCTCTCGTCTCTCCCTCTCTCTCTCTCTCTTCTCTCTCTCTCTCGCTCTCTCTTCTCTCACTCTCTCTCCCTCTCTCTTCCCTCTCTCTCTCTTACTCTCTCTCTCTCTCTCTCTCTCTCTCTCTCTCTCTCGCTTATCTATCTATCTATCTATCTATCTATATATCTATATTTTTCTTTCTAGCGTTCTGTCCTGGTTCTTTCTTTCATTTTCTGTGTACTTGACACTTTTCTGCCTTTATGCCTTTATATCTTTCCATTTCTCAGTTTCTGTGTACTTGACACGTTTCTGCCCTTATGCCTTTATGTCTTTCCATTTCTAATTGTCTGTGTACTTGACACTTTTCTGCCCGTATTCCTTTATATCTTTCCATTTCTCATTTTCTGTGCACTTGACACGTTTCTGCCCGCATGTCTTTATGTCTTTCCATTTCTAATTGTCTGTGTACTTGACACTTTTTTCTGCCCGTATATCCTTTATATCTTTCCATTTCTCATTTTCTGTGCACTTGACACTTTTCTGCCCGCATGTCCTTTATGTCTTTCTACTCTTCTCATTTTCTGTGCACTTGACACTTTTTCTGCCCGCATGTCTTTATATCTTTCTACTTCTCATGTTCCTGTCCTGTTGTCCTCTTCCTTGTATTGGATATTTTTTCTTTTTTTTTCTCTTTTTTTCTTTTTTTTTCTTTTTTTTGGATCTGTTTTTTCTCTTCTACCCTAATTGTTTTTCATCCGCGTTGTGCTTTGTTTTTTTATTCAAGTCTCACATAGTCAGTTTCATGTTCATCATATAACTGGATAAATTGTCTCCCCACCTGGGTAAACTGTCAACGAGTCCAAATACAATCTCTTTTCCAAGAGTCACTATATAATACTATTAACAATTAAGATTGTACACAAAAACCAGCAAGGGGCTATTGAATTTGGCTCATGTGACAACTTAATTCTGTTCGAAAAATTCATACATTTTATTCTTTTTGGCCTTTGACAGTTTATTTATTAAAGGTGGACACCCCTTGACGGATACGAGATGTTATTGCAAGAAACACGTCGAGATCACCAGAAGAGACATCCTTTTCAGAGGATCAGAACACAATCACTTTGCTCTATGGTTTCCTATAAATTGAAACCGTCAAAACGGCGATTCTTTCATTGGCGGAGATGCCGGAGAGAGTAGCCATTTTGGATGGGGTGGGTGGAGGTCAATCATTGTGGTTCAAGCGTTTTCTTTTTTTGTAGAGCAGTAAAAACAAAAAAATAGGAAGCTATTTTCTTAGTTGTGTGCGAAAACGCCTTTCCCTAAAACTGGTATTATACTGTTTCTAAAAATTAAAAATAAAGTAAAAAAAAAGCTGTTATTGGCGAACATTTCGTTTTTGCAAACGATTTGGCGGCCATGAGAAAAAAAGACATCACACACCCTTCTTCTTGGGTGTGAAATTAATTGGGAATTCCAGCACCTCCCGCCACGGGAGGGGAATCGCCGATTTTTTAAACGGCTTGATTTTCTGGGAAACCAGAGAAAAGCGATTGAATGTTCTTCGATCCTTAAAAATGCTGTCTTTCTGTTAATCTCGACGTGTTTTTCGCAAAAAACGCATCCGTCAGGGTCCAGCTTTAAGCGATTCACAGTTAAAAAAGACCAAAAAGGAGTTACTGAGCGAAGCCAATAGTGCTTTTGATGCTTTTATAAATAGGGACGTTTTATTCGGAAAAGTTTTTAGTATCATCGTTGTTAGTTTCTGGGCGTCTGTTTACAATCTTGAAGGAAAACACAATTCGAGAGTGCTTTGCGGATTGTATGTGTACGCTGCTGAAGGCAGGGCTTTCAAAGTTCAAGAGTAGAAACGTGGTGTGGAATTAAACTACTGTGTGGTGTTTATATCTTTTTGTTTGTTGTTGTTAGCTATGTTATTGTTTCATTGTTGGCATTAGGACCGGGTAAGATCACAATATTGTGTTAGCGATTTTGCATCATCGCACTTATTTTAGGTTGTATGTGTTTTTTTTCGTTTGGCCACAATAATATCTATATGACATAAGATTTTTTTTTTTTTTTAATTTGGGTAAAAATTATTTTCTCCAAACACTTTGTTCAAAGGTAATATTATATTCCTATTTGTGAAAATATTACTATAACCACACAAACAACATTCCACGTGCTATGTTATTATATATGTTTCATTCATTACAGAATTATTTTTTTTTTTTTAAATATAAATGCGTTTTCAGAGCCTTAAGATATATTTCATGCAGTATAAATAACAACCATGAAAACATTATCATTGTTAGTCTGAGTCGATCTGCGTCCAAACCGCCTCTCGGGCGCGCCCACGCTCGAAAATGCAGCCAAACATGCACAAATATGTGGCTGATGCAAAGTTACAAAAACACAAACACAAACAACCAAATAACACACACGCGCGCGCGCGCACGCACGGCGCATGCGTCTGATAGACTATCTAATTTTTAAGGACTGATTGGCTGATGTTTCTTGAATTTTTTACTCAGAGCCTCTAAAAAATTGTAAAAAAAAAATAAAGAGTTGTTGCGTTTATTGATGTTATAATATCGGGTGTGTTTGTTTGTTTGTCTTACCCCGGCTTAAAGACTCCATGGATTATCCCATCAGCGTTAGCACTTGAACACTATGGTACAAGTAAGTCAGCTACGGATGAGAACATTACGTTGTGTGTGACCGTTTTTGTATTATCCCATCACGTGGGCAGCCACACTCCGACTTAGGGGGAATATGGAGTTTATAAGAACCATCACAAAGTACACACAAAGTATCGGTACACAGCTTCATGCAACCAGATACGTGAGATTGCGTGTAGTACACAGTCTTTTTCCAATTATCTTTCCTTGAAGGAATAAACCTAACTTAAAGAAAAGCTATGCTTTCTGACACGCAAACAATAAAGAGTTTTTGGTAAACATTTGCATGTGAAGAGATTGAAGAGACATTGGTGATGAGATAGGCCTATAAATTAAAAGAGCAGACATTTCTGTCTTTTGTTCTTGCTGTGTTATATTTATTCATGTTCTTTATTCGCAAATGACTTGAAATTACGGAGACACTTCCTCCTTTTGCTTGTAGTTCACCTCTACCTGTCGCGTCTGTCTGTCCGTATGTATGTATGTGTGTATATCTGTCTGTGTCTCCTGCTCTCTTTCTCTCTCACTCTCTCTCGTCTCTCTCCTCTCTCTCTCTCTCCCTCTCTCTCTCTTATAGTACCTATCGAGTATCGGCTTTTTTTTAAACATCATTTGAAAGTGAACCTTATTTTGAATTTCTAGATATTAGGTGTTTTCGTGATGGGTTGGTCAAATTGAGAACTGGTGTGCTTTTAATAAATGGTTCGTCCTTCAGAACAACTTTCAGTGACAATTTAAACTTTCTTTGTCCCACATGTAAGGTAGTTGAAGACGAACATCACTTTATACATGTTTGTCCCATATATAACGATATTGGAAACAAATATTTAAGTGGAATTGAAAAGCATTATACTAATATTCTTCTGAATGGGTACATGACACTAACTCGTAAATTAACCATGTTTGTTTTCTATGCAATTCGACAGAGAAATGTGATTGAGAATTTAGACAAATAATAAGTTGTGAGAATGTTCTTATATAGAGAGTAGAAAAGAAAATATGTCTATATAGTGTTGTTAACAGATGTTGGGTTGCCTAGTGTACGTTTGGTGTTATCATTTTTCTCCTCACCAACATGATAGTATGTCTCCATGATGATGTTGTTATCTAATTGAGATGCATAGTAAAATTCGTGTCTTGTTTTTCGTTCCTTGACCCTGTTTCTGGGGGCTAGTGGCCTAAAACAAATAAACTATTGTTCTTCTAGAACCTCAATTCCGTCCTCTCGGTGTCTGTCTCTATCTCTATATCTCTGTCAATATGAATCGTAACAAATCGTTAAAGTTAAAGTAATTGAGTTTGTTTCTGAGGTGCACAAAACATACATTGGATACCAACTTATATATATGAAAGAAATCTCAGTGAATAGCCAGCTCCGTCCCCCTACTCTGAAGGACTGAAAAGTTAGTGCATTTGAAATGCAGAAAGTTTCCATTGATGTAAAACTTTTGGGACAGTGGACACAGAAAACTTATATCAAAGAAGCAACTTCTATAGTATATATATTATATGCATAAATATATATATATATATATATATTATATATATTTATCAGCAGTCCCGTTTAATGGTGTGTTTGTTTGTTTTCTTCAATTCTTGATTGTCAATATGAATGACAGATTTAAGCAACCTTCAAACATTTCCATAGAACTCTCTTAACCCATGAGGGGGGTAGGTAGTGACCACAATGCACATTATTGTTTCCGCGTAGGCAAAACGTGCCAGCTGATATGAAGATCGGAGATGAGAGCAACATTTTTGGCTCACTCGTGTAAACGAAGTGTGTGTGTGGCGCGTCCGTGGTCTAATCATACAAACGTTACGTTGTTGGCATTTTCTGTCGAAATAGAAGGCATATACGTTGTTCAAAACTGTTTCATACACATAGATGTCTATGCAAGCCTTTCAAATAACAAATGGATTTGCATAACTAGAATTCTTTAAGAGCAACACTGTAAACAGTTAACAAACAGATAACATTTTAGATTAATAGGTTAGAGAGTATCCAATAAGCAACATGCGTTAAGAAACTCATCAACACTGAAAGACTCAATAGCTCATTGGTAGAGCATCTGTCTGTACATGCATAGGAAATGGTTCCTGTGGGGGTTTTGCTGATTTTGTCTCTGTACTCTCGGGGTCGGTTAGGCATGCGAGCCACTTTTTGTTATTTTATTTTTGTAATTTTAGTTGTATGTCCCTTCAATCGATAATTCTATTCATGTTGTAACGTGTTGAAATTTTATTGGCAATGTCTTTGTTTGTTGTGTTCCCACATGTTCCTTTCCTGTTTGAGTGGGCCTTGAAGGCTTTTCCACTTGTTAGAGATCAAATACTTAGAGAAACGATACGAAGGCGTAGCGTGTATGGCGCCATGCATGTGTCCTTAATGTAGCCTAACATCATACTATCAAATCATATTATCGTCACGCCTATAGCATTGTCGCGGTTCTCAAACTCGGGCAATTCTGCAAAAGCGGTTGCACAAGGGCCCAAGAGGAGGTCTTCGGTGATCCATGTCGTTGGGGACAGAAAGGCTCAAGCTTCATTAGTGCGCGCAGAGAGAATGTGAAACTATAAAAATAAAAACAAATTATAGTCTGTGGTGGGCGTTACGCAATTCTAGTTTCCCCCATTCTTTTCTTCATAACTGCAAGCAATGTTCCCATTAGCTTGACCATATAATATCACTTCATATCGCGGGAAGTCATGTTGAACAATCGTGCGTCCATGTGTGTGTATGTGATGTGGCTGTGCGTGGCGTGTGTGTGTGCGGTGTGCGCGCGCGTGTGTATGTGTGTGTAAGTGTGTGTGTGCGTGTGTGTGTGTGTGTGTGTGTGTGTGGTGTGTGTGTGTGTGGTGTGTGTGTGTGTGTGTGTGTGTGCGCCGTTGCGCCTTGTTCTTGTGCGGGTTCGTGTGATTGCATGTGCTCATAAAAATAAAAAATGAAGTAACAAAGAAATCAAAAGTTAAATCTGAACTGAAACGGACAAAATCAAAGACAAAATACGAGTCAAACCACATGATAATAGCCCATCAAAGATAAGAATAGACACCAGTTCACTCCTAATAGACTGATAATGTTAGTTTATGGAAACACGTCAGTGTATCTAACTAAAACTTAACCCTTTCAACCGCCAAATTCGCATTTTAGCACCACCGTGATTAAACACCTATGTCACTAAAAGTCATCGAAATTGGGGTCTATTATCCAAAGACTCTATTGTCATAGTTTTGGGAAGTTAAGGATCGAACTTTATTTTATATATGTCACAGAAGAATATCCCAATATTGCAGATTTGTTTTCCTTCGCTACCCAGGTTAAATTTAATGGAAATGTTTGTTTGAAATATGGCTGGCGGTGAAAGGGTTAATGACTACTATTCGTCATGGTTATTGTAGAACATTCCCTCTACCCAGTACACATAAGAGGACAGAGATAGACCTGCGTCAAGTGTGAACGTAGTACAAATGCTTTCAATATTCAAGATGACTATGATAATAACAGCTTTAATAAGGATACTACGGTCTCACACGTAATGTTCTCATCCCTAGCTGGTTCATTTTGTACCATAGTGTTCAAGTGTGTCAGCTGTTCTGATGATCTCTGGAGTCTTTTAGTCAGGGTACGACGACAACAACATCGACATAAGGACACTACCTTAAAATAACACGCTATATAAAACAAGAGGCAAAGCCTTCAAGGCTCACTCGAACAGGCACATGTTGGACAACAACAACAAAGATTGAGGGGGGGGTGTAAAGTACAAGATTGCCAATAACAATTTTAATGTACAAATGGAACTATCGTCAATGGATACAACTACACAATTGGGTGTTTTTTAAGTGCCCCGTGTCCGAGAATCGAACCCGGAACATTGGCATGCAGACAGACACTCCTATCAATGACTTCGAGGCTTTCATAGTTTTCTTACTCTGTTGCCCTGTTGAATACTCTCTAACCCTGATCTAAAATGTTATCTGTTTGTTATCTGTTTACTCGTGGTTGCTTTACGTAGTTAATTATTCAAATCGTTATTGTTTGAAATCTTGCATAGACATCTATATGTGTGCAAAGTTTGAACATGTATGGCCGAGAAAATGCCAACGTTAAGTTTAGAGTTAGACCACGGACACAACACAAAGACACCACACACACACACCACACACACAACCACCACCACACACACACACACACACAGCACACACACACACGCACACACGCTGCGCACGCACACGCGCACCGCACACGCACACGCACACACAACACGCGCACGCACGACGCACGCACTCCCACGCACTCACACTCGCGCACTACACCACACACACACCCACACACACCACACCACACTACTACACACACACACACACACACACACACAACCGAACAACTATCATCTATGGCTCACTTCGTGTTAACTTCGTATAACACGAGTGAGCCAAACAGTGGTGACAGCAAAGGGGCATCCCGATTCCATAGCCTGGATGCGGCTCGTCCCCTTAGAGTGTAAGGAGTTCAGTGCGAAACACTATTTGTCTGTGGGGGGTGGGGGAGAGACCCTCCGCTGTCCACCCGCTCCCAAGAGTGTATTTCTACTAATAAAAAAAAATCACAGCAAATCTACATCTCCGAACCTTCCCGTGGTTTTTTCTTCAGATATCAGTAGCTGTTGATAAGAGTAAACAGTGGTTATAACTTTGATAATTAACATTATGGTTTCTCAGTGATATTGAATTATGTTTCTTCCTCTGGGGGGAAATGGAGAGGGGCGGCCATTGCATTATGGGGTTTACATATTTACTGAATGTCTGTGTTATACCATCCAGAGAGACAGCAGAACAGTAGTTTTTATTATTATTCTGTGTGTGTGTGTGCGTGTGTGTGTGTGTGTGTGTGTGTGGTGTGGTGTGTGTGGTGTGTGTGTGTGTGGTGTGTGTGTGTGGTGTGTATTATTGTGTTATATATGTGTGTGTGGTGTGTTTGTGTGTTTGTGTGTGTGCGCGTGCGTGTGTGTGCTGCGTGCATTTGTTGCCGTGCGTGCGTGCGTGGCGTGCGTGTTGATGTGTCTGTGTGTGTGTGTGTGTGGCAAGGCAAGTCCAAAATGATCTTTTTAACAATAAAGAATAAGCTTGATAAAGCTTTTTTTGGGGGGGGGGGGGCATCATGTCGTGATGTGTGTGTTTGTGTGTGTGTTGTGTGTGTGTGTGTCTGTGTGTGTGTTGTGTGGTGTGTGTGTGTGTGTTGTGTGTGTGTGTGTGTGTGTGTGTGTCTGTGTGTGGTGTGTGGTGTGTGTAAGTGTGTGTGTTGTGTGTGTGTGCGCGTGCGTGCGTGTGTGTTTATGTGTATGTTTGCTTGCGTGCTGTGTATGTGTGTGTGTGTATGTGTGTTGTGGTGGTGTGTGTGTGGGCGCGTCGTGCGTGTGTGGTGTGTGTGTGTGTAGATATATATATATAATATATATATATAATATATATATATACTATATATATATATAATATAATATATGTTGTGTTGTGTGTGTGTGTGTGTGTGTGTGTGTGTGTGTGTGTGTGTGTGTGTGTGTCTGTGTGTGTATGTGTGGTGTGTGTGTGTGTGTGTGCGCGTGCTGGCGTGACGTGCGTGCGCGAGTTGCCTTTGTGTGTGAGTGTGTGGCTTGAAGGAGCCTGGGAGGAGACAGACAGACAGACATGGTTAAAGGACGATACAGACAGATACTTGGAACCAACGCACGAACGAACGAGGAAATAGATTTATTTCTTCAAAGCATAGTGCAATGCGATCTCATGGCATATGCCAGTCGAACGACGCGAGAAAGATTCGCCATTGTCATGGTATGCATGATAACGGTCATTCTGTCTCATATCTTGTTCACCACGGAGATAGATAAGATTATTGAATTGATTGAATGAATTTATTCATAGAGGGTAATATAATAAGCAATTTCATGCATGCTTTTTTTACTTCAGCCTCGCCTGGGCTTAACAAACCCTTTCACCGCCAATGTCCGCATTTTTTGCACCCAATGGTTTAACATCCTGTCACTAAAAGCTCAAATCATGGGCCTGTTATCTGAAGACCCCTATTTTCATAATTTTGGGAGCGGGGGTAGATGGCCTAATGCTGGTACATGTCACAGAGGAATTCGCATATTGCAGATTTTGTTTTCTCTACCTAGGTAGTTTAATGGGGGGGGGGGGGGGGACTAAAAGTGGCTGCAGTAAAGGGTTAAGGCTGGTCAACCAATTGACATAGGCTACACCAATGCTCATCAAAATTGTTGTTATGATATGCATAGCTATGCTGGGATCCAATCCCCCGAAGGCGGAGTGTGCTGCCAGGCCCAGGTGTGGGGTAATCAAAAACGGTCACACACGTAATGTTCTCATCCGTAGCTATGTACTTGTACCATATGTTCAATAGCTTCCGCTGTGGGATGATCCCTGAGTCTTTTAGCCAGGGTTAGCCAACAACAACAACTACATCCCAGCCCCTTAAAAACTAAAAGGAAAAACACGAAACAAAGCATATGAAAGGCATGCACATACAGTCATACATAGTATGCTAACATAATAACATTGACCTATGCACACACAGTTGAAGCAACGAGAGAGAGAGAGAGAGAGAGAGAGAGAGAGAGAGAGAGAGAGAGAGAGATAGAGAGAGAGAGAGAAGAGAGAGGGGGGGAGAGAGAGAGGGGGGGGGGAGCGAGAGAGAGAGAGAGAGAGAGAGAGAGAGAGAGAGAGAGAGAGAAGAGAGAGAGGGAGAGAGACAGACGGGGGGGGGGGGGGGAGCCGGGAGAGAGACAGACGAAGAGAGAGATAATCATCGATCAACGAAAATTTAATGACCAAGGCCTCTGCCCATGTCATATAGGGAAATGGGATGGAAATACATAAGAAAACAGCAACCAAAAAGCAATAAATAGCACACAGGATAAGTTATCAAAACGGTTTTGTCGAATCAAATAATTATTCCACACAGACGGCAACATTGCTGTTGCAACAGTCTAAAACCACAGATGTGGGGCGGAGGACAACCTTCGTGATAAGAATAACCGGCAATACGTTCATGAGTGGAAGGAGTTGGAAGGAGTGGGAGAGAGAGAGAGAGAGAGGAGAGAGAGAGAGAGAGAGAGAGAGGAGAGAGAGAGAGAGAGAGAAGAGAGAGAGAGAGAGAGAGAGAGAGAGGAGAGAGACAGACAGACAGACAGACAGGAAAAACCCCAGAAACCCATACAAACACACAGACAGACAGGAGAACAGAGAGCAGAGGGAAGGAGGGACGGAAAGAGTAGAAAGAGATGCTTAGAGAGAATTTACAGAGTCCAGAGAGAACAGACAGACAGACAACAGATAGAGAGCAGAGAGAAAACAACGCGAAATCGCCATAGTTTGTGGCGCTCGGTCTATGTTTCCACTCCAATCATGAGTACCTCCCTGGCTTTTCAATAATTTTAATCTGTAAAACCGGAATGTTATCTCTGCACCATGTCGTAACTTGTATATCTTTTGGAAAACCATGTTTAAAACTATGTATCCTACTTATACTCATCGAAAGAACACCGCATACTCGTCCGTGTCTGTTTGTAGTGTCTGTATTACGTATGTTTATTAGTTTTTGGTAGGCTTTAGAATACATCTTTTAAAGTAGCGGCAGAAGTGTAGCCTCGATTTGAAGTGCGACATTTTGTCAAAATGGCGACAATTTTGGATCCGAACCGACCGACCCCGCCGACCGACAAAGTGAGTATAGGTTTTGTGGCTTTAGCTAGTCAAACAAAAACGGACTGGGGGGGGGGAAGAGAAACTGAGAGAGCAACTAGGGGATGACAGACTGATGCGAGAAAGAAGCCTAGAATCCTTTAGAGACGAGAGAAAGACGATCGGCGATCACAAACACGGGATTTTTTGTTTGTTTGGTTTTTTTTCCGAAAAGTGAATGAATTAAAGCTTTAATTTAATGTCTTTTCACACTAATAGTGATCTTAGACAACATGCAGACTTGAACAAGTAAGAACGGAAAAAATCAAGCTTAAAAATAATTATCCACAACACACACAAAGCAAAGCATTTCATGTAAGCTTCCCTAGGCGTGGACAGCTTTCTGCTCACTTACGATATCCTTGTATTATTATGCTTTAAAAAAAAGTCCATATTGACATTCTATTTAAGAGCACATTGGGCCATTCTAATAGTAATGATAATTGATCATCTCTGCGCGCAGAGACCAATTAGTTTTCTATTATTTAGTTTTCCATGAATTTAGACGTATCTTGTAACACTAAGCTAACTATGTGAGTCCAATACAGTGTGTAAGCTCACACGCCTCTTCTCACTACACCCTCACACCCTCACACACACAAACGAAATAGAGAATCAACCAGTGGGAAAACTGCAGTCAGAGACCAGACAGAACAAGACAGACGACAGACAAAAGGAGAGACAAAGACAGGGCAGACTTAAGGGCCTGCCCACGTCTCTAAAATCCTGTAGATACGATTCGATCCGCGTCTCCAAGAACAATGTGATTCGCGCTTTCGAGATTCACGCGATCGAATCGTATCGTACAGTCGTACGACCTTCCGCTGACGTGGTGTGGCTGTCCCTTTAGATCTGTGTTCGAAATTCGCAAAAACCAACAACTACCATTTTAGGTAATGACAGCCAAATCAGAACTCTTAGCACTCTGCACACAGTGTTGAATCTTCACACTGTGGGCGCTCTCATCTTTTTCGCGGATGTTTTGTCACAATTTTGTATTTGTGCTCAAATGCACGTTTGTTATTTTTTCAGCGTTCCCATGGCAAGAACGACATACACTATAATAATAATCTATTACTGTGTTTGGCATGGGAAAAGAGTGAAAATAGCAACGTGGCTTCGACCATAAGGCCCCTCTGCGTGGCTTGTCCATTGGAAACGCGTTATAACATTTATTAATTTAATCGTATAATGCTACCGTGTACGGTGGTTACGCTTCTCTTGGGTGGTCGTTGTTGTTGTTTTTGTCGTTGTTGTTGTTGTTGTTGTTGTTGTTGTTGTTGTCGCACCCTGGCTAAAAGACACCAGATCACCCCAACAGCCCTAAACACATTTACACTATGGTACAAACAATGC
>CM065681.1:16516061-16560181 GCA_017654935.2 Phymorhynchus buccinoides | reverse complement strand
GTGTGTGTGTGTGTGTGTGTGTGTGTGTGTGTGAATCACAGACCTGCCTACTGCTACGATTTGGCCGTAGCAGCTACGAAAAATAAAGCTTTGCTACGGAGCTACGGCAACCTTAACATTGCTATGGAGAAAACAAAATGCCACCGCATTTTATTTTTGCTTATGCCGTTCCCGGTTTTGTCTGTTTCTAAGAGCAGACGCCGTATCACGCGCGATAACCTAGTCACTTCCGTTTTTATGAAAGTGACTGCGCATGCGTTCTTATTACTTTCTGTGGGGGGAAAATGGCGGACTCCAGCAGCAGTAGCGATTCGGGAGATGTTTCAAATGAAGAAAAACAAACCCAAACCAGAAAACGAAAATCATCTGGCACACCATCTTGTTCTAAGAAAAAACATCGGCCTGCCGCACAAGTTTTCAAAATAGCTTACACGGAGGAGTGGCCTTGCATCGTCAGAAGTTGACTCGGTGCCAACCATGCTCACTCAGTCACTGCAGTGCAACCTCTGCCATGCGGACTTCTCTGTGGTAGATACGATTGCCGTCAACACGTTCAATCGGCGAAACATAAGCAGTGCGTTTCGGCTCAGGAAGAGAACAAATCGATTGCCGTCGTTTGTGGATGCTAGGAAAAAATTTGCCATGCTACTGAAATTGATGGCTGGGCTACTGATTGGGAAAATTCCAAGTAGGCAGGTCTGGAATCACATGTTTTGCTTGTTTTTAACTTTCTATTGTTTTTGTAAAGCGCATTGAGCTTTAAGGTATAAATAAATAAATAAATAATATAGCCATCCTTGCAATGCTCTGTGGACTGCAGGCCTCCTGCCAAGCGCACACTGAGCGGCACGTTGAAAGGCTCTCGACGTAAAGGGTCGGAGGAGCTGTGGCGCTATTCCAAAGACCCGGTCAAACAGCCGCTGCTGAAGAAACTGATGGGCAAAGAGGAGCCCAGCTCTGAGGCCTGCATGTGCTACATGGATATCCTTATTTGTTTATTTTGTTCATTTTTGTATTTTGAGGGATATTTGAAAGAGGCTTACCTTGATTCTGCCTTTTCTCTTTGCTTTCTGTCATCTGCTGTCTTTCTCCCTTACTGGCCCCTGCTTTTCTATAAGAACCCTTTTAACTTTTTCCTTTTTACAAGTTGTGACATGACAGCTTTTTTGTTGTTCATTGGCAACCAGGCGTGAGACCTTTCACACTTGATTGGGCACCCAATCTATTCTATCATCCTTACCATTCCACTACAAAGTGCATATTTGTACAAGATTAGCTTGGAAGACAGAAATTAAACCAAGAGACCTTTCACACTTGATTGGGCACCCATTGTCCATCATGCAAAGCATATTTGCTTTTGGCTTTAAAAAAATATGTATTATAGGCTGCTTATATATGATTGATATCTTTTTTTGAAAGTGTTTTTGTTATTTGGACTCCACAAGTAAAGCAAAAGGGAGGATGTTTCCAGCATTGCCTACTTTTCAGCTGTAGTGTTACAATGATGGAGGTGTCATGTTATAAACTGTTCTGCATTTTTATGTTCGTGTTTTCAGGTTGGTTAACGTTGGTGCGATACATCGATGTGTGTTTTGTAAGACGTGGTTGAACTTTACGTGGTGACAGTACTGAGATGACCATTACTGTCAACAGATCTATAAATGAAAGCGCACACATATCTAAGCTGCACCCCCTGAATTTTATAAAAATTCTGGAAAAAGCAACGAAAAAAGCTGCATTCAGTGTCTAAGCCGCAAGATTGAAAAAAACCCAACCGAACCTGAACCAATGAGCGGAAGAACAATCGAAAAATTAAATTCCTCAGAAAGTTGTCCTCGATTAAATTCCTCAGTTTTGGCCCGAGAACTGTTCGTTTTTACAGTGATTGACTGTCAACGCACAGGCTGGGGTTGACGACTAGCCTAAAACACTGAAGGGGAAATATCCACAAATAAGCCGCAATCGTTGTTTTAGCCGCAGGGGTTAAAGTTGAAGAAAAGAGTAGCGGCTTATAGCCCGGAAAATATGGTAAGTAATGTACCAGAAGGTATTGACAGCCTTCTTTATTTTCTTTTGTGACACTACTTTCTGCCATACACCCCTCGATTTGCTGTCCCATCTTCTGGGCCATTCAGTGGCGTAGTCACTAGGATTCCCTTTATTTCCAGCCCCAGCTCTCAGCCGTATTCTTCTTCTTCTTCCAACCACTGGACAGGGCCCTATCGCGGGCATTTAAAGTCCAACTAACTGGTCACATTAGGCAGGCGGCATTAAAACAGGATTTTAAAACAGTGCAGTACTGCACTAATGCGTTAAAACTATTGACATTTCTGCATGGAATTTTAGCAGAAAGAGGCCCGGGGTGATGCCACTGAGGCCGGCCCTGAAAACTTCTGGACTGATGGTGTCTGTCATGGCTGTAGGGAGCGAGTTCCATTCTCTCAGCGGTATATTCTGGATTGTCAGGCTGCAGATCCCGCAACCAGCAGTCCACAGGCAGCAATCAATGTGAGGCTGTTTAGAGGCAACCACCAGAGGAGACACTGTACTGCTGCCAAGTCACTTCAGTAGACTTTAGTGGAACCTGTTCTGATCTAACATAATGTAGGACGCCACCTACTACCGTAATTTTCGGACTATAAGGTGATATTTTTTTTCCAATTTCGACCTATGCGCCTAATAAACGAGGTCACCCTATTAGTGAACAAAATTGTGAGAAGAGAGACAACGATTGCCATGTTCAGTAGAGTCTACTGTGAGTCACAACATCGAAAGTGGTAACGAGTCGCCGATACGACGAATACTCACGTTAAAATGCTTCAAAATCCCTATTATCATCCGAGTTACCATCCAACAGAAGCCATAACCCTTCATTGGATGTAAAAAGCATTGTTGTAGAGCTTAAAATGTCATAATTCTACCGGTTTTCGTGAAGAAAAGTCCAAACACAACTGGAAGTCGCAAAAACGAAAGTTCGATTATTTGAGAAGGGAGCCAACTCTTGTTTATGACAGCAGTAATGGCGGTCGGTAAGTGTTTACAGGACGTGTACGGACTTCAAACTTCGACTTTCTTTTGCGAGGTGTGTATTGCCTTATAAACGAGGGCGCCTATTGCTTTATTTTTTTCCAGATTTTTCTTGAAAATTGCCCTATTCGCCTTATACACAGCAGTGCCTAATGATCCGAAAAATACGGTAAGCCCCCTGCTGACAACAATAATAGCAAAGTCTTGGAGTTGAAGCCAGCATGGGTAAAGTCCTCCAAGGCATCGCCACCTCTGTCCAACCTTAATCCCACGGCTGTTCCCATGAACAGTGTTTCTGGCTGAGCCGGGGGGTGCTTAACGGTCCTGCACGTCTCTCAGCTCCTTTCCCTGTGTTTTGTTTGACTCTTCATCTGTTTATCTCAAATCTTTTCCTCCATATCTTATCCCACACAGCGCATCTTCATCTTGAACTCCAGTACATGTCGGTATTTGCTAGTGCACGGCAGGTGGTCATTACTGGAAGAAGAAGAAGAGTATACTGATCCCATTAACTGAGATGATGATGATGATGAAGACGAAGATGATGATGACGATGATGATGATGAAGACGAAGATGATGATGATGCTGATGATTTGTTTTTCCTTGACTGGGTCCACCCATACTGAAGTACATGGGGGACCAGCCCAGCAGAAAGAGTCGGGTGGCCAACGAGTTTACCGACCAGATCTTTGAGCCGCCGCTCAGAAATGTAAGTCAGGGGTGAAAAGGACTAGGGATACTATAAGGAGAAAGGGATAGGAGGGAGGAGGACATTTTTATTTTATTTTTAGCCGACCAGATCTCTGAGCCTCCTTTCATGAATGTAAGTCATGGGTGAAAAGGACAGGGGATATAAGGAGAAAGGGATGGGAGGGAGGAAATTTTGACTTTTTTATTTCACCGACCAGATCTTTGAGCTCAGAAATGTAAGTCGTGGGTGAAAAGGACAGGGGATATAAGGAGAAAGGGATGGGAGGGAGGAAATTTTGACTTTTTTTGGTGTGACAACCAGATCTTTGAGCCTCCGCTCAGAAATGTAAGTCAAGGGTGAAAAGGACAGGGGATATAAGGAGAAAGGGATAGGAGGGAGGAGGACATTTAAATTTTTTTTTTTTACTGACCAAATCTTTGAGCGTCCTTTCAGGAATGTAAGTCAGGGGTGAAAAGGACTGGGGATATAAGGGGAAAGGGATGAAAAGGAAAAGTGAGAAATGTTGACTATTTACTGTGGTCGTTGATGATAATGATGATGATGATGAACAGAAACCTAATGACCATTACATTGTTTCTGTTTCAGGAGATCCTTCGTGATGAAATCTACTGTCAGCTGATGAAACAGCTGACTGAAAACAGACACAGGTGAGAGGATAGCAGGCAGACTTGTTCTTTTTTTTGGGGGGGGAGGGGGGGGGGGGGAAACCTGTATCTTAGCCTTCAGGAGCACTATAGAGTGTAGACTTGTGTGTGTGAAAGGTTTGCGACTCATTCCCCTGTGATCTGCGTTTCAGCTTGAGCAGTGAGCGTGGCTGGGAGCTGATGTGGCTGGCCACAGGCTGCTTCTCCCCCAGCACCGTCCTGCTCAAGGAGCTCATGAAGTTCCTGCGCACGCGATCCACTCAGCCCCTGGGCGCCGACTGTCTGGACCGCCTGCAGAAGACACTCAGGTGAGGCCTGCTAAAGCCTTCTTTCAGCCATTGGGGGGTGTTGTAGGATTAGTGTAATAAAGGTTTGAATATTACTATGTGCTGTGTGTATGCTGTGATATGTTACTTTCTTTTGACATGTGAAACTTACTGTTTCTTTCTATGTGTGTGTATGTGTGTGTGTGTGTTTAAATAGTTATCAAATTTGCCTAGATATAAAAAAGACGGCATCTGATCTGCAATACTGAGGAGTCCTATCACATGTAAAAAAAATAAGCCTGCCCTGATCTGAAATCAAGAGTATCAGATAACGAGATAACAGGCATCTACAATACTGAGGAGTCATCTATTACATGTACAAAAATAAGCCTGCCCTGATCTCAAATCAAGAGTGTCAGATTGAATGTCTGATGGTGACATAGACTGATTGAATGTCTGATGGTGACATAGATGTTGTCTCAAGAAAAATACAAAAAATGCTACATTGACGGCGAAAGAGCTAATGTTTTGTGCGTCTGTGTTTGCGTCAGGAACGGGACGCGGAAGTACCCCCCACACCAGGTGGAGGTGGAAGCCATCCAGCACAAGACCACCCAGATCCTGCACAAGGTCTACTTCCCCAACGACAGTGATGAGGCAAGCCAGGATGATGATGATAATAATCCTGACGATGATGAAGTCGATGACAGTAGTTATCAAAATGAGAATTGTACTAGCATTTCTGTTGAGCTTTTTTTTCTTCTTCTGGTGATCATATCATTCAAAGAGTTTCCATATACTTTTTGGCTCACTCGTGTTAGCGAAGTGAGTCTATGTTCTCGTCATTGTTCGTCTGTGTGTATGTATGTATGTGTGTGTTGTGTCTGTGGTCCAAACTGTAACAACACATGCACTTGTTTAAAGTAAAGAAAGATAGTTATGTCAACATGGTGTTTTGTTTATAGTAAAGAGAGTTATGTCAACATGGTGTTTTGTTTATAGTAAAGATAGTTATGTCAACATGGTGTTTTGTTTATAGTAAAGATAGTTATGTCAACATGGTGTTTTGTTTATAGTAAAGATAGTTATGTCAACATGGTGTTTTGTTTATAGTAAAGATAGTTATGTCAGCATGGTGTTTTGTTTATAGTAAAGATAGTTATGTCAACATGGTGTTTTGTTTATAGTAAAGATAGTTATGTCAACATGGTGTTTTGTTTATAGTAAAGATAGTTATGTCAACATGGTGTTTTGTTTATAGTAAAGATAGTTATGTCAACATGGTGTTTTGATAGTTATGTCAACATGGTGTTTTGTTTATAGTAAAGATAGTTATGTCAACATGGTGTTTTGTTTATAGTAAAGATAGTTATGTCAACATGGTGTTTTGTTTATAGTAAAGATAGTTATGTCAACATGGTGTTTTGTTTATAGTAAAGATAGTTATGTCAACATGGTGTTTTGTTTATAGTAAAGATAGTTATGTCAACATGGTGTTTTGTTTATAGTAAAGATAGTTATGTCAACATGGTGTTTTGTTTATAGTAAAGATAGTTATGTCAACATGGTGTTTTGTTTATAGTAAAGATAGTTATGTCAACATGGTGTTTTGTTTATAGTAAAGATAGTTATGTCAACATGGTGTTTTGTTTATAGTAAAAAAATCAGTTATGTATAAAAAAACAATCAAAAAAACCCAACAACACATGCACTTAAACCTTAACTACACATGGTGTTTCGTGTAGTTTGTCAACATGGTTTTTGTTTATAGTAAAGATAGTTATGTCAACATGGTGTTTTGTTTATAGTAAAGATAGTTATGTCGCTCGTCTAAAAAAAATCCTTTAACATTGTAAATTTCTTGGAAACTACAAATAATGGCACAACCAAACTTTGCAAGGTGATAAATGCCATCATTATGATTTCAGTGACTCCATTTTATAAAAAAAAAGTAGCCAGAGTGATATGATAGTAAATCGGTTATTAACTTTTGAAGTGAGAGTAGAAAGAGTGCAAGTGAGCGGAGGTAGGGAAGCCATTGCTTTAGCATGTAATAATACAAGTGGCCAGCGACAGTAAGAGCCACAATGGCGCAGTTGGTAAGGCGTTCATGTCTCTCACGTGAATGTTGCGAGTTCGTTTCGCAGCATGGGCACATATTTTTTTAATTTATTTTGTTTGTTCTTCTTCTTTTGTAATGCAAAGCGAGTGAGCCTTTGCCTTTCTTGTTACATGCAAAGCGAGTGAGCCTTTGCCTTTCTTGTTACATGCATAACGTTGTGCAGACACACATACAAATTTACAGACACACTTAGGCAGGCAAACACCCACTTGCAGACAGAAGTGCAGGCAAGCAAAACACCCACTTGCAGACATGAATGCAGGCAGGCAAACACCCACTTGCAGACAGAAGTGCAGGCAGGCAAACACCCACTTGCAGACATAAATGCAGGCAGGCAAACTCCCCCACTTGCAGACAGAAGTGCATACATTTGCATGGACACCTACACACTGACAGAGAGAGAGAGAGAGAGAGAGAGAGAGAGAGATTTCTGAGCCGGGATTAGGCAGACTGTAAAATGTCTGCCTGGAGATAACAATCAATCTTAAGTTGCGTCTTTGGTGGGTTTTGTTTGTTTCTTTCTTTGTGTTAAATGCTTAAAGAAATACATTGTGCTTGTGGTTTCCCTGTGCAGGCCTTTGAGGTGGATTCCAGCACGAGAGCCAAGGATTTCTGCCACAGCATCGCCAACAGACTGCGACTGAAGACTGCTGAGGGATTCAGTCTCTTCGTCAAGATCGCAGATAAAGGTAGGAGAGAGAGAGAGAGAGAGAGAGAGAGAGAGAGAGAGAGAGAGAGAGAGATTCTGTGTGTGTGTGTTTGTGTGTACATACATGTGCTTATGGTTCTCTTTTATCTATCCCCTCTTCTGTCACACTATTTCTTCTCAGGCCTCGAGCCTTTCTTCCGGCAAAAGTGGTATAGAACCTCCCCGGTTCCGTGGCAAAATAATCAAAGTGTTGATTGTGGCCACGCATAGATTAGAAGAAGGAGACGTGTGAGTGAGTCAAGGATTTCTTACATGCAGCATTGCCAGCAGACTTAGAATAAGCCTGTGGCTTCAGTCTGTTCGTTAAGAAAGCTGATGAAGGTAACAAGCCTTGTAATGTTAGCGTACTGATAGCAGCCCTTTCGCACTGCTCAGACGTTTTTTTAATGCACTCTTTGCCATTGTCCTGATTTTATTAATGCACTCTTTGCCATTGTACTGATTTTTTAATGCACTCTTTGCCATTATCCTGATTTTATTGATGCACTCTTTGCCATTGTCCTGATTTTATTGATGCACTCTGCCATTGTCCTGATTTTATTGATGCACTCTTTGCCATTGTCCTGATTTTATTGATGCACTCTGCCATTGTCCTGATTTTATTGATGCACTCTTTGCCATTGTCCTGATTTTATTGATGCACTCTTTGCCATTGTCCTGATTTGTTCCCGCCAAACCTTATTGTGATTGATAGAGCAGGTATGACACAAAGTTTGAACAAGACGGATGCAGTGTGTGATTATCGTTGTTTGTAAGAAACCATCACTGATATTTTAAAAATAAAGCTGTGCTCACATTCCGTTAAGTCTGGATCAACGCGCACTGAAATCCAGGAAACATGGATGGGACAGAATGCAGATTTTGAATGGTTATTTTTGTTATTCTTACTTTTATTTCATTTATTTTATTTTTGCAGTGATCAGTGTACCAGAGGGCGATTTCTTCTTCGACTTTGTGCGTCACTTGACAGACTGGATACGGAAAGCCCGTCCCAACAGAGATGGTAAGCTAGTGTACCGAATATTAGCATATGCATGGGTGCTACTCTTTCAGTTTTACACTGATTTCAGTATTTTTTATTTTACCCAAAACTGAACTTTAGTGGGTTTTTAATTCATCAACCCCCCCCCCCGACCACAAGCGATTTGGGGCATTTTGAAGTTGGTTCTATCTTGGAAGTTTACAAATGTAATGTAGTAATTTTGCAAGGCTTATCAGACTCAAACTGTCTCTCTGTCTCTGTCTGTCTCTCTGTCTCTGTCTGTCTCGTTTTCTCTCTCTCTTAAGTTGCCCCCCTGAATCGTCTTGCCGGGGCCATGGGTCCTTGGACCCCTGCCTTTCAGTTTTTTCATTTGGGGGAGTTGCACCCATGCATATGGCAGAAAGAGAGGGAGCTATAGTTACAGAAAGCGTTGATTCTAATCAATAGCGCTTTGTTGACAAAAAACACAAACAAAACGAAAGAGGGAGATCATTTGGAGGGGCCTGGCACTCTTTAGCAATCCATGGACTGACGCTGATGATGTCAAGTTATTATTATTGTTGGTACTACTTCTTCTTCTTCTTCTGCGTTCCCAGGCCATATGGCCATAATGGTTAAGGTACATATGTGTCCGGTTTTCAGTTTTCACTGGTCTCCCCGCTGCGTACAGCCGACAGATTCCGATTTCGGAGGAGCTCAAAGGAGAAAAGTTGTTTGGAAGATTGTTTTGTATAAAGGCAGGAGAATGGGCCAACAAGTCAGAAAGATAGTAGATGATAGAAAGCAAAGGGAAAAGGCAGAGTCAAAGAGAGTGGCAGATTAGAGGAAGTTACAAGCACAGAACTTCCAGAAGGTAGGGGAACTATTTTTACGAAAGACCCCCTGGTATCCCCACGGGGAGATTGTTGATACGTGTAGTGTAGAAAGAAAGATCCATCATCGATCAAACGGTATCTGTTCAGGGTATTCACATGCATCTTTTCCATGTAATCGCTCAAGCGCCACAGATGTCAAAGCTCATTACACTTTGTTAAAGACACATGATTTAATCTCATCCCTGCCATGTCCCGTACAGGTACGGTGGCCCAGTTCACCTACCAGGTGTTCTTCATGAAGAAGCTGTGGACCAACACCGTGCCAGGCCAGGACATCAACGCCGACATCATCTTCCACTTCCACCAGGTATGAACGCAGCAACAACAGCAACAACAACACTGACGATTAAATTCTATTCACTGGCATACAATCCTGCATTCATGTCTTACCTGCCTACGGTTTCTTCTGTTTGAAGACAATAAATTGATTTGATTGATTGATTGATTTTTATTTTTTCCCTGACATCAATGGGCTGTTGTTCATTTGTATTCCGTGTTAAATAAGATAACTCACAGATGTGCACTGCTAACAGCACAATCTACCATATTTATTTCTGAATAGATTATTTCCGTTGATACAGTAGAATTAAACCGTAAAAGTACTTTTGTCCTAAAAGAATGGCAATTTTCAGTTGCGGCAAGTTCAGTTGCGGCAAGTGGATTCGAAGTTATCGTTACTATTTGAATTTATCATTCTTTCCAAGGAATATGAATCTTGTGTATTTAACTTTTTACTGTATTTCTGCATAATCAGTTTTGCATGGTGACAGCACTGCTATGGCCTTAAGGGCTAGCGACACGTCCACTAAAATCGCACGACTGTACAATACGATTCGATCACGTGATCTCGATGCGCCAATCACATTGGTTCTTGGAGACCACGTGATCGAATCGTATCGTACAGTCGTGCGATTTTAGTGGATGTGTGGCTGGGCCTTTGGCAGTTGGCATGGCTTTTAATTAACAGCATGACTTGACCTGTGAACCTTTGATGTGGACAGGAGCTGCCCAAATATCTGCGTGGTTACCACCGGTGTATGAGGGAGGAAGCCGTGCAGTTGGCTGCGTTAGTTTACAGGGTTAACTACGGCGACAACAAGCAGCAGCTCAACAACATACAGTGAGTGTGGAACGACACAAGGGAAGGGAAGGGGAGAGTCGCATTTGGTAGTTGGTATATTCTAGTCACAGAGACTTTCCTTAGACATCAAAGAGTACAACTAACATAAAATTTATCATCTCTCAGTAGCTAACTTGCATTCTTTGTCTCAAGTAAGATCAAGTGAATTTTCACTATTGTTTGATGAAACAAAGAATGTGGGTTAAGAACTCAGAGATGCTGAATGTTGTGTTAGTTGCACTCTTTGATGTCTAAGGAAAGTGGACAAATGATCAGCATCACTATGCAGTGCTTCAATTCAGTGCTGTTGAGGGGATAAAACATCATTTGACCTTTTTTTTAGTTGGACTCCATACTTTCATAATGCCATCACATAGAGTCTTGAAAGTTGGCTTAAAATGGACAGAGTAATGCATTGTATCAGTGTGCAAAATTCCATGTAGATATC
This sequence comes from Phymorhynchus buccinoides, assembly GCA_017654935.2. Classification (NCBI taxonomy): domain Eukaryota; kingdom Metazoa; phylum Mollusca; class Gastropoda; order Neogastropoda; family Raphitomidae; genus Phymorhynchus; species Phymorhynchus buccinoides. The sequence continues at coordinate 16,549,275 of CM065681.1, read as the reverse complement.
TTTATTAGTTCCTGAGAAACAAAAATTCTCCTCCGAATGCGCAGTGTGTTACCTTAAGTGTACGTGTTGATTTAAATGAGTGACAATGCTTAGGTTTTAGCAAGCTTGAGTAAGGAATTAGTCATGGTTTTTTTACAGCTAGGACAGTTGAGATTGGCTGTCAAATTTGAATTTTCAGATTAATTAACAAGTTTCTGGGTTAGCTCATCGATGCCTTTTTCGTTTACTGATCTAGGCGTATTGGTGCCTCTTTAAGGGGTGGAGAGTCTCTATGTTTATTCAGTTGCAGTTCTGTAGCAAGGAGTATATTCAACTGGAAAAAGAGCATGCATGTATGTGTTTGCGTGCACTCAAGTGAGTGAAAATGATGTTTTACGTCCTCTCGGTCATAGACACATATGGGACATTTGTAAATACAAAGATGGTGGGAACAATACTGGCTGCAATGCCCGGAGGCAGTGCAACACCAGTAAAGTCCTGAGTTTTTAAGTGCACTCAAGTGATTTCAATGAGGCTTTATACTACTACTTTGTGACGCGAAACGGCGATAATTTTAGGACTGAATCGACCATGCCACCCTAGTGATGAGTCGGGGGCAGAAAATATTCTGTGGCTATATACTGCTACAGTGGAACCTCCCTTATAAGACCTTCAAAAGGGAGGGGTCTTATAAGGGAGGTAATTTTAATATTTACATAAAAGGGCAATGTCTCAGAGAAGTAGGTCTTATGTGGGAGGGAGTCTTACAATAGGAGATCTTATAAGGGAGGTTCCACTGTACTTCGTGACAGGCAAGGGCGATAATCTTATGTAGGTGGAGCGCACCTATCTGTGCATGTGACAGTGACAGAGAATTTTCAACATATACAGTGGTACCTCCCTTATAAGACCGACCTCCCATTAATAAACTCCCTCCCATATAAGACCTACTTCTCACAGACATTGCCCTTCTTTGTAAGTTGAAATTACCTCCCTTATAAGACCCCTCCCATATAAGACCTCATTTTGGACGATTTTTGAAGGTCTTAAAAAAAGGGAGGTTCCACTGTATCCTCATTTGAGAAGCGAGGCTTACTGTTGACAATGGAGTTTGCCCCCTTGTTCCCTTGCGGTGAAGTCCTTCATGTGTGTGTTGCAGAGCCATGCTGAGGCACTTCCTACCTATCGACATGCTCAAGGCGTATTCACCTGAAGACTGGAAGCGGGTAGGTACACTCCAAGATCTGAACTCAGACCTGCCACTTGCTCCGATTTCAGAGGAGCAGCTCAGATATGTTGAACATTGCTCCTAGCTCCTCTTGCAACCTCCCCAGCTCCTATATTTTAAAATCTGTCTTGTATACATTTTCCACTCAATTTCACAACAAAGAGCATGCATTCAAAGCACCAGCTAATGGACATCTAAGGGTCAGCATGAGACAGTGAGGGGCTACACGAAGCATAGGCCTATCTCAGGCTAAATGACCAACAAATATTGTAGATTGGTCAATATTTCTTTCTCTAAAATGGATCTCAAATTGACAATGGTCAATATTTCTTACTCTAAAATGGATCTCAAACTGACAAAAACGACTGCATGTTTGAAGAACAAAAGAGAAGGCCGCACATTTCGAAGTGGCAATGGATTTTACTGGGGGGCCAGTGCCAGCCCCTAGATTCTCGCTCCTCTTTTTTATTCTCAGAATGTGGCAGGTCTGTGAACTACTTCAATAGGAATTGTTCGGAAAAATTATTAAGGGGAGTAATTTCATGGTGTGTGGGAGTGATCTTGCCTAATTCAATCGGTCAAACAGGGGAAGTCACTCTACCATCAGGTCTCGTAGCCTATCGACTCGTGTGTTTGAGCAGACATACAGCACTTAGTGTGTCATTCTAAACAATTATGTTATTTATATTTTTACGTCACATTTTGCAAGTTCTATCAGTTTGTGGCCACTGGCCACCCCTCATTTTTCTAAAAAAAATGTTGCAAGTCGCTGACTCGCATCCTGCGGTTTCAAGCTTTGACACCATTGTTGCATTGTTACTATAGTATTTGACTGAGTAATGGAGGTAAACAACTCTCATTTTCACGAAGTGCTCTCCCCTAGTTTTTTTTCCGAAAATCGTCTATTGACATGTGAAAGAAAATCTGTCTTATTTTTATCTGATATGTCCACAAGGAATCTTATTTTTTGTAAGCGTTGTTCAAAATAAAGCATAGCTATAAATCAACAGTTTTCACATTGTTGTAACCTTGGAAGAATGTCACCACATTTTTATGATTAAGATCTGATATGTCCACAAGGAATCTTATTTTTGGTAAGCGTTGTTCAAAATAAAGCATAGCTATAAATCAACAGTTTTCACATTGTTGTAACCTTGGAAGAATGTCACCAACTTTCTATGATTAAGATCTGATATGTCCACAAGGAATGTTTTTATATTTTGCATTCACTGCTGCGTGTGATGACTTCTAATTCATGCGCTTTTAGTGTTCCCACCCCAAAGAGTCGTATAAGGGATGTCTATCAGTGATGTCGATCAGATCAATACTTTGAATGCTCACAGATGCAAACCATTTATGTCAATAATTTTGATGTCTCACTCACACACACACACACACACATGCACGCACGCACGCACGCACGCACGCACACATGCACACACACACACACACACACACACACACTCCAATCTTATTTCATCTATATTTTTTTTTTAGAATCTGTAATAATTCTGTAAGATTTGTAATAATAAAAAAATATTGGGTGGATACAAACTTCACCACAAACTGGAAATATTAGAATTTAAGAAAGAAAGAGAGAGAGAGAGAGATAACGATAGCGATAATTTATTTTATAAGGCCAAGGCCCCATTCAAAGGGGTGATTCACAATGCTTATATAAACTTACACATATCATCTCTCAGTTAACATACACAATCAAGAGAGACAAAACAGTGGGAGAGAGAGAGAGAGAAAGAGAGAGAGACAGATGGACAGAGAGAGAGAGAGAGACACTTCAGACACTTCAGAAACATTTTTATTGACAATGGCCTAATTAATTTGAGACAGTGCCGATTAAGCAAACATATTAAATAATAATGAATACATAGAAACGAAAGCTACTGCATCAAGCAAAGAAAATCATTTAAACCTAAGATAACGTACATACACACATGCATGTGCGAGCACGCACGTACACTTCACACCCCCAAGCACACGTATATTCCACACAATCAAGTTACGATGACTTGGTAGGTAACAAGGAGGAATTTTGAACATTTAGACTTGTGCACATGTGCTCAAATACATTAGTATTACCATTATAATTATCACATTACTGTCTTATTAAAAAATGTTTATGGTCACACAAGGACATTAAATACACTTTAAACATGTGCTATGCATTTACGTACACTATTCCTGTTGGGAAGAGAGAGAGAGAGAGAGAGAGAGAGAGAGAGAGAGAGAGAGAGAGAGAGAGCGAGCGAGAGAGAGAGGGAGAGAGAGAGAGAGAGAGAGAGAGAGAGAGAGAGAGAGAGAGAGAGAGAGAGAGAGAGAGAGAGAGAGAGAGAGAGAGAGAGAGCGAGCAAGAGAGAGAGAGAGAGAGCGTGTGAGAGAGAGCGAGCGAGCAAGAGAGAAGGCACGCTCCTCCTCCTAAGTCAGTCATTCCCACACTGTATTTGTTTATTTGCAGATGATCGTGTCGGCCTACAGCCGAGACATGGGCATGAGCAGCCAGGATGCCAAAATGGCCTTCCTCAGGACCATCTTCAAGTGGCCCACCTTCGGATCCGCCTTCTTCGAAGTCAAAGTAAGCTAGCAGAAACACACTGCAGAGTAGACCATGCTTGCAAATAGGCAAGGGATATAATTTTGTGTGTTGTCGCAGTTTGCGCAAGTGATATCGTACACCAAGCGACTTCATGTCTTCACACAGTAGGCCCTATTTCGGACACCAAGCGGCTATGCCCTTCACACAGTAGGCCCTATATCGGACACCAAGCGGCTATACCCTTCACACAGTAGGCCCTATATCGGACACCAAGCGGCTATGCCCTTCACACAGTAGGCCCTATATCGGACACCAAGCGACAATACCCTTCACACAGTAGGCCCTATATCGGACACCAAGCGGCTATACCCTTCACACAGTAGGCCCTATATCAGACACCAAGCGGCTATGCACTTCACACAGTAGGCCCTATATCGGACACCAAGCGGATATGCCCTTCACACAGTAGGCCCTATATCGGACACCAAGCGGCAATACCCTTCACACAGTAGGCCCTATATCGGACACCAAGCGGCAATACCCTTCACACAGTAGGCCCTATATCGGACACCAAGCGGCAATACCCTTCACACAGTAGGCCCTATATCGGACACCAAGCGGCAATACCCTTCACACAGTAGGCCCTATATCGGACACCAAGCGGCAATACCCTTCACACAGTAGGCCCTATATCGGACACCAAGCGGCAATACCCTTCACACAGTAGGCCCTATATCGGACACCAAGCGGCAATACCCTTCACACAGTAGGCCCTATATCGGACACCAAGCGGCAATACCCTTCACACAGTAGGCCCTATATCGGACAACAAGCGGCAATACCATTCACACAGTAGGCCCTATATCGGACACCAAGCGGCAATACCATTCACACAGTAGGCCCTATATCGGACACCAAGCGGCATATGCCCTTCACACAGTAGGCCCTATATCGGACACCAAGCGGCAATACCCTTCACACAGTAGGCCCTATATCAGACACCAAGCGGCAATACCCTTCACACAGTAGGCCCTATATCGGACACCAAGCGGCAATACCCTTCACACAGTAGGCCCTATATCGGACATCAAGCGGCTATACCCTTCACACAGTAGGCCCTATATCGGACACCAAGCGGCAATGCCCTTCACACAGTAGGCCCTATATCGGACACCAAGCGGCAATACCCTTCACACAGTAGGCCCTATATCGGACATCAAGCGGCTATACCCTTCACACAGTAGGCCCTATATCGGACACCAAGCGGCAATACCATTCACACAGTAGGCCCTATATCGGACACCAAGCGGCAATACCCTTCACACAGTAGGCCCTATATCGGACACCAAGCGGCAATACCCTTCACACAGTAGGCCCTATATCGGACACCAAGCGGCAATACCATTCACACAGTAGGCCCTATATCGGACACCAAGCGGCTATGCCCTTCACACAGTAGGCCCTATTTCAGACACCAAGCGGATATGCCCTTCACACAGTAGACCCTATATCGGACACCAAGCGGCAATACCCTTCATACAGTAGGCCCTATATCGGACATCAAGCGGCTATCCCTTCACACAGTAGGCCCTATATCGGACACCAAGCGGCAATACCCTTCACACAGTAGGCCCTATATCGGACAACAAGCGGCAAAACCGCCTGTGTTAACCGCTCTCTGTCCGCTTGCTTTGAAAGGTATTCAGCTGCTGTCGGGTCGCCCTGTCAGTGCTATGTGGGCTATTATTAATTTTTGGGACAAGCAAGGAAGCATAAAGACCATGTGTGTTTATGCAGTTCGCAGATTTCTCCAGCAAGTATGTTTCTAATGTGGGAGTGAAAGGAGATTTTGGTCATTTACAAACATCCTATTTCTTTCAAAAGGCTTGCGTTCATTGTTGTTTTGCTTGTAATTTGTCCCTGATATATCAACTTGTCTTGCTTTTGTCCTATTTTTTGTTTATTAGGGACAACTCTATTTGCAGTATAAATACACTCTATTATTTTCCAGATTTTTTAAATTACTGTGTGTGCGTGTGCGTGTGTGTGTGTGTGTGCAGCAAACCACTGAGCCCAGCTATCCAGAGTCGCTGCTGATAGCCATCAACAAGAACGGGGTCAACCTGATACATCCACAGACAAAGGTAATGACATCCACATGGATGCAACCTTGCCTCCGATACGAGGCAGCGCCTGTTTTGCAAAATGTTTACCAAATGGAAAAATTGATTCAAAGTTCAAGGGGAAAAAAGTGTTGAATTCTCACTTTACAGGCCTGGAATAGGCGTCAAATTGAGTATGATTTTGCTTTTTCTTCAGCTTTGCCTGTTTTTGGATTTTCTCCAGTTGCATCCATGTACTGATGATGGTGATGATGATGGTGATGATAACTTTTGTGATGATGGTGATGGTGATGATGGCTATGATGATGATGATGATGACGACAACACCCCAGTCATGTTTACAACCCTCAATCTCAAAGTCTGTTTTTCTTCAGTTTCATGTCAATGACCTTTGACTGATCCTAACCTAACCCTATCCCTTTCCCGAGAATGGCAGAATGTTGCTTCTCAGTGAAAATGTTCATGACAAATGTGATGCGGGTGTGTGTAAGGTACGTACTACCTAGCCCAGAAGTCTTGCGCATTTTGCATCAAACAGTTGTTTCCCTTTGTAGCAGATTTGGTTTCTTCTTCTTTTTCTTTGTCAATAGAGCATTTGCCACGCGCCGGTGACCTTGGATTTCACTGAGTTGAATTTAGAGAGTTGAATTAGAGAGGTCAGCGCAACTCGGGCAGAACGAGCTTGGGCAAATTAGTAGTCTAGTATAGTGAACGAACACTTGTGGCAAACGCCCTATTGCCCAGACAGTTTTCTGTCAATTATGAACGCAGATGTATCAGGCTGCCGTTATGCGCCTAACTAAGAAAGACTTAGGCCCAGCAATACCCGTCTTCGGCTGGAGAACATCTTTGTAAGAATTACTTGGAAAAAGGCAGGAGAATGAACCTTAGGCAGAAAGATAGTAGATGATAGAAAGCAAAGGGAAAAGGCAGAGTCAAAGAGAGTGACAGATTAGAGGAAGCTACAAGCACAGAAATTCCAGAAGGTGGGGGAGCTATTTGTATGAAAGACCCTCCGGTATCCGCACGGGGAGGGTGGAAACTAATTTCAGTGTTAACCTTCTAGTTGCTAGGGTCTTGGTCAAGTCAAGTCATCTTTATTTTCCAAAAAACCCTAGGGGCACAAGAAAATAATCACAATTCTGTTGCGGCAATGAACAATATTTCACCCTTATTGGTTTGAAATAACATACCAGTGCACAATTCCAGGCATATGAACTTGCCGTACACGCGCTCATACACACAAACACTCAGAGCTATTGAATTTCTAGAAAGATAAAATTAAAACAAGCGCGAAATCGCAATAGTTGGTGGCACGTGGTCTATTTTTACCACTCCAATCATGAGTCACCTCCCCTGGCTTTTCAATAATTTTAATCTGTAAACCAGAATGTTATCTCTGCACCATTTCGTAACTTTTTATATCTTTTGGAAAACATTTAAAACTATGTATCCTACTTATACTCATCGAAAGAAGCACCGCATACTCGTTGTGTCTGTTGTAGTGTCTGTATTACGTATGTTTATTATTTTGTACGCTTTTAAAATACATCATTTTAAAGTGCGGCCTCAATTTGAAGTGTAGCCTCGATTTGAAGTGCGACAATTTTGGACCGACCGACAGACAGACCGACCGACCGACCGACCGACCGACCGACAAAGTGAGTTATAGGTTTGTGGCTTGAGCCACAAACAAAAACAATCCTCTGAAAATGGGTGTACATGGCCCACCCATTTTCAGAGGATTGGACTCCAGACATTTCCGATGCCTGCTTGTGCATTTTGTATCAAACAATTGTTTCCGGTTATAGCAGGTTTAGTTTAACATCCTTTTATATGATTTATTCTGTTTTGTATTTTGGTTGTCAGGGAACTAACTATCGTTTCCTTCCATTCTCCGGATGGGCGCTAGCGCGGAAGAATGCACTAAGGTGACGCATGTTCTAACTCACAAACACCAGTTTTATTAACAAAAACTTTTGTGATTTTTTTCCCCAGGACATTTTGGCTAGCCACCCGTTCACCAAGATCTCCAACTGGAGTAGTGGAAACACCTATTTCCACATGACGCTCGGCAGTCTGGTCCGTGGAAGCAAACTGCTCTGTGAGACTTCACTGGTAAGTTCAGGGGGTTCTGAAAATGTGGAGATTGTGCTTATTTACGCACAAGAACTCTCAAATCACCCCTAGAATCTCAAACTGTAAGATTTTAAGAGGGAAAAAAATCAGAAATCCTGAAAGTTGTTGAAGAGAGAGAGAGGGAGAGAGAGAGAGAGAGAGAGAGAGAGAGAGAGAGAGAGAGAGAGAGTGTGTGTGTGTGTGTGTGTGTGTTAGAACTGCAAGCATGCAAATCAGCACACCAAAGCATTTCTTGCAATATGATCACTTGATGAAGTGCTGTATGATGATGAAGATGAAGATGATGATGAAAATGATAAGGGCTATGATGATGATGATAATGACAATGACAATGATGACGATGATATTAATGATTAATGCTACGACTCCTCTTTCTCTTTCAGGGCTACAAGATGGACGATCTACTGACCTCCTACATCTAGATGACAATGATGACGATGATATTAATGATTAATGCTACGACTCCTCTTTCTCTTTCAGGGCTACAAGATGGACGATCTACTGACCTCCTACATCTAGATGACAATGATGACGATGATATTAATGATTAATGCTACGACTCCTCTTTCTCTTTCAGGGCTACAAGATGGACGATCTACTGACCTCCTACATCTAGATGACAATGATGACGATGATATTAATGATTAATGCTACGACTCCTCTTTCTCTTTCAGGGCTACAAGATGGACGATCTACTGACCTCCTACATCTAGATGACAATGATGACGATGATATTAATGATTAATGCTACGACTCCTCTTTCTCTTTCAGGGCTACAAGATGGACGATCTACTGACCTCCTACATCTAGATGACAATGATGACGATGATATTAATGATTAATGCTACGACTCCTCTTTCTCTTTCAGGGCTACAAGATGGACGATCTACTGACCTCCTACATCAGCCATCTGATGTCCAACTTGAACCGACAGAAACGATAATAATATTCCCTGCCTGAAGTGCCCAGTGACCCTTTCTCTTGCTACACAATGACTCCGCATACTTCCTTCATTTCTCATTTTGTTGTCAGTGCATGCATCGGCCCATTTTGATTAACCACTGTATTGGTTCATATCCACCACTGCACATACAGAGCTGCCACAAGCTGCGTTGTGTCTCATTAAAAAAAAAAAAGAGATTGTATTGGGAATTAAAATTCTATGTATGGGATGTCCAGCTAAGAGCACTGTTTATGGGGAAAAGACTTGAAAACCATTTGTGGATATTGCCAAAATAGTGGTGGAACATGTAATCATGTTGGTAATTGTACAAATAATTAATTGTATCACTGTTATCATCCAGATCTCACTTAACTCAAACGTGATGATGTTTCTACCATGTAGAGAAATCTTTTAAAATCTAGAATAATTGTATTGAGAGGTCCCTGCTAAAACTGCCTATCTGCATTCTTTATTCTTTTTGAGCTACCGTATTTTACGGACTACAAGGCGCTTCTAATTATAAGGCTGATTTCAAACTTGTTTCTGAATTTAAGCAATACACAAGGCGCATGCAAAATTATCAAACAATAGCAAAAAATAGATCGAAAACACAAGGTCGACTCAAACAAAAGGTTGGCATTTAGCCTAGTTCTATCAAAACAATCTTCAGAACGACATAAATTACACTCACGCCGCTATCCGGATACAGTATAAAGTCTGTATCAAAGAGCCCAGAAAAATCAGAATTGAAAAACACGGAGTAGACTTCTACAATAAGTTTCGGCTCCAGTAGGCTATGTCCACCATGAGTGTTATTGTCTTCAGCTGTCGAAACCGAGGCTGTGACATCATATCTTGATTCAACCCTCCCCCTTCTTTGTGTGACTGTGTCGTCTGCTACGTCTTAGCATAGAAATACTTCCGGCTTTGATGGTCGATCTCAATACTTACGATATGAATGGAATTCACAACTTTGTTTGATCATATTTCAGTCATACACTAGGCGCAGAGGTCTCAGTTGAGGGAACAAATATCGCCTTGTAGTCCGTAAAATATGGTACATCATTTTGGCACCAAATCTCCAACATTACGTTTGACGGTGTATGGCCTCGTTTGGAGAAAATTCTACAACAAAGAAATGGAACACCACACTTTTATGAATGTGTCTGCAAGTTTGCATTGTATTTTTTCCTTTTGATGTATTAAGGCATGTAATTGTGTTTACTGAAGCAATCGGAGGAGGTTTGAATCTGAGTGAAAAAACAGTGCATGTATTGGCTGGTAGCTGGAGATACACGGGCTCTCTTTCTGGGGCCATCTCACCAGATGTTAAGGTACTTGGATTGTTTCTTTACCTTGTTCTGCTAAAAGACCAACAGTGGCCATGAAAGTCATTGTGACCAATTATTTGCTATCTTTTTTGTTCTCTTAAGGGCTGCATTAACGAACATTTCACTAATGTGTGGATGCTTGATTTTAACACTGCTTGAGTCTAAGAGCACAAGTATTTAAATTATAAAATGTGCATGAAGATTTAGCTGTCTATTACTGCTAGAAACAACACTGTCATGAATACATTTTTCTGCATTTTTGTGATTTTGAGCCAAGCAGCTCATGGGAGAAAGGACGCATTATGTTAAAATCTGTTTTAAAATTAAGAGATTGTTAGGAGCATACTTTTGCAATAACTCATTTGACTATATTTCTTGCAGATTGAAAAGATCATTAAAAAAATTTGTCGTTGTAAACTTACATTTAAAAAGTAAAAACAAACTTGCTGCCGGATGGTGGATTTTTAATTTGTTTTGAATCGGTGATAATGTACGACTTGCTTTCATTTTGAGATGTGCAGTCTTTCAATGTTTTGATGATGGCCCGGTTTGTTAAGAAATAATGAAAAGAATGAAATACCGGTTTTGAATGATATGTAATTGACACTTGACTGTCACTAAAAGGAAACTGTGGCTATGTGTTTGGTTTAGGCTGAGCCTTGCAATTTGCATGTAAGCTGATTGGATTTTTAAAATAATGGTACCAGTGGTAATTTGGACAGACACAAATACTGATTGGCATGCACACCTTTTTCTCTGTTCGCCTGGCCTTTTTTGTTGTTGTTGTTGTTGTTCTGATCAAATGTTTGACCAATGAGTTGATGTTTTCTTTAAGGGGGCACCCTGACGGATGAGTTTTTGCAAGAAACACATCCAGTTCACCAGAAAGACAGCCTTTTCAAGGATCGGAACACTCACTTTGCTCTGGTTTCTTTTAAATCAAAACGGCGATTCCTCCTTGGCGGAGTTGCCAGAGAGAGAAGCCAAACGGGGTGGGTGGAGGCCACTGAGAGTGGTTGAAGCTTTTTCGTCTTTGTAGTGCAGTAAAAAAAATTTTGGAGCTATTTCCTTTGTTGTGAGCAAAACTCCTTTTGGTAAACTGCATAAAAACTATAAAAAGGCTTGTATTGTGGAAATTTCGTGCAAACGATTTGGTGTAACTCAGGCAGCCATTAGAAAAGAGAAGGCACATGCCTTCTCTTTCACTGAAAGAATCTGACTTCCAGCACTTCCGCCAAGGAGGAATCGCCGATGTGACGGTTTGATTTATAGGAAATCAGAGCAAAGTGAATGCTGCAATCTCTATAAAGGGTGTTTTCCTGGTGATCTCGACATGTTTCTTGCAGAAATGATCCGTCAGGGTGCCCCTTTAAGCTATGGACAAACAATGCTCAGAAATGAGTGCTGACAAGTTTTAAGTATTGTTCGAGTAATAAGATTACATAAGATTGTTTCCAAAAACTTTTCACAATCAGCTGCTTACAATCTGCTATGTGAAAGCACAAAAGACTGCATTTAGAGAAATAGGTCATTTGTCTTGCTTATATTTACTAGAAAGCATCAAAATAAGAAAATGTGTCAGGCTTTTGCAGCTCTTTCTTAAAGTGTGTTTGATATTTTGAAACGTTTTGCTCAAACAGGATTAAATAGGGAGCTTTATACATAAAAAAAAATGATGCTGAATCAATTGACCTTAGTCTTTAAATGTAATTTGTATCCCTGAAATTATTGTTGTGCCATTTTCTTAATAATCGGTTTTTTTTTTAGGTTACAATGTCTCATGTATGAGAAGTTCTCGAACTATAGGATGTATTTTAGATTTATTAGTTAAGCAAAAAACCTTACACAGAAACATTATGTGAGAACTGTTGGGGAGATAATGTGAGTGTTGATATTTGTTAAAATTTGCTGACTTCGATCACTCATCAGGAAACAGACAGTAAGGCGATGCTCTTTTGATTCAGACTGAGACCCCTGTGCTTTATTATATGACTGATAATGTACTAAGAAAATGTTGTAACAAAATCATATTTTTTTGGTAAAATTGGGGGAGCTGGGGGGTGTGCACCTCAAAATAAGATGCGCCTTATCGTCCATAAAATACAGTATCATGTTTGTTGCTAATAATTGATAGATATGGTGGCAAATAAATTCATATAATCTCTTGTGTTTGTGTCTCATTTTGGATGATTTTGTGATTTTTTTAATATATGAATTAATCAATCTGAATTTTTTTGTTTAACCCTCGTGCATTTATTCCGCCCAAAACCGCCCAGCTGGAATTGCCTCTGTGTATTCAAGCCGCCCTAAACCGCCCGTAGCTTGCCCCCACTATGAGACCCCCTCTGATGGCATTTTCATCACGCACTAAGTTCTGGCTTGTTACACACACACTATGAAGAAGCTTCTCACTTGCAGTGATGTGATAGTAACTGTGTGGCGCTCTGTGTGCTTTAAAAGACAGATTTTCCAAAATATGTATGAAAGAATCTGAACACTGGAAGAAGTTTTTTCTGTAACAAATGCGATGCAAGAGGGTTAAGGGGACTGGGGGGAGGGGAGGGGAAGAGGGTAGTATTGGGTTTGAAGGGGAGGTATAAGAACTTGTGAGTTCTGTCCAAGGCGAAGAACAATGCTTATGAATCGGAAGAGGGTAGTATTGGGTGTGAAGGGGAGGTATAAGAACTTGTGAGTTCTGTCCAAGGCGAAGAACAATGCTTATGAATCGGAAGAGGGTAGTATTGGGTGTGAAGGGGAGGTATAAGAACTTGTGAGTTCTGTCCAAGGCGAAGAACAATGCTTATGAATCGGAAGAGGGTAGTATTGGGTGTGAAGGGGAGGTATAAGAACTTGTGAGTTCTGTCCAAGGCGAAGAACAATGCTTATGAATCGGAAGAGGGTAGTATTGGGTGTGAAGGGGAGGTATAAGAACTTGTGAGTTCTGTCCAAGGCGAAGAACAATGCTTTGAATCGGAAGAGGGTAGTATTGGGTGTGAAGGGGAGGTATAAGAACTTGTGAGTTCTGTCCAAGGCAAAGAAAAATGCTTATGAATCGGTCACCACATGTTTCTGGTTTTTTGGTTTTTTACCTCTATTTTTCGCTTTCAAACCGCACACCAAAGTTTCAATGCATAATTTTCTTTTGCATTTGCTTATTAGCGCTCTGCTCTAAAGCACAATTTCTTTTCTTTATTCACTTGCGGGAGATGTGCAAAAATGTGATTAGGTGTGAGTTGACTTACTGGTTGGAAGAAATGTGAGCGCTTGGTGAGGAGCAATGTCAAAATGTATTTATTTTATTTTAAAGAATTCATTCCGTTAGTGGAAGAATTCAATTGTCATCTATTTATTCAGAATGCTTATAACAATAAGATAATTTTCGGACACTTTTGTAAAATGTTTCACGAAGTTCTGTATCTTTGGTGATGATGTTCAGTTTTTGTTTTTGTCGTTTGCTTTGTTTGTTTATTGATGGCAAAAGAGAGTGACATGTATCAAATTAATGAATTACTCCACTCTCTCCTTCCCTTCCCAAATGAGATTACCATATCAAATGTATGAATTGCTGTTCATCCCCCCTCTCTCCTCTCCCCCCCCCCCCCTATCCCTCTTTTCCCCTCCCCCCTTACCCCCCACCCCGACGTCCTACCTTCAAACACGGCTAAGAGATCGATATGTCAAATGAATGAATTTACTCCCCCATCCCTCCGCCTTCCCCGTTCCTTCAAACATGCTAAAAGATGAACATATCAAAGGTAAGGATGGACCATTTATGTGATCCTGAGCCCTGGTCTTCTTGTACCATTGTCTCCCTCTTTCCCCACTTAACAAATACATTCTTTAATTTTGACAGAGCCTGAACATTTTGAAGGTCATGTAATTTTTATCCGCACTTGTGAGAAAACATATCCATTACTGTACAGACGCTCCGAATAAAAAGTCCTCAATAGTAGGGGAAGCACAAAATGAAGTATGACTATATAGTTACATTTATGCTGTTGGATGTATGCAGAATGATTTCTCCTACTGAGAATAGGTTGATAGATGCATTTATATAATGTAAATAGTATTACACTTGTAGTGCTGCCAAACAAGTGTAGCTACAAAGGCACTGAAGATTCGCATTTGTTTTGTGTATTTTAACATTTTGTATGTCAATGTCATAACAAAAATTAAAAAACTTGTGGTTAATTTTGTTCATTATAATGCTTTGATATGTTTTTTATTCAGAAAATTGGGACTAATAGTAGTAGCTATTGCACTGTGTATATCTTGATTGAGTTCAAAATAAGTTTATGATGTCTTATCGATCATCACATCACATCACATCACATCACATAACATCACATAAGGCTATAGGCTATAAGCCTTTTGCCCTCATTAGTGGTGATTTTTGCATGAGATATAAAAAATGTTTTTACTTGCCCGTGGAATTATTTTGGCATGAGTGTATATACTAACACTTAGCTTTGTTTTTAATATCCATCCAAATTGGTAGAAAAAGTATGTTTAGATAATTCTTTGTCAATACGATTTTTAAATGCATTTACTGAAGGTGCATTGATGGTATCAAATGATAAATTGTTCCATAAATTGGTTATTTTATTAGTAAAGAATAACGTTGGTTAGTGTTTTGGTTAGTTTAAAATTGTGACTCCGAGTAGTATTATGACTAGATAAGTGGAAAAGAGGTGCAGTAGTTGAGGAATCATACAAACCATGCAAAATTTTTATAAACTTCTATCATGTCTCCTCGCACCCTTCTATATTCCCAAATTGGTAGATTTAGCCATTTTAGGCGTTCTTCATAATTAAGGTCATGGGTACCAATTATACATCTTGTAAACCTTCTTGATCACAATGTTGTTCATATGATGCTATGCAACTTACGACATGTATAGATCTGTTGACATTGTTTAATTGTTATTATTAACAAAACTTCTATTTTTCACACATAAAAAGGAAAGTTTTGTTATCTAAATGGAACAATTGTAGCATCACGGCCTTTAACAGTGCTAACATTACACACAACTTTGTGATATCAATATTTTAGATCTTGAAGGTTTTTTTTAAGACATGTAACAAAATCTGTACATTTAACTTAATGATATGTATTCCACAAAGTTAATGTTGCATATCTTGCTTTATTTGGTTGTGAGAAATGGTGATACGTTTTACCCTGTTAAACGTTGTATTTAGATTTAATTTTGTGCATTTTGTCTCATTTGGTTTTGCAGAACATACGGATTTGTTAATGATATGCACATTGTTTTTCTGACAAAAACATTCCCATATTGTACATGTAGCTACACTTCCCATTATGTATCAGGGAATATGTTAGAACATTGTTTTTGGATGAATCGATGCTTCACGTCTGCGTTGCTTTAAAACATACATGTGCTGATACGCGACATAAATGTGCAAGCATATACACTCACGGTTGAATATATATTCAGTGTTTTACATAATATAATGACAAAATATATGCAAGCATACACATGTATAGCTGAGTATAGATTCAAAGTTTTACACAATGTGATGCTAATTCTTGTAAACTGCCTTATGATACACACATGTATAGGTTCAAATTTAAAAAGGAAACGTTTTTCCTTAACAAATATGATTCCATGTTACGCTGCCTTGCACGCAATGCACTGTACTAATGTAGATAATAAATATGGATCTGTAGAGAAATTGTAGGGATTTTTGTTTGTTTCTTTTTTTGGTCTGAACTTTTAATAGGAATTGTTAGGAAATAATTAAGGAGAGTAATCTTATGGTGCACGGGACTGGAGTGATCTTGCCTCATTCAATTAGTCAAACAGGGGAAGGTACTCTACCATCAGGTAGATCCCCCAAATAGGGATGATTACCATCTGGGGGGGCAATTGCTATCATGTCTAATTTTTGACATCTGTAGAGTCACCCCTTTCCAAAAATGCATGATAGCAATCTGAAAGTGGTAACTTTCTGTCCGTTAACATGTGATTTATAATGGTACCCCTTATTGAGCAGCATTTTTGGTAAGGGGGACCCTACAAATGTCAAGACTGTATGATAGCAATTGCCCCCTCAGGTGGTATCAATCACCCTCCGAACATGATGCGTTTGAGTAGATCTAGATTTAAACACACTCGGTTTGTTTCTCGCCATCAAGCTATCTGGGTCAATCTCAACGTTTATTTCTTTGTGAGTTCTCAACATTTTGCAAGTTAGATCAGTTCGTAACCCCTCTTTCTATTTAAAATGTTTGCAAATCGTTCACTCGCTTCGCTTCACTCATCAACGCCATTTTTGGTTGTTGCTGTGGTATTTGACAGAGTAAGTAAGGTAAACAACTCTAATTTTCATGAAGTGCTCTCCCCTATTTTTTTTATCTAAAAAAATCGTCTATTGAGTTGCTTACCAGACCACAGAGACGACTTCCCTTTTTTCACATTGATCATGTAAGGAACATCATATTGGACTGATAAGCTGTGTAATAAAAACTGGTTCTCTTTGAGTGTTTTTTGTTTGTTTTCCCCCTTTAGTGCAGAGGTGAACTAAAATGTCATGTGTTGGTATTCTTTCTATATTCCTTTACAATTTTTTTGTATTTTGAAGAAACATCTCATCAAATACTCTAAAAAAAAAATGGTTTCAAAAGTCAGAGATTTAGTCTACACCTGTATGGTGATTTCTTTTTAAATTACTTTTTCAGTGGAAATGAAATAAAAAGACATTGATCACAGTCATGTTTAGGTTTGATTTAGTTGACATTCTGAATTCATAACATTTTATATACTTTCATAATTAAAAAACCCAAACCCAACCATACTGGATACTTATTATTTTATATTGACGTTTTAAATAAAGACTTTTATAAATGGTCAACAAAGAAATTGATCTTTTTATTAACGGCTGTGATTTCCGATTCTGTAATCTCAACATGGGCTGAGCGTAAAGTGTTCGTGGTATTGTTGGATCTGAGATTTAATACTTTTCTTTTTGGTTGAGATTGCATTTGTGATGGTTTTTTTTCCAAGTTTATTTGCTACAGTGGTGGATGATTGATTGTATTTGAAATATTAATCTGTGAGATTGGTGTGTAAGAATTGCGATTATTATTTTTTGTATGAAGTTATCTTTATATTATGGCAATAAAATATCCAGAATCTACAAAGAAGAACAAAACAGCTTTGAGATTTTAGTTTTTTTATTGAGTGAATTGGTGTGTGTATGTGTGTGTGTGTGTGTGTGTGTGTGTGTGTGTGTGTGTGTGAGTGTGTGTGTGTGAGTGTGTGTGTGTGTGCGTGTGTGTGAGTGTGTGTGTGTGTGTGTGTATGTGTATGTGTGTGTGTGTGTGTGTGAAGAGCATATCTGTGTCGCTGTATAACACTGTATGAGTCCTCATGCTATTTGTGTGAGTGGAATGCGAATTAGAGAGAGAGTTAATTCCGTATACAATAACAGAAAAATATGTGTGTGGGTGTGAAGAGCATATCATGTGTCGTCGTATATCACTATGAGTCATGCTATTTGCGAGTGGAAGGCAAAGGAAAATGAGAGAGAGAGAGTGAATACAGTATGCAATAACAGAAAAGTGTGTGTGCGTGCGTGTGCGCGCGCGATCAGAAGACAGAGTACAGATAATTGTATTTGGTACGTAGTTAAATCAATGGACATAGTCATTACAATATGCACTGGTATGGTACATAGTTAAATCAATGGACATAGTTATTACAATATGCACTGGTATGGTACGTAGTTAAATCAATGGACATAGTCATTACAATATGCACTGGTATGGTACGTAGTTAAATCAATGGACATAGTCATTACAATATGCACTGGTATGGTACGTAGTTAAATCAATGGACATAGTCATTACAATATGCACTGGTATGGTACGTAGTTAAATCAATGGACATAGTCATTACAATATGCACTGGTATGGTACGTAGTTAAATCAATGGACATAGTCATTACAATATGCACTGGTATGGTACGTAGTTAAATCAATGGACATAGTTATTACAATATGCACTGGTATGGTACATAGTTAAATCAATGGACATAGTTATTACAATATGCACTGGTATGGTACATAGTTAAATCAATGGACATAGTTATTACAATATGCACTGGTATGGTACGTAGTTAAATCAATGGACATAGTTATTACAATATGCACTGGTATGGTACATAGTTAAATCAATGGACATAGTTATTACAATATGCACTGGTATGGTACATAGTTAAATCAATGGACATAGTTATTACAATATGCACTGGTATGGTACGTAGTTAAATCAATGGACATAGTTGTTACAATATGCACTGGTTCTTTAAGCTGCAGGTAAAGGGATTAGTTGACCTTTTTAGACATTCACCAATGCTTGATGTCCTTAAATATTACTACAAACAAATCAAGCCCAGCTTTCAGGATAGTATCTACCTTCTCTGCTATCTAAAATTCATGGTTGGACATGATTGACAAGCATGCACGCACGCCGCGTGGCACACACGAACAGACACAACACACGCACGCACACACACGCACACACATATACACACACACACACATACACACACACACACATACACACACATACACGCACACACGCACATACGTACGCACGCACGCACTCACACACACACACACACACACACAACACAACACTTTCAGAATTCAGAAAAGATGAATCCAAATGTATATTCCAAGATGCCGTATCTCTTGAATTTTGTACAAACTTTAATGTTAAGTCCATTTGGCTCGTTTCTATGATTGCTGTTGGGTTTTTGTTGATAGAATGTTTGCATTTTTATTTTATAATAGTTCAATTCTGGAGTTTTTATTTTATTTTATTATCATTATTATTATGTTTTTTGTGTGTTTAAAAAAAAAATTATTTTTTAATTTTTAAACTGTTTTAACTAAGCATACATCCCCTAATGTTACTTATAAATATGCACTTTAAGCACACACAGATACACATGCACAGTCCCACGCGCACACACTCACACACACACTTTCATGTCTAATATCACTTCTAAGTGAAAAGACGTTAAATTAAAGAACAACAACAACAACAACACAACACAACACAACACACACACGTTATGGAATTCTTTGTACATATGTTCATACTCAGGTTTTTAAGTAATGATATATTCTGCACATTGTGTATGTGCTGCTTTGCACTATGGCGAAGCGACATTACGGGTACGTACGCATTCATGTGACTTTCTTTTCTTGATATGCCTTTTCTTTTCGCCTAAAATGTGAATGGTGTGTGTGTGTGTGTGTGTGTGTGTGTGTGTGTCAAGTCAAGTCAAGTCAAGTCAAAATTATCTTTAATGACGATAAAAGAGTAAGCTATAAGCTTTTTTTCATCCTGTCGTCATGAAAAGAAAAAACATACTGAATCAATAAAATGTAACGATCAACAATGAAACTTGGCGTACGGAACCAAAGCACAATGAACAAATATCAAAAACAAATCATACATAAATCATGACTAGCAAATACATTATGTACAAAATATAAATAGAAATACAATCATACTTTGAAAGGGAGAGAGCAAGAGGTGGGACAAGAAAAAAAGATTGAGACATAGACGCTGATAGAGACATCGTAAAGAAGAGAAAAATAAAAAAGGAGCCTGATAGAGTGTGTATGAGAGAGAGAGAGAGAGAGAGAGAGAGAGAGAGAGAGAGAGAGAGAGAGAGAGAGAGAGATCGCGGACGTGCAAAAAATATAATTTACAAATGCAGAGAGAACCCGAAAAACCACTCAGGTGTAAAGCTAAAAAAATAAATGAGACAGATCACTAGAATTCACCCCCCCCCCCCCCTTCAAATGGAAAATAACACATATAAAACACATAGCATTGGCCCACAAAGCCCTCATGTTGATAAACATCATTGATTAGTTTACAGGGTGCCAGTAAGGAGCATAACAAATTAATGGAATATAGTATGTAACTACGATCCACAAGGCCTTTATTTTGACAAATAGCGTTGGTTATTTTACAAGGCTTCATTCATAGTTTTTTAAAGTGCCTTTTTAAAAGCTTGTCTTGAAGGACACAATTTTAAAGAAGAAGATAGGTTATTCCATGCTGTACCCCCTGAGTAAACAAAACTAGACGTATAAATTATTTCGGGGTCTGGGAAAGGAGAGTGAATGAGTATGTCGATTTGGGTTGATGTGTGTGTGTGTGTGTGTGTGTGTGTGTGTGTGTGTGTGTGTGTGTGTGTGTGTGTGTGTGTGTGTGTGTGTGTGTGTGTGTGTGTGCGTGTGCGTGTGCGTGTGCGTGCGTGCGTGCGCGCGTGTGTGTTTCTGCATTTGTTATTTTATGTGATTCTCTCTCTCTCTCTCTCTCTCTCTCTCTCTCTCTCTCTCTCTCTCTCTCTCTCTCTCTCTCTCTCTCTCTCTCTCTCTCTCTCTCTCTCTCTCTCTCTCTCTCTCTTTTCTTTCCAACTTCTTCTTCTCCTCACCCTTTCCACTATGATTACTTGTGTCAGTATTTTGTACATGATTATTATATTGTGCTTGCGGAACATAATCATGTGTCTTTTTTCCATATTTTTCATTGCAAATAGTTTTTTTTGTTTACAGTTTTTGTTTTTCATCTTGTTTGCTTCAGTTGTGTTTATCATTTATTTATGACGACAGGATGAAAAAAAAAGCTTTGTTTAGCTTATTCCTTTATCGTCAATAAAGACCATTTTGACTTGACTTGACTTCACGCACACGCACACGCACACACACACACACACACACACACACACACACACACACACACACACACACACACACACACACACACGCGCACACGCACACACACGCACACACTGTCCTGACAGTTGTCATTTGGGTTTTTTCCATCTTTTACCTCTTTTACTCCATATAGCGGTACGGTAAGAATACATTTGGTTCTTTGAAAACCACGCCAATGATACCAATCACTATGCTTATGTTATTTCCAACACTGCTATTTGCTTTTTATGTTGATAATTAATAGAACTGGTGACATATGTTGCAGGCTTCATCTTTTCTCTCTTGATGTTTCTGTGTGTGTGTGTGTGTGCGTGTGTGCGTGTGCGTGTGCGCGTGCGCGTGTGCGTGCGTGCGTGTGTGTGTATGTGTGTGTGTGTGTGTGTGTGTGTGTGTGTGTGTGTGTGTGTGTGTGTGTGTTAAAGCCCTCTGGCTGAGTCGTATACCTAGTGAGAGAGATTGTGAATGATACCCAACTGATCTGTTTCCGAACACTTACAATAAATATAATAATGAATAAATTCATAATAAATTTAATATTCAGTCCAGTACGATTCACATCTTCTTCAACACAATATAATCTCCCCCCCCCCCCCATCACACACACACACACACACACCGCTCTCTCTCTCTCTCTGTCTGTCTGCCTCTCTCTCTCTGTGTCTGTCTGCCTCTCTCTCACTGTGTCTGTCTGTCTGTCTCTTTTTCTACCCTCCCCATCCTCTCTCTCTCTCTCTCTCTCTCTCTCTCTCTCTCTCTCTCTCTCTCTCTCTCTCTCTCTCTCTCTCTCTCTCTCTCTCTCTCTCTCCAAATAATTTAGTTTATAATGAAACTGCTAGATATCCAATATCTTTACTCTCTGGTATAAAAAGTATTCAGTACTGGTTAAAAAATAACTAGGATGAGCAGGTGTAGATTGCCTTATAAAGCTTATAAAATGTTGTTAGGGTTGGATAATCGAGGCAAAAGTAACTGGGTTTCTAATGTAAGAATGAAATTATGTGAATATGGTTTTGGATATGTTTGGATGAATGAAGGAGTGGAAGATGTAAGAGCCTTCGTGTGTGCATTTCGGCAGAGAATGGTTGATTGTTGGTGGCAAAATTGGAATTGTAAAACTGAAGATAGCGAAAGGTATATTTTGTATAGAACATTCAGTCAAGTACGTTGCTTACCTACGTATATTTCTTTACCTATTGACAGACATTTAAAACGTATTATGACCAAATTTCGTTTAGGTATTTCAGATATTCAAGTTCATTATTACAGATATAAGCATACTTTTGCTCATAATCTTCTATGTCCAATATGTCATGATGCCGTAGAAAATGAGGTACATTTTGTTCTTGTGTGTCCAGGTCTTAGGCAGTTAAGAGAAGAATTGTTACCACATAAATACTTTAGAGAGCCGTGTTTATTTAGACTAGTATTACTGTTAGCATCAACAAATAAAAATATTGTAAAATCTCTTGCTGTATATTTGTATAAAGCATTTAAAATACGAAGTGTTTACACAGCATAGGTTGAGTACTAGTGGGTTTTGTGTGTGTTTTCTTGTCATTTTAATAGTAAAACGTTAAACAATAATAAATTTCTAGTTCTGTTATAAAGTAGTGCAAAGTTGGTACATCTTCACTATATAATTTACTTGCTTGTGTTGTATTTTTTTGTTTATTCCCCTTCTAAGGGGCCATGGCCTTTCGGAATAAATCGTCTGCGTCTGCTCTCTCTCTCTCTCTCTCTCTCTCTCTCTCTCTCTCTCTCTCTCTCTCTCTCTCTCTCTCTCTCTCTCTCTCTCTCTCTCTCTCTCTCTCTCTCTCTCTCTCTCTCTCTCTCTCTCTCCCGTTGTACCACGGACAGCATGAGGACCCTGCCTCTTTCCACGGAGAACGTGAATACCCTGCCTCCTTCCATGGACAGCGTGAGGTTCCTGCCCCCCTACCACGGACAGCATGAGGACCCTGCCTCCTTTCATAGGCAGCGTGAAGACCCCCCCCCCCCCCCTCCTTCTATAGACAGCATGAAGATCCTGCCTCCTTCCATGGACAACGGAACGATCCTGCCCCTTTCAACAGACAGAGTGAAGACCCTGCCTCCTTCCATGGTGAAGACCATGCCCCCTTCCATGGACAATTTGATAACTTTCCACGGACAATGTGAAGACCCTGCCTTCCGCGATGGACAGCCTGAAGACCCTTGTCTCCTCCCACGAACAGCATAAAGACTCTTCCCTCCCCAACGGACAGCATGAAGACCCTGCCCTCCCACACAGACAGCGTGAAGATCCTGCCATCCCCCACAGACAGCGTGAAGTCCATGCCCCCCTACACGGACAGCATGAAAACCCTGCTTTCCCCAACGGACAGCGTGAAGACCCGGACCCTGCTTTCCCCAACAGACAGCGTGAAGACCTTGCCCTCCCCAACGGACAGCGTGAAGACCCTGCCCTCCCCAACGGACAGCGTGAAGACCCTGCCCTCCCCAACGGACAGTGTGAAAACCCTGGCCTCTCCAACGGACAGTGATAAATGTGTTTCTAAGATCACTGTAGGACAAACAGTTCAACAAAAAATGCTCTTCATCTTCAATCTAGTTTCTACAGAATGGACAGAATGCCCAACATTGTTTACCAGATCTATCTAACTCTAACAGCATCATATATGCTTTATGTGGAAGCCTATCTGAATTGATTTGTAGAATCCTTAACCAATAGCGAATGCATGCAATATAAGAATTGATGTAAAGTGGGAAACTACCCAACTCGCCATATACCATTTTGTTGAGTCCTGCTTGGAACAGATAGGAATCTTTTGTTAATTCCGATTTTGTTTATCTCAAGAACTGGAAGTACGTTTGTATGGTTTGCGAGCTTCTTTATTGTAATGGTGAAAGCCACTCCCAGCTGCTAGCAATAAAAGGAAAGTCGTTTAGTAGCACAGTTCATCCCGACTTTGGCAGGCCAGCTGGAAACTGATCAGCTTACAGAGAGGGAGAGCCTCTACAGCGCCATCTTCTGCTGTTGCTTGGGCCTTCTCAACTTGAGCAGCTTTGGACACCTGCCTTGGCAGACTTCTACTACAGTACGGCGGCTTGCTGACGGAAGATGGGCACCCACCACTCTTGAGCCGCTCCCGCCAGCACCGCCGCACGACAGATTGGTACATCTGGTCCTACGTTGGACTGCAACTCTTGCTCCGGTCCGCCGTTGAGCAACACCTCATCCACCTTCGTACACCTCAGCGTTTCCTGTGAGGCAGGGTCATCTTCGTCGCGTTAGTGAGTATAAATAGGGAGATATGGTTTCGTTTTTTTCATTTTTTTTTGCAGTCTGATGTGTCATTCAGCTGACTAGAGTAGGGTTGTAGGAAATACCACAAAAGTGGTATACCCAGGAGGACTGCGCTGGCCTCAGAGCCTTTGCACAGCAGGACTCCTGGGACTTAGGGCCTAGGACCTGAAGCTAGATAGTTCTTACTGGTTTCTTTTTCTTTTTCATCTTTGCTCACTGTCTTTTTTTCCGACTTCATGTCGTTCTCGCGATTCTCTCATTCCCTCCACTCGTAGGCTTTGGCCTGGTGGATACGGACATCATAGATTAGGCTTCTGTTAGGGCAGTTCTTCATCTTGTTAGGGTTCCTGCCAGCCTCCTAATCTGTTGGAGGAGTTGTGTGCGGGCAACTAAATTAGTAAGAATAGGATTTAGGATGATAAAATAGTAGGTCTGTCCTCTCTTTCCAAATCTGTCAGAATTAAAATTTAAAAATTAAAAACTTTTGGACCTTTTCTCTGACTCTATTTGACCCGTTGCTGTAGTGATATGTAGGTGTAAATGTAAACGAATAAGTCTATTTGTTAAAATACTAAGTTAAACTAACTTTCATAAGGATAAAGACACAGGTGGCTTGTTTCTGACAAAGTTACCCTGATTTAAACCCCAGTGAGACCAAAATGACAGGATTCTAAATCCATAATAATCAAACATAATAAATAAGAATCTTGAAAATTCAAGCGTTCAAATAGCATAAAGTAATACCTAGTTATTTAATAAAGATAATATTTTTTGTATAAACTAAAATTTGGTAGTGAGTTCTGCCGTGGGAACATGGGAGGAACAAAATAAAAATGTGATAAAGTTGCAAACCAGAGCTTAAACTTACTTGACTTTTTTTGATTTTACGTCCTCTCAACCTACTGAGGGTCATGTGGGACATTTTATATATTATCTTGGATTTGTAATAAAGATATGAGATTTGATCTCTTTTCTTTGATCTTGGTAAGAAAAAGTATGGATATTTTGTGAACTTATTTTCCAGAGAGGGTGCCAATAGGGATTTTGTTCGACAATTTGCCGAGGGGCACCAAGTACGCCTGCTTCCTTCTTTTTTTATAATTTATTTTTTATTTTTTATAAATTAAATGAAAACATAGATTATGGAACTCAGAGAGTTAACAATAGGGTCTCTACTTTTTTCTTCAAAATCAGTGTATAAGGTTATACAAAACTCCGTTGGGCAAACGAGTATGAGCTAGTTGTCAATACATTTTGAATTTTGTTAGAATCGAAATCCAAAAGATGTTCTTTGAAGGTTTTGAGCAAACAGGACCAGTAAGGTCCAATTATCATCATTTTGATTGATCATCGTGTGGTAGTTAAAGGTTTTATTTGCTTTAGATAAAGTATCAATGAAATCGTGGAGTTCATGCTGAACCTGGGGACAGTCTGAGAACAGGTGTTCCAGATTAAGGATTTGGTTACATTCACAGAGATATTTTTTATATTTGCAGTAGTTTGCATTTGTACGTAGACGGAAAATTAAAGATGAAAGATGATATGGTATTTGTAAAAAGAGACCTTTTTTAATTGGTTTGGGATCCCAGTGGTGATCATTGGCATACTGTTCTAATTCGGCTTTCCAGTTAACATAAGTACTTTCTTTGAGTAAACTATTACATTAATTTACTGATAAGCCTATACTACAAGAGACGTGGCTTGAGTTTTGAGCTGCGAAAAATTCCATCAAAGTGACTGCGATTTGAGCTGTGAAAAATTCCAAATCAGTAATGCTCGTAATAAAAGTAGGGGAAGACGGGGTAAAAAGCGCATGGGCGGGTAAGAAGCCCCCCCCCCCCCCCCCCCCCCAATTATCTCATGAAATGAAGCAAATTTCAGTCTCATTTTGCCCATGAGACGAGCGTTAATGTCTAGCATTCGTCTCATGGGCAAATTTGACTGACATTTTCTTTATTTCATGAGATAATTGGGGTGGGCTTCTTACCCGCCCATGCGCTTTTTACCCCGTCTTCCCCTATAATATTCAGTCCTCGTCCAAGAACAGATCTTTTCATGTCATCCCTAACATATTCAGGAGCAAAACTATGGAATGAGATGCCTGCATATATTAAAAACAAGAGCACCTTGGCGTCTTTCAAAAAATCATATAATAAATATTTAGTAGTGTTTATAAAGCACCTATATGTACGCCATGTTGTTTCCTCTGCATAATGTAAAAATGATTCCCTTCCAATATATAATCACTTGCATCCAATGAATGTATGCTTAAGCGTGGGAGGACAAATTATTTCATTCTATGCGTTTAAATTCTGATGCTATTTTCCTTCCCGATTCATTGGTAGGGGAAGACGGGGTAAAAAGCGCATGGGCGGGTAAGAAGCCCACCCCAATTATCTCATGAAATAAAGAAAATTTCAGTCACATTTGCCCATGAGACGAATGCTAGACATTAAGGCTCGTCTCATGGGCAAAATGAGACTGAAATTTGCTTCATTTCATGAGATAATTGGGGTGGGCTTCTTACCCGCCCATGCGCTTTTTACCCCGTCTTCCCCTAATTATTATTACCCTATTGAATGTCATGTTATGAGATAACATGTTGATAAAAAATGTGTGTGTGCGTGCGCGCGTGTGTGTGTGTGTGCTTGCGTGTGTGTGTGTGCTTTTTTTTTTGGCATGCATGTTTCTGATTTCTTTAGTCTGTTTTGATTGTAGTTTATTTGTGTGGTTGTTTATCGTTTGATTGTTGTTTGCTTGCTTGCTTTGTCCGATGACGTGATTGTAACGACTTGCGCGTGTGGGTTCTTGTGATGGACAGCACATACAACACATGTTTGAGTTGCTCATCTATACAGCAGACGTGGAGCCATAATAAACGATTAACTTGGTTTATTCTGTAACAAATAAAGGCAACCTGCCGCCTTGGCAGAGGTGGGCGGAAACACGTGACCCCTAAAAGTAATAGCATCTTATTAACGCAAACTAACACATAACCATTATCGTCTCAAAAAAAGAAAAGAAAAAGAAGCCATATTCTGTGCTTATTTAGTTATCCTCAATAAACATTCGAGTTTCAAAACATTCGAGTTTCTCTCTCTCTCTCTAAATATAGTTATTTCAATGCGTTATATTATTAGGCTAATGTTTAGTACTTTGGAATATTTTGTTTTGCATGTTGAGTTATTTTTCGAGTTGCTTTCGTATTACTTTTCATTCTAAGGACAGGAAAGCTGTCAAGCTTACTCCTTTATCCTCAATAAGGATAATTTTGACTTGACTTGACTTGACCTGAAGACTGTATCTGCACGTTTTCCATCATGTTGAAAGGGCGTTGGAGATTCAATGTTATTAGAAACAGCAGAAACATCAATGGAAGACGAAGGAAGGCCAGAGAAAGGGAATATCTGTGGCCTGACAGCCTCAGCTTAAACTAAAATTGTCAGCAGTTGTATTAGGTATTAGGGTACTTTATAGTCAAAGAGGCGTCTCTGTGAAATTCGGGTTGCTCCCACCTGGAGAGCGCGTCGCAGCCAGAGGCGCGCCACCCTTTTGTTTTTGGCATGCGATTTTTGTGTGACTGATGAGGAAGGGAAGGAGGGGGTAGGGGTGGGGGTGTGTTAAATTCTGACCAAATGACAACTTTTTCGTTGGCACTGGGTTTAATGTCTGCAAGTGCATGGGCACACAGGACCTCGGTTTATTGTCTCATCCGAAAGACTCCACATTCAGACCGTTAAGGCCTAGTGTACAGTGAGAGGAAAAATCCCCTGTACCCAGGTTCGAACTCGGGTTTACTTGACACGAGGCGAACGCGCTACCACTGTGCCACTCTATATGTCAGAAGATGTCGATTTTCTTGGATAAAAGTCAGAAGAAACTAACAGCCTTCTTTCATTCTTTGGGTCAGTACTTCCGGTTTTTACTTTAGAAGAATGATACATATATAAATTATATATTATGTTTCGGCAAATAAAACACTCTCTTGTTTCGAGAGCTGTTGGGAGAGTAATCAGATAGATGTGTGTGTGTGTGTGTGTGTGTGTGTGTGTGTGTGTGTGTGTGTGTGTGTGTGTGTGTGTGTGTTTTGTTGTTGTTCAGTTTAACGTCCTTCCACTAAAAGTGAGTACGACAATATATTGTAGTTTGATGTTGGTGTGGTGAGTGTGAGTGGGTGTGTCTGTAAATTTGTGTAAGCATTAGAGTAAGCGATAGGATAGTGATGCAGACCTAATCATACCCCCCAAAAAAAAAAATAAAAAAAAATTACATTTAAAGAATATAACCGCTAAATGAACAATGTTAAAGATAAATACTAAGTGAACTACTTAATAAACATTTGCAAACTGAATCAAGAACAGAATAATTGTTTAGTGTGTGTGTGTGTGTGTGTGTGTGTGTGTGTGTGTGTGTGTGTGTGTGTGTGTGTGTGTGTGTGTGTGTGTGTGTGTGTGTGTGTGTGTGTGTGTGTGTGTGTGTGTGTGTGTGTGTGTGTGTGTGTGTGTGTGTGTGTGTGTGTGTGTTCGCTCTATTCGTCACAGTGAGATAGGCCTATTGCTTTATATAATGTACTTACTTTCATGTCACTCCTTTGGTATACCCCTTTCTTCATCCTCTGATATTATTCTGTTATTCTTTTGTTACAGTACATTGTTTCCAGTGAAGTCTTGGCTGCACCTCACCCGGAGGGCACGTCGATACAAGAGCAGCGCTACTTGAGAAGAAATATCATCAAGAACATTCGGAGGAACACCTAGTATTAACTCTTTGCAAAAAAGTTTATAACCAGAAGTCTTTTTCTAACTGTAAGAATATATATACTGACATTTTAATACACAAACATGCAGATGCATTTCGTACGAAATGTTATGTGGAGGAGGGCTGTTCGTTTAATTAAATGCAACTTTCTCTTCATCGTAATACTTGGGCTGACTTTGATTTTGGTCCTTTGGTTACAATCCACAGTGGTGAGATTCAACTTGAAGAATGCCTCTTCCAAAGTGACGAGGTTTGAATCAGAAGACATTGAACCCAACTTCCCCAAGCAACAGAAACATGGGTCTCCAAAGTACGCGGAACGCGGCGCTTCCCATCCGAAATGTGTATACCCAACTCTGGATCCTTATGATCCTGATGTCATGGAGTATTATCGTACACATCCACCCATCTCCTGCTCCTCAGTCATGAAAGATTGGGTTTATGTAAAAAATGGGAACTTCCATATTTCTCCAGATGCCTTGCAGCAGTACGGTAACATTACATGTGAGTATGTGCCTATCTTACACAACGGCGACTTTGACATAAAGTACGGGCCAAAGATGAAGCCCATGAAAGATGGCTCACCCTTGACGTCAGATTTCTTCCAGGTGTTCTGTGAGTCCGCCAGAGGAAAGACTTACTCCAGAATCCACGCTGCCGTGGCCAGGAATGACGCTGCAATGCAACGCCTTCGTGGGCGCAACTCTCCTCCCACTAGGTGGGACCCAGAACACATCGCACAGACTCAAGGACAATCAGCAACAGATCGTGGATCTTTTCCACGAGCAAGAGTACACATAGGCGAGGAGCCAACTGCACCACCAGTCACACGCTCTCTCAATCTGAGTGTTTTCATGTTCGGTTTTGACTCGGTCTCTCACATGCTTTGGCTGCGCGCTTTGCCAAAGACCCGCATATATTACGTGGAGACGTTGGGAGGCATAGAACTGGACCGATACAACATCAGGGCGGATGGAACACTCTCTGCCTTGCTGCCTATCCTTACAGGCAAAAACGAAACAGAGTTACCAGAATTTCGACGAGGTTTTGGAAGTGCAAAACCGATCGATCGTCTCCCATGGATATGGAAAGAGTTTTCACAGCATGGCTACGTCACTGCCTTTACTGAAGACTTGGGAACTCAAGGGGTATTCCAATACAGGATGCTGGGGTTCAGTGAAAAGCCCACAGATCACTACCCGCGGCCCTACTATCTGGCCACAGAGAAAATCCTCCACCAGCAACCTCGTCTGTGTCTGGGGGCCACTTCGCGCCACGTCGTGTTCATGAACTACTTCAGAGACCTGATGGACATGTACAAAGACTACCCCAAGTTCTTCTTCGCCTTCCATAACGAGCTGAGCGTAGACTCAACTGATGAGCTGCATCTTCTGGATGACGACTTTGTCCGTTTCTTGCAAGTCTTAGAAGGGAAGGGTCATTTGAACAACACTTTGCTGATTTTAATGTCCGATCATGGTTCCAGGATCCACGGCAGTCGACCTACCGCTCAAGGATATTTGGAAGAACGCATGCCTTTCTTTTCCTTCAGGTTTCCCCCTTGGTTTACCAAACGTTATCCCGAAATCGTCCAAAACGTGCGAACCAACGTCCAAAGGCTAACAACGCCCTTTGACATTCATGCCACTTTTCGGGATATTCTGAACTTTTCTGCTGAAAGACACGGGGATTTGAACAACAGGGGCATCAGTCTTTTTAAGGAAATTCCCAAAGAACGCACGTGCGCCCATGCACGTGTCTCTCCCCATTACTGCGCATGCCTGCAATGGGACTTTGTGAGCAGAGACGATCCTTTCGTTCTGTCAGCAGTCAGTTCAGCAATTCAGAAAATAAACGATTACACCAGAGAATTTCGGGGGATGTGTGCCCTATTGAAATTGTTAGAAATTACAAACAGTCGTCGCTACCAACCCAATTCTATGAAGCTCTCATCTGAAGGCAAAGGATACAGTTCCGAGCGTCAGCGGCATCCTCAATCTGGTGACCTTTATCAAGTGACCTTCAAGACAACTCCAGGTGAAGGTCATTATGAGGTCACCGTGGAGTACGACTCCAACACGGGCACTTTCCTAGTGGACGAAAACCAGATCAGCCGAATCAACAAGTATGGGGCTCAGCCTGCCTGTCTTGCGGTGGAACAGCCGTATTTGCGTCACTATTGCTACTGCGTTTGAGAACACGAACGAATATTACGTTAAGCTTCCTCCCGGTCCTAAGGACACATGCATGACATTAGTTCTAATTTCGATTTTGGGAAAAAGGGAGGAGGGGGAGAGGGGAAGTGAAAGGGACTGATGTTTTCTTTTTATTGGACGTTAGTGTTAAATCATGGCCCTAACCAAGCAGTTGCCTAAAAAGTTTAAAAAATATTTTTAAGGAGTTTCATAAAAAGACAAATTTAGCAAGGAATCTTATATTTTGCTGTACTTATATAAATGCTTTAAAACTCTTCAGGACCACTGTTAAAAACAAGGGCTAATCCTAAGGTCAAATATATTTTATGCACTATGTACAAATTTACAAATTACTCTTTATTCATAAAAAATATTTATTAGAATTCATTTTTGTAAAAGGACGAACAACATGAACCCTATTTGATGCCACTAAATGGCTGCCTTTCGCAAGAGTGAATGCCCTTGTCAGTAGGCCTACTGACCAGCAAGGGCATCACTCTCACTGTCAAGGGCGTTAATAACCCTAGTTGCAGAGGCCAATAAGGTTTGAGAACACGATGTTCACGTCGTTAAAAGAGCGTATGATAGTCAGTCGTGTTCGACCATGACCTCCAGATAGCAGGTCAGGGGACTACTATTCTAGAGGGCTAGGTTTGGATTTGTTTGTAGTAAAGATGTTTTGCTCTGGCGACTTCCATACGACTCTCTTAGTCAAGAAGATTCCAGGACTACATTTTTTTGGGAGGATTTATTTCAAAGGTGGGTGATTCAGCCTACGATCTTCTGTTCTTTTTAGTATTACTGTACGTAATATGTACATAGGTCCTGTGTATCAAAGGACTCCATACTTATTTGTTCTATAACAATATTATCAATATCTGTATTGTTATAAAATCGGGTTTTTCCTGGTGTTGCACTGCCCCCGGGCATTGCCTCCAGGATCGTTCCCGCCATCTTTATATATAGTACTACTAATGTCCCATATGTGTCTGTTTCAGACCGGAGGACTTTAAACAGATTCTTCTTCTTCATTTGTTCTATTCAAAATTTCGTGTATAATAAGATTAAATGCCAAACGGTACTATCATTCTCTCCAGTTAAATGCTAGAATGTACTATGACTAAAAGAAATTTAGAAGGTTTATAATGCCTTTTGGTATTAACGTGTGAAAATTGATAGTGCGTTTCGACATTTGAGTTTTGAATTGTATGTGGAAAAGAACATTCGTGACTTGTTAGATAATCGTTTTTTGTTTGTTTTGTTAATGCCTTTTGGAATTAAATTGTGAAGATTGGTAGTTTTGACATTTCAGTTTTGAATTGTACATACAAAGGAACATTCGTGACTTATTAGATAATCTTTTTGTGTGTGCAGCAAGTCATGTTTTGCTCTCCATTCCAAACATGCAACATTTTTATAATAATAATGCCCATAGCTTAGGTTACGGTTCATGTGTACATAATTCCTGTAACTCATTCGACTTGTAGCTTTTTGCTTCGTTTGTGTTTGTTTTGTTGACTTGTCTTTTGGGGGTCACTTAGCAATCGTCTAGCAAGAGAGTAATAGATTAGAGGAAGTTGCAAGCACAGAACTTCCAGAAGGTGGGGGAACTATTTGTACGAAAGATCCCCAGGGGTGAACACAAGTTTTTAAACCACCCTGACTTCTTTTTTCTAGCACTGAAATAAAACTATAGGCACTAATTACATGCAATATGTTTTTGTTGTGCATATCAGCATTCATAAGCATGCACGTGTGCGTGTGCGTGTCTATGCGCGCGCGCGCGCGCGCGCGCGTGTGTGTGTGCACAAGCTCGCGCACGTGTGTGTCTGTGTGTGCGCGCATAAGCATGTTTCTCTGTGTATGAAAACACATCTCTCTCTCTCTCTCTCTCTCTCTCTCTCTCTCTCTCTCTC
>CM065681.1:16506061-16508561 GCA_017654935.2 Phymorhynchus buccinoides | reverse complement strand
TATAAAAGTTTCTTTTCTGTCTCCAATCCCTAGCATCATTTGCCTTCATAAAACTGATAATCCTGCACTTTTTGAACATGTATAATAATAATAATGGAACTACTGTTGCACACCTCAATGTTTACCACTTATACAACAAACTGCCAGATATATGTTTGCTTCTAGATGACACACCACCTATTCATGTTTTAGGACTTAGTGAGACCCGCCTTAATTCCTACATTCCATATAGCATGCTAACCACCCCCAACTTCAATATTATCCGCCGTGATGCATCTAACCCAGGCGAAGCTGTCCTAGCAGTCTATGTTCACAACAGTATTTTTCAAGTTGCACGAAGGAGATTAGACCTTGAAACCGCAGATATAGAGTGCCTTTGGCTAGAAATAAAATACCCCAAAACATCCCCCTTATTAATTGGACATTTATATCGAAATCCTGCCTCTACATATGAATGGCTTGATAACTTTGTACACATGATGGATAATATTAAAGTAAACAACAGCAATATCCTGTTATTAGGGGATTTTAATTATGATTTGTCCTGGCATTCAACTACTGCTCTATTTGGCCTTCAGCAGCTTATCTCCACGGCTACTAGAGTCACCCACACTTCAGCAACACTTCTTGACCACATTTACTCCAACAACACGTCCTTAGTCACTGATGTCAATGTTTTAGACTCCAAATGTATTAGTGACCACTCCCCTGTAAAATGCACGTGGATTAATAGACCCCCTAAACTTCAAACTAAAGGCCACACTACTATTCACTATAAATCCTTTAAACACTTTGATAAATTCGCATTTTTTCAAGATCTTAACATGGCGCATTTTAACAATGATTTCAATTTTTCATGTCCCATCCAAGCACTAGATGTGTTTTGTGCAACTTTTCTAGCAGTAATTGAGAAACACGCGCCTCTTAGAACAAAAAGAGTTAAAAGTTCCACCCTTCCCGGATGGCTCACTCCAGAAATAGCTGAAACTATGAAACAACGGGGGCGTTCTAAACATGAATATATATTACTGAAGAAAGAAAAGACTGATTCGCTACCAACTGACATTAAAGCACAAAAGCAACTGGAACTTGAAAACAAAGAATTAGAATATAAAAAGCTAAGAAATAAAGTCAATGATCTCATTCGGGACTCTAGAAAACAGCACTTCAATAAAATGATATCAACAAATCGTGACGCATCTACATTATGGCGAGCCATCAACAACATCACAAATAAGCACAAACAGCACAATTCACTAAATAGCTTCAATTGGTCGCCAGACTCATTCAATAATCACTTTATACACATAGCAGATTCTATAGGGGTACCTGACCCAACACCCCCCGAAAACGAATACTGTCCTTCGTCCTCTCTTCAAACCTTTTGTCGTAACAGTAACATAAAACCTGGAAATGCATTTAAAATACCTTCACTTGCTGTTCACGAAGTTGGTTCCCTTATCGCAAAATTGAAAAATAAAAAATCTATGGGACCAGACAAAATCAGTAGCTCTCTCTTAGAACTTGCACTTCCCTACTTAGTAGAACCTCTTACCTTCATATATAACACATGCTTGGAACAACACATAGTACCACCTGGTTTAAAATCAGCAAAAGTTATACTACTGCCTAAATCCAAAGATATTTCTGACCTAAACAACTTTAGACCCATTTCTATTCTTACAGTTCTATCTAAACCTCTTGAAAAACATGTTCATAAACATCTAATGCAGTATCTTGAGGACAACAATCTTTTCCATCCATTACAATCTGGCTTTCGGCATCACCATTCTTGTCAAACTGCCGTAGTTCGTCTCTGTGATACATGGCTTTCAGCAATTAACCGAAACAAAATGACAGGTGCTGTATTTCTTGACTTTAAGAAGGCATTTGATCTTGTGAATCATAAAATATTATTACAAAAACTAGCACTATGCCTGCAGGACGAAAATACAGTTTCTTTTTTTACATCCTATCTTACTAACAGAACACAGTTTGTCCTAAGTAATGGTGCAGTTTCAGATAATAAGATAATTAAGACTGGTGTACCGCAAGGATCTGTTTTAGGACCCCTCCTGTTCTGCTTATTTATTAATGACCTACCCCTTTCAATATCAGATGAAAGTGTCTCATGCGATCTGTTTGCTGACGACTCCTCCCTCCACTCTAGTGCAGCTCGTTTATCCTCCATTCAAACCTCATTACAAACAGCTTTAAATGATGTTTCTGCCTGGTGTGACCAAAACCTGATGGTCATCCACCCTACAAAAACCAAAAGCATGGTAATTACTTCAAGACAAAAACATCAGAACGAACCTCTAAATCTCAAAGTTTATTTAAAGGATAACATCATTGACCAAGTAAAAGAGCACACGCGTCCTGGGTGTGATCATAGATGAAGAACTGAAGTGGCAGACCCATATTGAGAAGGTAGCACACAAGCTTGCACGTAGCCTATTCCTACTAAAAAAAACTTAGACCTTTCATAGATACAGAGGAA
>CM065681.1:16486061-16491061 GCA_017654935.2 Phymorhynchus buccinoides | reverse complement strand
AAACGAAACTACATAAACAAATGAGAGAGAGAGACGTGCCCTCCAGGGGTGGGAGCAGCCCTGATTTCACAAATACAAAATTACAAAACAACAAGTGTATCTCCGAGCGGCAGATAAGTTCCCGAGCGGCTGAACTTGGGCACACAACAGCAGCATGACGCATCTGCGCTCCAATGACAAGAAACGGAGCAATTGCCAAAACACTTAATAAATAATAGATGTCTAAAAAATGTGTGGTTGTTAATGACCGGTTACAGATGGTCCTATCGGCAGACTATAACCGTTGTGACTTTGACCTTGACCTTTCTTGTACTAAATATTCGGAATAACCATAAGCCAATGCATCTGCAGACCAAATTTGAACATTGTAAGTCCAACGTTGAAAAAACCCACCCCAGCGTTGGAATACGTGCAAAACTTCGCGAGATATTAGCGATTAAGTGTTTTGGGGGTTTGAACTCCTTAATAAACATGGCCTTGACCTTAAAATAAAACTAAAGCAATCAGTCGATAGGTAATATCCTCTGAAACGTGTACACTAAAAGAAGATTGAAATCGACGGAATGGTTCTCAAGAAAATATGACCGGACGCATGCACGGACGCACGCACGCACGGACGGACGGACGGACGGACGAAACAAAAACAATACTTCCCGAAGCTTCGCTCGGGAACTAAAAAAACAGGAACTCCCCATCAAGTAAACTTTTGAAAACAGTTTTGTAATAGTCATTAGGTTATTGTAGAGGGACGCAACTCTTTTCACCTTGATTAATTAGCTACCAGCTTCTCGGTCAAGAGTTTTTCATTTTCCAAGCCATAGACCCCCACCACTCCTTGCCGTCTCTTGTTTCTTTCACTGTAGGCCTCCTCCCCCCCCCCCCTTTACTTCCCACACAAGTGACATTATTTCTTTCTTTTTTCATTTTCAAATTAATTTTCCTTCCCGTTATAAATGCCACGCTGCCACAGCCACTGTAGCATCACAGTAAAGTTGTGATGTTCCGTCTTTCTTTGTTGTTTTGATTATTTTGTTGAATTAGATTATTTTTAGCGTCAGGGTTTTAGTCTCTCTCTCTCTCTCTCTCTCTCTCTCTCTCTCTCTCTCTCTCTCTCTCTCTCTCTCTCTCTCTCTCTCTCTCTCTCTCTCTCTCTCTCTCTCTCTCTCTCTCTCTCTCTCTCTCTCTCAGCTCTGTAT
The DNA here is from genome assembly GCA_017654935.2 of Phymorhynchus buccinoides. Lineage (NCBI taxonomy): Eukaryota > Metazoa > Mollusca > Gastropoda > Neogastropoda > Raphitomidae > Phymorhynchus > Phymorhynchus buccinoides. The sequence continues at coordinate 16,489,865 of CM065681.1, read as the reverse complement.
GCGTAATAGTATGCCTTGCCATGTTTGTCTTTTGTGTTAAGTATATATGTATTAAGGACAGATTGGAAGAATAGGCGTTGCCTAAAATCTATATCTTTGGAAAATAAAGTTTAAGTTTTCAAGTTTTCAAGTCTTCTCTCTCTCTCTCTCTCTCTCTCTCTCTCTCTCTCTCTTTCTCTCTCTCTCTCTCTCTCTCTCTCTCTCTCTCTCTCTCTCTCTCTCTCTCTCTCTCTCTCTCTCTCTCTCTCTCTCTCTCTCTCTCTCTCTCTCTCTCTCTCATTTCTGTGAAGTGAACAAGAGTATTTCAGAGCTTTCCCTTTTATCTTCCACATCTCCCGTGGGGATACCGGGGGGTCTTTCGTACAAATAGCCCCCCCCCCCCCACACACCTTCTGGAAGTTCTGTGCTTGTAACTTCCTCTAATCTGTCACTCTCTTTGACTCTGCCTTTTCCCTTTGCTTTCTGTCATTCACTATCTTTCTGACTTATTGGCCCATTCTCCTGCCTTTTCTAAAAAAACACATCTTCCAAATAATGTTCTACTTTGAGCTCCTCCGAAATCGGAATGTGTCGGCTGTACGCAGCGGGGAGGCCAGTGAAAACTGAAAACCGGACACATACACACATACCTTACCCATTATGGCCATATGGCCTGGGAACGCAGAAGAAGAAGAAGAAGAAGAAGAATCCCAAAGAAATCCCATTTGTCTAGTCTAATCTTCAGTCACGTTTTTGTCTAGCCCACCAACGAAACAGATGTATATCGTGATATTAAGAACTCCCCTATTAATTCTATCCCTCTTCCTCCTCCTCCTTCTCCTCCTCCTCTTCCTCCTCCTTCTTTTTTTAATATAGGAAAACGGAGAGGAGATGGGGATAGAAGTAAGAGAGTAGAAGAAGGAAGTATTTTATACGCAGCGAACAATAATCTAGATTAAAGTGCCCGAGATAAATGCTAGACTGAAAAAAATTGTTTGGAAGCATGATTTCGTTTGACAAGTTTGCACCAAGACTTACAGAGGCCTTATGGGTTGGTTTTTTGTTTGTTTGTTTTTTCCAAGGGACTTGTTGTTGGGTGGTTTTTTTTGTGTTTTTTTTTCTTCTGTGATTTTGTAATCTACTTTTTTGTTTTGTGTTTTGGTACTGGCATCATAGTTTATATTAATACCCGCGTTTCTTAAAGTATTTCCTTTTCGATTTAGGTGTTGATTTCATTTTTTTTCTTAGTCTGATATATATGTTTGTTTATGTATGTGTGTATTGAGTATATATGTATGTATGTATGTATGTATGTTATATATTTGTTTGTTTTTCTTTGGTTATGTATATTTAAATGAAAAAAACGAATAAAAACGTTTAATATAAAAAAATTAAAAAATAAAAATTAAAAAAAGTTTGCACCAAGACTTGTCTCTGTACATTTGTTGTTGTTTTTTGCTGGTCGTTTTATCCGAAAACAGTTTTCATTTGTTAAAAATACAGACAATGTAAATGATTTTTCTGGATGATGAAAAGAGCAGGATGAGGAGCGTATGGAAGGAATGCCAGAAAATCATGCACGTAGGGCTATGTATATATGTGCGGGCGCGAACAAAAAAAAGTGGCAGAGTGGTTAAGACGTTCGCCTGCCAAATGTAATGCGTAACTGCAGCGTGAGTGACCCGGGTTCGAATCCCGGCCTCGCCCTTTCTTTCTAGTTTGACAGGAAAATCGAACTGAACGTCCAGTCCTTCGGATGGGGACTTAAAGCTAGTCTGACCCGTGCGCTATACGCACGTAAAAATCCCACGGCAGTTGAAAGTCGGTAAGAGCAGGGAGAAATCCCGCTGCCTGGTATGGCCAAATTGATAGCTAGGTTTTCCAAGTGTGTCCACACACCCTCCTCGCCCTGTGCCCCCCCAAAAAAAAACCCCCAATAAAAAAACAATTGGGTAGGCGCTGCACTTTCGGCGACGCGCTCTCCGGGGGAGAGCAGCCCGAATTTCACAGAGATAAGTCTCTGTGACTTGAATATACCAAAGACTAAGACTAAATACCAATAATTATAATAACATTTATATACACGGACACGCCTACTCTATGCCAAGACTAAATACCAATAATTATAATAACATTTATATACACGGACACGCCTACTCTATACCAAGACTAAATACCAATAATTATAATAACATTTATATACACGGACACGCCTACTCTATACCAAGACTAAATACCAATAATTATAATAACATTTATATACACGGACACGCCTACTCTATACCAAGACTAAATACCAATAATTATAATAACATTTATATACACGGACACGCCTACTGTATACCAAGACTAAATACCAATAATTATAATAACATTTATATACACGGACACGCCTACTCTATACCAAGACTAAATACCAATAATTATAATAACATTTATATACACGGACACGCCTACTCTATACCAAGACTAAATACCAATAATTATAATAACATTTATATACACGGACACGCCTACTCTATACCAAGACTAAATACCAATAATTATAATAACATTTATATACACGGACACGCCTACTCTATACCAAGACTAAATACCAATAATTATAATAACATTTATATACACGGACACGCCTACTCTATACCAAGACTAAATACCAATAATTATAATAACATTTATATACACGGACACGCCTACTCGGGCGGCCGGGCGGGCACACATAGACATTGATAGACAGATGGATATGAGTTTAATGCTACATGCGATTGATTATATAAAGTTAGTCAGAGTGCTTGCTACAAGCGCTCTAACAAATGTCCCATATGTGCCTTCCCAGGTCGAGAGGACGTAAAATTCCAGAGTACTACTTGCTACAAGCGCTTCTGTACATCTGCATCATCTGATAAGCTCTCATTTGTACACATACAGACGCACGCGCTCGCTTGCTCACAGGCAGACAGACAGACAGACGGACAGGCACACACACATACACAAACACCGCGTACAGACGCGTCGATGGTCTATCTGTAGTCAACACTTCCTCGTCTTTTTCAATAATAATAACAGTACATGTATGATACATAGCGCGTTGCCTCAAATGATTCCAATGCTCATTATTGCTTTGAAATTCTTCATATAAGCCTATATGTTACCAGTAGTGTCCCCTACCCCGCGTATAATTATGGAGGAGGATTATAATATAAGCTTATCCATCCTAAATGCCTACTAAAAACTAACACCCCCCCCCCCACACACACACACTTTTAGCTTGTTTCAAGAAGGTAACAAAAAAGTTTTGAGTTTCGTCAAAATCACGGGTTTCATGGGTTTCCCCTCTTATAGCTGGTATGAAATCTTGTTTTGACCAGGTTTTACTCCCATACAAATGCCCCCAACTTGAAAACGAAACATCATTTTGAAGAGCAGCCTCAATTTCAAGTTGGGGGCACTTGTAGCTACCCAGAAAAAAACCAAGGGACTTAATGGCGGTGGGTCAGTGTATCTTTAACGGAAGTAAACTTGTATAAATTGGGGACAAGAGGGTAGGTAGGTAACGGGGAGGAGGGGCCCCTCTACCTCCCTCCCTCCGACTCAAACAAGTAGGAATCGTTAACTAGCCCCGTCAGTAATCACTAGTTTTAAAACTGACAGATTAAAAAAATATTTTAACAAATTATGCTTTTAGCAATACATGTAAATAACTCGGAATTATAACTTGAAACGTAGAGCATAACTTTTCCTGCCCGGACTCGGCCAAAATATGTTAGTGCTTTTTAGAGTCCGTGGTAGTTTGTATATTTGGATTTATATAGGGACCCTCGTTTC
>CM065681.1:16466061-16471061 GCA_017654935.2 Phymorhynchus buccinoides | reverse complement strand
CGGTTTTCAGTTTTCAACTGTCTCCCCGCTGTATACAGCCGACACATTCCGATTTCGGAGGAGCTCAAAGGAGAACAATTGTTTTTAAAAAAAAAGGCAGGAGAATAGGCCAATAAGTCGGAAAGATAGTAGATGACAGAAAGCAAAGGGAAAAGGCAGAGTCAAAGAGAGTGGCAGATTAGAGGAAGTTACAAGCACAGAACTTCCAGAAGGTGGGGGAGCTATTTTGTTTTACGAAAGACCCCCCGGTATCCCCACGGGGAGTGCTATATAACAAAAATAACCACTTCGTTATGAACATTTCGCACGGGAAAAAATCACAGAAAACCCCCCCCACAAAAGAAAGAAAAAAAACCCCAACAGAACAAAACCCCCCAAAAACAAATCGAAAGCTAAACATGCAAGAATTTTCAGTTGGGGGAAAATCTGATAAATCATACAGCGGCAGGGAAAAACCCATACACACAATACCTTATTATCAAACCGATATTTCGGTACAAAAAAATTCAAACACGACGAGTACATAGCGTGCATGAAGGGACTAAAATCGCGAGACATTAGTTTTTTAAAAACTTGTATTCTTCTGTACTTTATCATTATTTCTAGTATTTTTGTGTGTGTTTCTTTCCAATTTGGAAGACGGTTTTTGTGTTTTTTGAGTCATAGTTGTTTTTGTCTTCTGCGTTTCTGCTACCCTCAACCTTTCACTGAACCAGTCCCTCCTTTTATATTTTTCCGTTTTTATTCTCGGTCCACATTTTTATGACACGCGCCTCTCTTTGAGAGAGAGAGAGAGAGAGAGAGAGAGAGAGAGAGAGAGAGAGAGAGAGAGAGAGCAATGAACACTGACTAATTTTTTTTACATCGGCCATATAGGGCGAATGGAAGGGATTGGACAAAGGATTGCAGGGGCAATTTTGACCAAATAAAATCGAAACAACGAAAATAACAATGAAGCCAAAATGATAATCATACGTAGGGTAAGAAGCCCACCCCAATTATCTCATGAAATAAAGAAAATTTCAGTCAAATTTGCCCATGAGACGAATGTTAGACATAAGCAAACAACTTAATCGTTCGAATTCAGTTGTTCTTAACAATCAATACATGATGCAAACATAATAAGAGAGAGAGAGAGAGAGAGAGAGAGAGAGAGAGAGAGAGAGAGAGAGAGAGAGAGAGAGAGAGAGAGAGAGAGAGAGAGACAGAGACGCAGAGAGAGAGAGAGAGAGAGAGAGAGAGGCAGAGAGAGAGAGGCAGAGAGAGAGACAGAGTCGATAATGGTGATAAGTATGCATTTTTTTTAGTAGTAGTAATTTAGATTTTCCGTCCTCTCGATCCGGGGAGGGCACTCATGGGACATTTGTATTCGCATAGATGTGTTTAAATTTTTTTTAGAAATATGGCGGTGCAAGTTACAGATTTCTTGGGGGTGAATCAGGTAAAAATGAAAAAAACAAACCCACATCCCAAACCCAGAATGATGTACGGAATCGTGAATCCAATGAATTACTTCAACGATAATTAAAAAAAAGTAGCCAAAGTTTATTTCTGAAAGCTACAGACTCTGATCATAAGAGCACACGCGTGCATTCATTTATCATCACAAGATGCAAAACAAGGCCATAGATTATGATATCAATAATGTCTGTATGAGGAGGGATGACTAGTGTATTGCCCAATGGCGTGCGTACCTACATTAGTGCCTGTCGGCTGATGCGCAAAGAAAACTTCTTTTTTTGGTGTGTGTGTGTGTGTGTGTGTGTGTGTGTGTGTGTGTGTGTGTGTGTGTGTGTGTGTGTGTGTGTGTGTGTGTGTGTGTGTGTGTGTGTGTGTGTGTGTGTGTGTGTGTGTGTGTGTTGTGTGTGTGTGTGTGTGTGTGTGTGTGTGTGTGTGTGTGTGTGTGTGTGTGTGTGTGTGTGTGTGTGTGTGTGTGTGTGTGTGTGTGTGTGTGTGTGTGTGTGTGTGTGTGTGTGTGTGTGTGTGTGTGTGTGTGTGTGTGTGTGTGTGTGTGTGTGTGTGTGTGTGTGTGTGTGTGTGTGTGTGTGTGTGTGTGTGTGTGTGTGTGTGTGTGTGTGTGTGTGTGTGTGTGTGTGTGTGTGTGTGTGTGTGTGTGTGTGTGTGTGTGTGTGTGTGTGTGTGTGTGTGTGTGTGTGTGTGTGTGTGTGTGTGTGTGTGTGTGTGTGTGTGTGTGTGTGTGTGTGTGTGTGTGTGTGTGTGTGTGTGTGTGTGTGTGTGTGTGTGTGTGTGTGTGTGTGTGTGTGTGTGTGTGTGTGTGGTGTGTGTGTGTGTGTGTGTGTGTGTGTGTGTGTGTGTGTGTGTGTGTGTGTGTGTGTGTGTGTGTGTGTGTGTGTGTGTGTGTGTGTGTGTGTGTGTGTGTGTGTGTGTGTGTGTGTGTGTGTGTGTGTGTGTGTGTGTGTGTGTGTGTGTGTGTGTGTGTGTGTGTGTGTGTGTGTGTGTGTGTGTGTGTGTGTGTGTGTGTGTGTGTGTGTGTGTGTGGGTGTGTGTGTGATGTGTGTGTGTGTGTGTGTGTGTGTGTGTGTGTGTGTGTGTGTGTGTGTGTGTGTGTGTGTGTGTGTGTGTGTGTGTGTGTGTGTGTGTGTGTGTGTGTGTGTGTGTGTGTGTGTGTGTGTGTGTGTGTGAGTGTGTGTGTGTGTGTGTGTGTGTGTGTGTGTGTGTGTGTGTGTGTGTGTGTGTGTGTGTGTGTGAGTGTGTGTGTGTGTGTGTGTGTGTGTGTGTGTGTGTGTGTGTGTGTGTGTGTGTGTGTGTGTGTGTGTGTGTGTGTGTGTGTGTGTGTGTGTGTGTGTGTGTGTGTGTGTGTGTGTGTGTGTGTGTGTGTGTGTGTGTGTGTGTGTGTGTGTGTGTGTGTGTGTGTGTGTGTGTGTGTGTGTGTGTGTGTGTGTGTGTGTGTGTGTGTGTGTGTGTGTGTGTGTGTGTGTGTGTGTGTGTGTGTGTGTGTGTGTGTGTGTGTGTGTGTGTGTTGTGTGTGTGTGTGTGTGTGTGTGTGTGTGTGTGTGTGTGTGTGTGTGTGTGTGTGTGTGTGTGTGTGTGTGTGTGTGTGTGTGTGTGTGTGTGTGTGTGTGTGTGTGTGTGTGTGTGTGTGTGTGTGTGTGTGTGTGTGTGTGTGTGTGTGTGTGTGTGTGTGTGTGTGTGTGTGTGTGTGTGTGTATGTGTGTGTGTGTGTGTGTGTGTGTGTGTGTGTGTGTGTGTGTGTGTGTGTGTGAGGGGGTGTATGTTGAAGTTGGGGAGGGGTGGGTGGCTGGGGTAATAAAGGAAAGTATCTCTAAGCTTCCTCCCCCCACACACACCACACCACTCTTTCCATCCTCCTACCCAGCGTTCTTAAACATTTTCTGTATTCTTTGCTCATAGCATAGCCATATAAATATGTTTGATAACCATGTTTTATGTCAATTACATGTGCTTTTATGTTATTTTACAAATGGTCTCGTCTGTTAGGTTATAACAATGTCTTATTTTGTCTTCATTTTGATGTGCATGCCGAAAAACAAATTTCTTTACTTGTTTTGGAGACCATCAAATTGTGGAATTGGAATTGGAGAAAAAAGAAGTTTGTATTGATTGATGCTTGTTTTCCTATTGGTTACTGTTTTATTGTTGCATTGTATTCTGGGTACTATGCGGCATGTTTCTTGATTGCTTTAAAAAGTCATTTGGGCAGAGAGAATGGGGATGTATCCTGGGCAAGGCATCTCCACGGTAGGGAAATGATTTCAACCCAGTGTTCCGGAATAGCATTTGGCTCCTCTGCTGTCTGAAGGTCGTCATCGGACTGACAGCTGAGAGACGCACAGACATAATGCGCGCATGCGCGTGCGCGTACACGCATACACACACGCACATACATGCACACGCACGTACGCGCACGCGCGCGCACACACACACACACGCACGCACGCACGCACGCGCGCGCGCGCGCACGCACGCACACGCACGCACGCACACGCACACGCACACGCACACGCACACACACAGGGAGGGGAGAGAGAGAGAGAGAGAGAGAGAGAGAGAGAGAGAGAGAGAGAGAGAGAGAGAGAGAGAGAGAGAGAGAGAGAGAGAGAGGAGACTGGACACTGGAAAAACTTTAGACAGAGAGAGAGAGAGAGAGAGGGAGAGGAGAGAGAAGAGACTTTAGAGAGAGAGAGAGAGAGAGAGAGAGAGAGAGAGAGAGAGAGAGAGAGAGAGAGACAGAGAGAGAGACAAAGAGAGACAGAGACAGAGACACAGAGAGAGAGAGACAGAGACAACGCACACGCACACGCACACGCACACGCACGCACGCACACGCACACGCACACGCACACACACACACACACGCATGTACCGAAGAAGCAACATTCCTTAGTAATGACGCTATTTACTGTTTCTAGAGGAACAATAGCCCACCGTCAGGATGACTTGACGTGTTGCACGTGTTGTGTGTGTTGCAGTGACGGATGGCATTTGTTCGGACGGGCCAGCTATTTCTCACCTATACGCAAGTAAGACGAGCCTCTGTCTGTCTGTCTGCCTTCATGTTTGTCTGTGTCTCTGTCTGTCTTTCTGTCTCTCTATGTCTCTTGTGGTCTTTTGTACTAATAGTTCCCGCATCTTCTGGAGGTTCTGTGCTTGTAACTAATATGTCTCTCTTTTTGACTCTGCCCTTGTTGTGCTTTGACTTACTGTCATCTATTATCGTTCTGCCTTACCGGTCCATTCTCCAGTCCTACCTTTGTTCTAGAAACAAAAGATTTTCAGGGCTGCCCTTAATTTTATGAAGTTCTACTAAAGCCTAAGTGGGAAACTAAACGTTGTTACTTTCTAAATTCAGTATATCGGTTTCCTTAATTTAGAAAGTAACAACGTTTAGTTTCCCACTTAAACTTTAGTAGAACTTCATAAAATTAAGCACAGCAGAAGACGGACATGCTGGGCCTGTTTCTTAGGAGGGGGGGAGGAGTTGAACAATTGAACAATTGTTTATTTTAGTTAGTGAACTA
>CM065681.1:16446061-16448561 GCA_017654935.2 Phymorhynchus buccinoides | reverse complement strand
TCCACACTCCTCGCTGCCTCCCCGTTTTCTTTTTCGGCCGAAAATCAAAATTGATTCAAAGATCCAACTGACTTTGGGTATTAGGGCATGTATATATATTTACCAAAAAAACTTCCGTACTGAAACTCAACCGTACTCCTAAAAAAAAAATGGAAGTAAGAAATATGAAGGAGAGTGCACATTATACGCGCCGAAACTCATCCTCAATCCCATCCGCTTATTTCTAAGCTAAGTGCATGGGGTTTCCGTACAGAACTTGCGGATTGCGGATCTAATGTGCACAAGCCCTTAAGGTATACCCTTTCATCGCCACTGTCGCCTCTTGGCACCACAATGATTGAACACCCATGTCACTGAAAGGCATCAAACGAAGTTTCAGGTATCCAGTGACCTTATGTTCTTCATTTTGAGGGGTAAAGACAGGCCCTATTTTATGCATGTCACAAAGGAATCTCAAATATTGCAGATGAAATCTTCTCTTTACCCAGGTAAGTTTAATGGAAAGTTTTGGCTGAAAAATGGCTGGCGTTGAAAGGGTTTTAACTCTGGTAACATTTTTGCTGTTAGAAAAACAAAACAAAACAAAATATAATTGTATCAAGAATTCTACTGACGGTTTTGTTTTTTCGTGTGTTTTTTTGGAAAAAAAGAAAGAATCACCACTCCGAGAGTGGCGAATCGTTTTTGTTTTGTTTTTTGTTGTAATTTTCTTTATTTTATTTTGTTTCATTTTTTTTCCATCTTAATTTCTTTGTTTTTCTATCTCTCTCGCTCTCTGTCACTCTCCATCCGTTGTTGTTTGTTGATGTTGTTGTTGTTGTTGTCCTCTGTTGCCGTTGTTGTTCTCTCCTCCAGCTTCCTCAGTTATTTCTGAATCATGTCCATTTGTTCTTTTCCGTGCGTGTCGTATATTTAGCTGTCTGTATCGGCGCGATGATGATTTTTTGGGAGGTCCCGTTACCTGAGCCACCCTGTGGCATTGACCCCATGCCGCTGATTCCGAGTCCCTACCCCGGGACCCCACCCCTGATTGTCCGGTCGCATACCCCGAAACCGGCGGTCCATAGGGAGCGGTCAATGTAAGGCCGTCCAGAGGCAACCACCAGAGGAGACACTGCACCGCTGCTGGTGGTCACTTCGGTGGAGTTGAGTGGAGCCTGTTCTGATCCAACATACGCAGGACACCACCTGCTAACTAAACCCCTTACTGACGACTGCTGACTTCAGTGCTACTAGCGTTTCAAAGATCCACCCGATCACGTGTCAAAATCACGGGTTTCACGTGTTTTCCCTCTTATAACTGGAAAAAAATCTTGTTTTGACCAAGTCTGACTCCCATGTAAATGGCCCCAAATTGAAACCGACACATCAGTTTCAAGAGCAGCCTCAACTTGAATATGGAGAAAATTGTTTGTGGGTCACAGCAACACAGAAAAAACCCCAAGTGCAACGCCGAGCGGCTGCAAAGTCCCCTCGCAGCATCGCCGAGCTACTCCGAAATCGGAATCTGTCGGCTGTACACATACATAAAAACGCATCAAAACAGCACGTAACTACATAAAAACGCATCAAAACAGCACGTAACTGAATAGTTTTTGTTATATATAGCCTTGGGGTTCGGACCCGTGATTTGAGCGCGCGCGATCATGCGCACACGCGCGCACAGAAAAATTCATGACAACTGTGTTATAGACCATTCATCAAGAAATGTTGTGAAAAAAACTGCATTAAAATACATGCAAAACTTCGCGATTATGTGTTTCGGGGTTTGAACCCCGTAACTGGCGCGACCTTGACCTTAATGTAAAACTAAATACATCAGTGGATAGCTTGCATCTTGGCAAACTAGTATGCCAAATTTGATGATGATAGACTGAATAGTTTTTGGGAAAAACGGACGAATAACCGGACGGACGGACGGACGGAGGCACGCCGGAGGCACGGACGGATCAGACAGAAACAATAGCTCCCCGAACCTTCGGCTCGGGGACTAATAACAAACCTCGAGAAGAGAAAAAATAAACCAGCGCTTTGATTTCCTGCCAATGTAGGCCTAAATAAAAATCCCATTTTTAGCGCACTTTGATTTCCTGCCAATCTCGTAGGCCTACCATGCCTATGGGGAAGACAAGCGAATAAAAATCGCCATTTTTATCATTCACTTTGCCTTATTAGGCTCAGTGTTACATCTCGTGTCCTGGCTATTACAAAGCATCTGTTTTGTTTCAGTCTGTGTTTTTCTCACACCTGCTGCCATGTCATTCACACCGACTGGCGTGCGTTGTGTACGCATTTGGTCCGCTGTCGCCCATGTTGTTTGGGTCTTGGGGAAGGGAGACCAAAAGAAGCAGACCTGCTTGTGTGTCAGCGAGTCAAAAGCAACAAGGCGTGTGCTACCTTTCACACGATTGTCAAACATGGCTGGGTCCTCAGTAGAACACACATGGACACCGAGCATTAGGGATGAAGTAAATTTAGCAAAACTCTTGCGCTATTGGCA
>CM065681.1:16426061-16443561 GCA_017654935.2 Phymorhynchus buccinoides | reverse complement strand
GTGATGGTAGGACCACTCACTGTCTCTCTCTCTTTCTTTATCCCCAACTAATAATATAGAGAGGATTAGCCCCACACGAGCGTCATGCCCTCTGGTGTGAGAAAAATCGCACTAAGTCTCTCATTGACAAAATGTTGTTATGCTATGCATAGTTATGTGGGGATTGTGTTTAGCCATCACAAGTTCGTAAACATAACATCATCAGTCTCCAAAATCCCCCGAAGACGGAGTGTGGCTGCTCACGTGGCGGGGTAATAAAACCCCCCCGGTCACACACGTAATGTTCTCATCCGTAGCTGATGCACTTGTACCATAGTGTTCAAGTGGTTCCGCTGTTGGGATGATCGATCCCTGGAGTCCTTTAGCCAGGGTAAGGCAACAAACAGCAGCAACTTCACTGGTATTAAAGAAACCTTTTGCAGAGTGAAGAAAATTTCCATACAAAACTGATAATGTTAGGTTTAATTTAATAAATGTGCTTGAAAGGAGGAAGCGCTTAGAGCTTAAAGGTGAAGCGCTACATAAACTTTCTTAAATACATAAATAAATAAGCCCATTTCTTACTTGGTTAACACTTTGTTTAGTTTTGTTAGACATTTCTTTACCTAGTTGTGATGTTTGTATTATGAGTATAACGCTTAAGAATGAAATGATGGGGTGGGATTTCATTTTTTAGAACGTCTTTTGTTTTAATCTGCCGTTCTTATTTAGCTTATTAACGCGCGCGCGCATGTGTGTGTGTGTGTGTGTGTGTGTGTGTATGTGTGTGTGTGTGTGTGTGTGTGTGTGTGTGTGTGTGTGTGTGTGTGTGTGTGTGTGTGTGTTTCAAGTCAAGTCAAGTCAAAATGATCTTTATTGACGATAACAGAATATTTTTTACGAAATAAAGTGTGCGTGTGCGTGTGTGTGTGTGTGTCATGGCCGAAAGGCCAAAGAGGGCGTAAAACACTATTATTATTAGTGTGTGTGTGTGTGTATGTGTGTGTGTGTGTGTGTGTGTGTGTGTGTGTGTGTGTGTGTGTGTGTGTGTGTGTGTGTGTGTGTGTGTGTGTGTGTGTGTGTCTGTGTGTGTTTTACCAGTCTTTCTTATTATTGTAGCTGTTTCTCATTACTTACTTATTTCTTCATCATAAATTATCAGCAGACGTCGTTACAGATTGAGAACATTTCTCTATTTTATACTTTCCGAAGGTATATGTTTTGTTTACATTATGTTTTTACTATATTTCACCAAATAAGAACATTCCTTAGTGACTTGACATTTTGCACCTAGCAAAACGAAATGCAAAAAGCCTTCTTAAAGACCCACTAGATCACGTGTCAAAATCACGGGTTTCACGTGTTTTCCCTCTTATAGCTCGAAATAACTCTTTTTTTGGACCAGGTCTCACTCCCGTACAAATACCCCCAAATTCAAACCGAAATATAATTTTAAAGAGCAACCTCAATTTGAATTTGGGGACATTTCTATGTGGGTCACAGCTACCCAGAAAACCCCCCAAGGGACTTAATCGTGGTGCGTCAGTGTGTCTTTCATATTTATGTAACTCTTCGTCATACCCCCTCCCCCCCCTCCCCCCCTCCCCCCTCACCCCCCTCCAAGATTAACTTTCTTACTTAGATGTTTTCTAAAGGACTGTCTGAATGAGGGTATTTTCTGAACTGTCCTTTCCTGTCAAACTTCTATCAAAGGAAAACTAGTCCTCTTACTGTTAATTTACCTTCTGGAAAGGAATACGGTAATGGCAGAACCTTTCTATATTTTTGTTTTTATTTTTTTCGATTGGATTGGTCAGTTAGTTGTCAAAAAGTCTGTTCATAATTATTAAAGCCGAAAATTCCCGAATTACAACCGAAAGCTTATTAGTGTGTGTGTGTGTGTGTGTGTGTGTGTGTGTGTGTGTGTGTGTGTGTGTGTGTGTGTGTGTGTGTGCGTGTGTGCGTGTGCGTGTGCGTGTGCGTGTGCGTGTGCGTGTGCGTGTGCGTGTGCGTGCGTGCGTGCGTGCGAGCGCGCGCACGCGTGCGTGTACGTGTTTAAAAAAAAAAGAAATGTTATAATTATGATTTCACTATATGAACAGCACTGACACAGTGCAACACCCTACACACTCGTGCTCGCTCTCGCTCTCGCTCTCGCTCTCTCTCTCTCTCTCTCTCTCTCTCTCTCTCTCTCTCTCTCTCTCTCTCTCTCTCTCTCTCTCTCTCTCTCTCGTTTTGGTTCATTTGTTTATTTATTTGTCTGTTGGTCTGCTTGTTTCTTTCTGTCTTTCTTTTTTTCCTTTCTTTCTTTCTTTCTTTGCCCCAAACCTACTATTCCCATTGTATTGCTTTTACCCTGTCACGTATGTGCCTAAGTGTGTTCCGCGCGCACGCATGTATGCATATGCGTGTGTGATTGCATGCATGCATATATCGATGGCTTGGAGTCAAAACGGACTATCTTTAGATGGTCCATTGACATATTATTGAACTTGTTACGAATGCTAATAACTGGTATCAAGGAGGGGCTGCAGAAATATAAAAAAGCATAAACCCATTTTTATATTTCTGTAGTCATTGTTTGATTCAAGTTATTAGTTTTTGTGATAGGTTCTATAGTGCGTCAATGGGCCATGTAAAGATAGTTCGTTTGACTCCAAGCCATCGAGATGCATGCATGTGTGTGCCCGCGCATTTTGTGTGTGCGTGTTTACGTGTCTGTGCGTATGCGTTTCTTCCTGACACGTTCGACATCTACCCTTTGTTTCAGACTTGGTAAGATAAGAGAGGAGTTCCCCTGACCCATCACCCACCACACCCCTCCCCCACCATGGCAGAGCTGAGCTGGGCGGGGGTCCTCTGGCTGACCCTCTCCACCCTCGCCGCCCTGGGGGCGTCCTCGGGCTTCTTCCTCCCCTACTGGCTCAGGGGCACCTACCCCACTCCCTCTCCCCACCCCCTCCGCGACACCCTCATCACCACTGCCAACCCCCAGCCCCCAAACGTTCCAACATATGTACCGGTTTACCTCAACGCTTGGCGGCGTTGCAACTATCCGCGACTAGTCAGTATTACTGCAAATTTGGTTGAAGATGTCAGTGTGGAAAGCGAGAGCGGAGTGCTACGTCGCAGCAGCAGCAGCAGCAGCAGTAACAGAAACAACGCTAATGTCAATGGAAAAGACATCGACGTTAAGGGAAGCAGCAACATAAACAGCAGAAGCAGGAAAACTGACGATGACCTTATTTACGACGACATAAAAGTGCCAGGAAGTAGCAGCATCAGCAGCAGCAGCACTAGCATGGACTCAGTCCCCCCTCCCCCTCCACTACCCCAATCCCTCCGCCACCCGAGAATAGAGCTGGTCGAGGAGTGTGGCCGGTACACCCATTTCCTGGACATCCCCAGCGTGTGGTGGCAGATAGGCACGGTGATTTGCGGCGCGGGTTCCGCGGTGGCTCTGCTGGTGTCGATGTCCGGAGCCTGGGGCCTGTGTGTCCGCTACGTGATGACCAAAGGCACCGCCAAGGTGGCCGCCGTGTTGCAGCTGATAGCCGGTAAGTTAATTAAACCCTTTCACCGCCAATGTCGCATTTATGCACCACAATGGTTTGTCACCCATGTCACTATCAAATCGGGGTCTGTTATCCAAAGACCCTATCTTCTTAATTTTGGGAGGTAAGGATAGGGGAAGACGGGGTAAAAAGCCCATGGGCGGGTAAGAAGCCCATGCAATCATCTCATGAAATAAAGAAACTTTCAGTCACATTTGCCCATGAGACGAATGCTAAACATTAACACTCGTCTCATGGGCAAAATGTGACTGAAATTTGCTTTATTTCATGAGATAATTGGCATGGGCTTCTTACCCGCCCATGGGCTTTTTTTTTTATATACCCCGTCTTACCCTAGGTCTAAATAAATGTTGTACATGTCACAGAGGAATTCCCAATTTTATTGCTGATTTCCCCCCCCCTCTACCCAGTTAAGTTTAATGGTATTTTTTGGCTGACAAATGGCTGGCGGCGAAAGGGTTTTAAAGGATTGGAGACGAAATGATATTCAATAAGTGTTGGACGCTAATTTCATCATCATCACAAGTGTGTTTGCACCGAGCACGAGAGCCAACCGGAACTGTCTCTTCGTTTTACAGTCATAGTCATGCACGGAAGACTAAGCTGTATCAATGGTTCTTCATATTTTTCTGTAGAAAATAATTTATTAGACAGCTCTCAATCACGCTTTAGGCCTACTAATCTTCTTCTTTTTCTTCTTCTTCTTCTGCATTCCCAGGCCAAGATGGGTAAGGTACGTATGTGTCCGGTTTTCAGTTTTTCACTGGTCTCCCCGTTGCGTACAGCAGACACCTTCCGATTTTGGAGGAGCTCAAAGGAGAACAATTATTTCGATTTCTGTGTGGGGAAAAAGGCAGGAGAATGGGCCAATAAGTCAGAAAGATAGTAGCTGATAGAAAGCAAAGGGAAAGGGCAGAGTCAAAGAGTGGCAGATTAGAGGACGTTTCAAGCACAGAACTTCCAGAAGGTGGGGGAACTTTTTTTTAAAGAAAGACCCCCCGGTATCCCCACGGGGAGGGCCTACTAATGATTCCTGCGTCAGGCTATATATTGTCAGCCAATGATAAAAGACATTTGAGTAAAAGGTCCCTTTCACCGCCGATGTCGCATTTCTGTACCACTGGGCTGATGACACCCATGTCCCTAGTAAAAGGCATCAAACTGACCTGGTATTCAATGACCATATACATCTTTTATTTATGTCGTTCATTTCGTGAGGTAAGGAAACGCTGTATTTGATGCACGTCATAGGGAGATTCACAGAATTGCAGTTACCAACTTTTTGATGCGGGTAAATTTGACAGACATATTTTGGTCTGAAAAATGGCCGGCAGTGAAAGGGAATATTATTGAAGACCAAAGGGGAAACTCACTCTTTTTGTACCCCCTCTTCTCCAACTACCCCCCCCCCCCCATTTCTATATCTGTGCACATCCCCAGAAGTGGGGAATGTAGTGCTTGTTTTTACCATTTTTATGAGAGAGAGACCTGCATAGCCGGTAAGTTACAAGGCTATTCCCACATGGTTTTATACAGTAATGGACAATCATTGTGCTGATGAGAGGCGTAAGAAAAGGCATAACAGAAATCCCCCCACTAATACAGACTGTAAGCATCAGTAGCACTGCCTCCGCTTTTTGAGCTGGTAGTGTTATTCCGGATACACAGGTCTCTCTCGCATAAAAAAAATTGTAATATAAAACAATAGTACATAGATGATATTACAGACCTGTTGCGATTCAGCTTTTTGTTCTTGAAAAGAAAGATGATCTAGATCGAGACAATGACGCATACCATGTCACTTTGTATGTACTCTTGGAACACGAACAGACCCTTGATAATGAATGGGCCTCTGACAAGTACAAATGAAGTCAAGCCAATGCATAGATGATACTCTATGCATACACCTTTGCATACACTAACACCTACAAAATCTTCCATTTTTCGATCTAAACAAATGAAAACAAATAAAACGGATAGTGCATTGAGGATAATGTAGACTATTGTGATTCTGCTTGCTGTTCCTTCAGAAGAAACCAAAAGATCAGACTTGGCATTTTCAGCCCTGATGGTGTATTGTTCTGCTTCAATATAAAGGCGCACCTACAATAGCTGACTGTACAATACCTTCCATCTAGAAAACAACATAGAAATCAGCTTTAATGCGCGCTTCAGAGAATGTTCTTTGAATGAATGAAAGGACTAGGGGCGCCTATAATGGATCGGCTGAACGTACACTTGACCGTTCTTACCTGGAGCACAACAGGTTGAATGGAATCTTCCATTAACGTTAACACAAGAAACAGACTGATTGTATACCTTGGCTGTGGCATTATTTTAAAGAAACAAGTCTCTAAAGATTCCGGTAGCGTGGGAGAAAAAAAAATCAGAAACAAAGCACCACAAAACTACAGAGACTTATCTCTGTGAAATTCGGGCTGCTCTCCCCCGGAGAGCGCGTCGCCGCCAGTGCAGCGCCTACCCATTTGTTTGGAGGGGAGGGGATCACAGGGTGAGGAGGGGGTGTGGGCACACTTTGAAAACCTAGCTATCAATTTGGTCATACCAGGCAGCGGGATTTCTCCCTGCTCTTACCGACTTTTAACTGCCGTGGGACTTTTACGTCCGTAAAGGGCACGGGCCAGACTAGCTTTAAGTCCCCATCCGAAGGACTGGACGTTCAGTTCGATTTTCCTGTCAAACTAGAAAGAAAGGGCGAGGCCGGGAATCGAACCCGGGGGGTCACTCACGCTGCAGTCACGCATTACATTTGGCAGGCGAACGTCTTAGCAACAAATACTTGTAGCGGTGCCATATGCGATGAGGTTTAACCGAGGCGTGGTTACCGCTACACCTATCTGTATTAATAAAAAATCGGGACTTTACTGGTTTCGTACTGCCTCCGGGCATTGCCTCCAGTATTGTTCCCACCATATTTGTATTTACAAATGTCCCATATGTGTCTGATTCAGACCAAGAGGACGTAAAACACCATTTTCGTCGCGAACGTCTTAGCCACTCTGCCACCTTTTGCCGCTAGAATCTTTCATTAACGTTAACACAGTCAAGAAAGAGACTGGAGGTAAATAGGAATGCTGATTGCGTACCTTGGGTGCTGCGGCATTATTTTAAAGAAACAAGTCTCTGAAGATTCCGGTAGCGTGGGAGAAGACAAAATTAGAAACAATGCCCCACACAACTAAACTGACCAAATGCAGACCCACCGAGGTTTCATGGCCCGGTGAAACATGGGAGCGACCATTATTATGATGTGCCCACTTTCCGTTCCCCCCCCCCCCCCCCCCCCCCCATAATTGATAAGTCAGTGTATTCATTTATTATAATAATCGGCTGTTGTCTGGCCTTCTCGATTGTTTTTTCTTCTTCTTTAAATTATCAAATATGGAAGGTTTGTTTCACATGCCGAGGCAGTGGGTAGATGCCTCGTGCCTCCATACGGGGAGCTGGACGACCCCGCTCCCTCCACGAGTCTCTCCCCGTGGGGATACCGGAGGGGGGGGGGGTCTTTTGTAAAAATAGTTCCCCCACCTTCTGGAAGTTCTGTGCTTGTAGCTTACTCCAATCTGCCACTTTCTTTGACTCTGCCTTTTCCCTTTGCTTTTTCATCTACTATCTTTCTGACTTGTTGGCCCATTCTCCCGCCTTTGCTAAAAAAAAATCACTTCCAAATAATTTTCTCATTTGAGCTCCTCTGAAATCGGAATGTGTCGGCTGTACGCAGCGGGGAGACCAGTGAAAACTGAAAACCGGACATATACGTACCTTGCCCATTATGGCCATATAGCCTGGGAACGCAGAAGAAGAAGAAGAAGAAGAAGGAATACCGTCCATAAGGGTCTCTGACCGATTGGACGCTGATCTCATCATTACCAAGAAGAAGAAGAAGAAGAAGAAGAAGAAGAAGAAGTTTCACCTGCCTTATGATAATGCGATGTTCTTTGTTTTGCCGAACTTAGCTGAACCAAAGTATTATGGAGTTTTTTTTCTTCTGTAATTACTTTTTAGGAGAGAGAAGCATAATTATTTGAGGCCTGTTTTCTGTTGTGAGTCTGACTTGTTCTATTGTTGGCGCGTGTGTGATTGTCTATAATTCTTAATTAACGAAGCTTTCATGGTGGCCTTTTTGTTGTTGCACGTGCCCGTCCGTCATAGTTATGTCCAAAGAGACAAAGAGGGAAGATGGGAAAGAGAAAAGAAGGACGGAAGAGACAAGGACGAAAAGAAAGAAGATAGAGAGAATGAAAAAAAAAGAAGAACGGAGATTAATATATTAGAAGAAGATGACAATGGAAGACGAGGTGGAAGAAGAAAAAACGAAAAAAACCACAAAAACGGAAAGAAGGCCCAAAGAACAGGAAACAGAAGCAGAGAAGGAGGAGAGGAGCAGGAGAAAAAGAAAAGGGAAGAGGAGGAGGGAAGGAGGACGAGGAAAGAGGAGGAGGAACTTTTTCTTTTTCTTTTTCATTTCATTCTTCTTCTCATTCTCCTATAGTTTCTTTCCTTCTTTCTTTCTTTCTTTCTTTCTTTCTTTCTTTCTTTCTTTCTTTCTTTCTTTCTTTCTTTTTTTTTCTTTCTTTCTTTCTTTCTTTCTTTCTTTCTTTCTTTCTTTCTTCTTCTTCTTCTTCTTCTCCTCCTCCACCCCCTCCTTCTTGGAAGGTGAAATGCTGCCTTCTTCTTGGAAATGTAAAACCGAAAGTTTCACTTTCGTGTGTTTGAGACTGGCTGTCTGTTGAAAGCCACAATAGCAAACAAGTGTGTCGCCGAGTGGCAGATAAGTCCCCGAGCAAGTAAATGTGGGGAGGGGGTAGGTGTAGGGAGGAGATAATTGCCACGGGGTTAAAACTGCCATGGGGTTAAAACTGCCACGGGACTTAACTGCCACGGGGCGATTGCTAGTAATAATAATAATAATAATAATAATGACCATTTTTATAGCGCTTATTCTCCTTATGGGGCTCTAAGCGCTTCACAAAGAAGTTAATAATCTGAGCAAAAAACTTCCCCGTGTGGATACCGGGGGGTCCTTTGTATAAATAATTCTCCCACCTTCTGAAAGTTCTGTGTAATAAATTCTTTGAAGTTTTAATATACATGTGGCGGTACCATAGCCGATGAGGTTTAACCGAGGCGTGGTTACCGCTACACCTATATATATATTGTTAAAAACTCGGGACTTATTGGTGTTGCACTGCCTCCGGGCATTGCAGCCAGTATTGTTCCCACCATCTTTGTATTTACAAATGTCCCATATCTGTCTATGACCGAGAGGACGTAAAACACAATTTTTTCATTCTTTCATTCATGAAAGTTATGTGCTTGTAGCTTCCTCTAATCTGTCACTCTCTTTGACTCTGCCTTTTCCCTTTGCTTACTGTCATCTACTATCTTTCTGCCTTACTAGGTCCATTCTCCTGCCTTGTTTTCTTTCTTTCACGAAACACTTTCAAAAAACATTTCCTCCAGCCGAAGTCGGACTTGCTGGGCCTAGCTGTTTCTTAGTTGGGCGCATAACGGCTGCATGACGCATCTGCGCTCATAATTGACAGGAAACTGTCTGAGCGATCGAAGAAGAAGAAGATGAGCAGAAAGCAACCACCACACTTTGTTTGTATAACACACGTTGTTGTTCACTTTCAGCTTTTCTCATTGGCGGAGGGTTGGCCATGTTCCCGTTGGGTTGGAGCAGCCAGGAAGTCAAACAAATGTGTGGGGCTTCCGCTTCCGTTTTCCGGTTGGGTAAGTATGAACTTGGTGGTGTTATGGGAAAAAGTGACCCCTGAATAATAGTGACTTTCTGTGAAATACTCTATGGAGAAATTTGATTAAGTCCCTTGCGCGTTGCACGTGCACGCACGCACGCACGGACGCGGACACGCACGCACACACGCACATACATTTGTCATTCATCTATTGAAAGAAACACTTTTCTATTTCTTCGTGCAAGGCAATCTTCTGTTGAAAAGATGCCAAGTGGAACAGCACACTACTCACATAACAATAGGTAATCATTCAGGAACGTAGGGGCGTACACATTAACAGATTTAGACATAATTATAGGCCTGCCTGTGCACATAAATACGCGCGAGCACGTGCATAAGTATGCGCACCTCTGCACACACTAACACCTGCAAAACATTCACGATGTGATGACTAATGTTGACACAAGCGACAAAAAGCAGACTAAAGGGCCGGCCACACGTCAGCTAAAATCGCACGACTGTACGATACGATTCTGGATGGAAGTTCAGTTTAGCGTCGCGTATCGGCTTTCGCCATGTACGACGGGCTGAACAAACCAACCACGGTATAAACAAAAAATGATGTTCCTGAATCACTGTCTTAGCCAACAGGCCGAGAAGCGATCAGGAAGTTACGATTCTTACTAATATTTTGAACTTATATTACCCGAAAGGCTACCATTCCAACACAAACCAAGAATGGTTGTCCACCCTCTCTGATACAGTTTCCTTCGAGATCGCGTGATCGAATCGTATCGTACAGTCGTGCGAATTTAGCGGACGTGTGGCTGGCCCTCAAGTAAGGGTCCTGATACATTTTACTAATCGTTAATTAAAAATAATGAGAAAATTTTAACTGAAAAAACCCAACAGTGATAGGGGAAGACGGGGTAAAAAGCGCATGGGCGGGTAAGAAGCCCACCCCAATTATCTCATGAAATAAAGAAAATTTCAGTCAAATTTGCCCATGAGACGAATGCTAGACATTAACGCTCGTCTCATGGGCAAAATGAGACTGAAATTTGCTTCATTTCAAGAGATAATTGGGGTGGGCTTCTTACCCGCCCATGCGCTTTTTACCCCGTCTTCCCCTATGACTCACGCGACTGACGAAATAAACAACACACTGTATTAAAACATGCAGAGGAGTGACATGCATTAAAAAAAAAAGAGTGAGAGCAAGAGATCATATTGTTTATTTTTCATTGCGCATGTTGCGTGACTAGCAGCGGCAAAACGCACCTTTGTTCGGTCCTCAAAACGTTTTTACTGGAACATAGCTGTAACATAAATCTTGGACACTGAGTTATGTTGTTGGCTTGCTTTATTTTGTTTTCCAATTTAACTAGTCAGCTTTCAACCTTGTGTTCGTCTGCGTGTTCATTACCTGTGTGAATATCGTCTGTGTCTTTATTCTTGGTGCCACGGAGATGAGACTCTGAGAACAAAGAAAATAAGGGATCAGACGAGTTGACCCTACAGTCCAGATCTCTCTCTCTCTCTCTCTCTCTCTCTCTCTCTCTCTCTCTCTCTCTCTCTCTCTCTCTCTCTCTCTCTCTCTCTCTCTCTCTCTCTCTCTCTCTCTCTCTCTCTCTCTCTCTCTCTCTCTCTCTCTCTCTCTCTCTCTTTCTCTTCACATTGATTTTATGTAATCAAAACCCTAGCATTATTATTAAGACGTCATTATTTATTCATAGAGCTCTCGCCTTGCGAAAAGAATATATACATGCATGATGAATGTTTGTATCTATGTTGTGTTTGCATATAATACGTGTTTTTGGTGTGTCTTTATACATGCAATACTTTTTGTGTGAACTCCATTGTTATGGGCCAGAGGCCTAACAATTAAAATATTTTTGACTTTGACTTTGACTTTGACTCTCTGTCTCTCTCTCTCTCTCTCTCTCTCTCTCTCTCTCTCTCTCTCTCTCTCTCTCTCTCTCTCTCTCTCTCTCTCTCTCTCTCTCTCTCTCTCTCTCTCTCTCTCTCTCTCTAATTTTTGAATGTAAATAATGAAATGTATTTGATGCCACTTTTTGTTGTTTTGTTGTTGTTGCATGTTTATGAATTTTGTTATTTATTATTTTTTTCATTCTCATGTTTTGCCTGAGGGCATGGTGTAAAAAAGCTGTCTCAGCTTATCCAATTTCCCTCATTAAAAAAGTTCGTATTCGTATTCGTATTCTCTCTCTCTCTCTCTCTCTCTCTCTCTCTCTCTCTCTCTCTCTCTCTCTCTCTCTCTCTCTCTCTCTCTCTCTCTCTCTCTCTCTCTCTCTCTCTCTCTCTCTCTCTCTCTCTCTCCAGCGTTTGCAGTTTATTTACTGATGTATGTAAGGTGCCCCCCCTCCTCCGTGGGAATATTGGGGGGGGGGGGGGGGTCTTTTGTATAAATAGTCCCTCCACCTTCTGGAAGTTCTGTGCTTGTAACTTCCTCTAATCTACCACTCTCTTTGACTCTGCCATTTCCCTTTACTTACTGTCATCTACTGTCTATTATCTCCTGCTTTTTTTCTTTCACGAAACACTTTGAAAAATATTTCCTCCTCCAGCCGAAGTCGGACTTGCTGGGCCTAACCATTTCTTAGTTAGACGCATAACGGCAGCATGACGCATCTATGCCCATGTGACAGGAAACTGTCTGAGCAAACGAAGAAGAAGATATCACAATTGCTAAAGCACCAATTCGCATTCGTTTTGCCCCACCTTACTATATATTTTTTATTAAAAAAAGAGTGAGAGATAGACACACATTCACAGACAGAGAGACAAACAGACAGACAGATAGACAGATAGATAGACAGATAGATAGACAGATAGATAGACAGATAGATAGACAGATAGATAGATAGATAGATAGACAGATAGATAGACAGATAGATAGACAGATAGATAGACAGTGATTATTTTAATGACACGTACATTCTTTTAATCATGTTCTTCACTTAACGGAAATAATTGATTTTGCTTGCATATTTGTTTGCGTGAGTGCGTGTGTGTGTGTGTGTGTGTGCGTGTGTGTGTGTGTGTGTGTGTGTGTGTGCGTGTGCGTGCGCGTGCGCGTGCGCGTGCGCGTGCGCGTGCGCGTGCATCCCATCTATTGTTAGTTACAAGTTATATGTTTGCTTGTGTACATGGATAAGGAGTCATTGTACATTTTCTTCATTCAATGTGTATTATTTATATAATGTGTATATGTTCTGCATGTTTCCGCTTGCGCGCCTCTGTGTGTGTGTGTGTGTGTGTGTGTGTGTGTGTGTGTGCGTGCGTGTGCGTGTGCGTGCGTGTGCGTGGGTGTGAATCACATCGTTTTGCTTGTTTTTAACTTTCTATTGTTTTTGTAGAGCTTTAAGGTAATGCGCTGTATAAGTTTCCTAAATAAATAAATAAATAAATATAGATAAAAAGCGGTCAAGAGAGACTGCTGGGACGGATAGCTGTGACGTCCTCTTTGATATGATCAAAACAAGGGCTTACGCACGTACTTTCACCCTCGTTTTCGTCCCGTAAATAGACATTATTAGACACACCTACTCGAACTTTCGACATCTACAAAATCGATGGGTTTTCTCAGGGTCTTTCTTTCTTTCTTTTTTTTCTTTTTTTTAAAGGAGAGGAAAGTCTGGACGCGTGCTGAAACTGAACAAAGAATTATTTTGATTTGCGAATAAATAAACAAGCAACACGATATTTCCTTCGATGAATTACCTGAGCGAATTAACACCAGCGTGCAAACCGTGAATGTTTAACTGAACTTACTGATAAAAAAACGTTCTTTTCCTCGTCTTTTTGATACTGAAGCGAATCACACCTAAAGTATTTGTACCATGGTGTTCAGGTTCTTCGCCTGTTGGGGTGATCCCTGGAGTCTTTAAGCCAGGGTACAACAACAACAAACCAGTAAACAACGAGATATTGCGGGGAGAACCAGACAATGAAAGGCAGAAGCACGACAAACAGGGAGAGAGGCAAACCAACCCACACGAGCAAGCGCAATAGCCTTCCGCACACAAAGGTGGCTGAGGACTAATGGATCACTTGGGTAGTAGGTATTAGGTATTATTAGGTACTTTATAGTCACGGAGGCGTCTCTGTGAAATTCGGGTTGCTCCCACCTGGAGAGCGCGTCGCAGCCAGAGGCGCGCCACCCAACTGATTTTTTCTTTCTCTTGCATGCGATTTTTGTGTGACTGATGAGGAAGGAAAGGGTGGTGGTGGTAAATTTTGACCAAATGACAACTTTTTCGTTGCCACTGGGTTTAAGGTGTGCTAAGTGCATGGGCACACGGGACCTCGGTTTATCGTCTCATCCGAAAGACTCCACGTTCAGACCGTAAGGCCTAGTGCAAAGTGAGAGGACAAATCCCCTGTACCACCACCCAGGTTCGAACTCGGGTTTACTTGACACGAAGCGAACGCGTTACCACTGTGCCACTCTGCACAACACAGCTTGAGGGCGCAGAAATCACGGCTGTTGCACGTCCAGCATCCAACCCAGACACCGTTTCTTTAAAGACCCCGCACGTCTCGTGTCACATTCCCTCTTATGCTAGGAAGATTTCTTAAGATTCCTGACTAGCTATAAGAGGGAAACCACGTGAAAACCGTGCTTCTGACACGTGATGTGGTGGGTCTTTAAAGAGCCACCCGATCACGTGTCAAAATCACGGGATTCACGTGTTTTCCCTCTTATAACTGGAAAGAAATCTTGTTTTGACCAAGTCAGACTCCCATATAAAGTACCCCAAATTGAAAGCCACAAGTCAGTTTAAAGAGCAGCCTCAATTTGAATATGGGGAAATTCGAATGCGGGTTACAGCGACCCAGAAAAAAACCAAGGGACGTAACCGTGGCGCGTCACGGGGTCTGTATGTATTAGTCAGTCGTTTCCGACCATGACTGCCAGATAGCAGAGAGGGGCAGGTGCTATTCCGGCCGGCTGGGCTAGAATTAGTTTATAGTGGAGATGCCTATCCCAGGGTACATCCCCACTCTCGGCTAAAGGGATTTGAGGACTGCTGGCGTTGGGGAAGGTCCCCAAAGGCCAACCCACCCCTTTGGCTGCAGCACTAGAGCCGGTGCAAATGCCCCCTCGTTTCCACAAAAAGACTAAACTGTACCATGATTTACCATCACTGTAGAAAATCATCAATTGTGCAGCTCTCATGTTACTGTTGCCCCCCACTGCAGGCTAATGTCAACCAATGATAAAAGCCATTTGAGCAAAGATCCTTTATTAAAGTGGCACCCTGACGGATGAGTTTTTGCAAGAAACACGTCGAGATTACCGGAAAGACAGCCTTTTCAAGGATTGGAACACTCACTTTGCTCTGGTTTCCTAGAAATCAAACCGTCAAAACAGCGATTCTCCCTTGGCGGAGTTGCCGGAGAGAGAAGCCATTTTGGACAGGGTGGGTGGAGGCCACTCGAGTGGTTGAAGCTTTTTCTTCTTTGTAGTGCAGTAAAACAAAAAAAATTGGAGCTATTTCCTTTGTTGTGAGCGAAACTCCTTTTGGTAAACTGTAAATAAAAAGGCTTGTATTGTGGAAATTTCGTGATTTGGTCTAAACGACTCAGGCGGCCATTGGAAAAGAGAAGGCACATGGCTTCTCTTTCACTGAAATAATCTAACCTCCAGCACCTCCGTCAAGGAGGAATCGCCGATTTGACGGTTTGATTTCTAGGAAACCAGAGCAAAGTGAGTGTTGAGATCTGTGTAAAGGGTGTTTTCCTGGTGCTCTCGACGTGTTTCTTGCAAAAGCTCAACCGTCAGGGTGCCCCTTTGAACACGACGAGCACGAGCAACCCTCCCACCCACCGGAAGGGAAACTAATGAAATGTAACCTTTGTTTATTTTTCTTAAATGTATGATTTTTCAGTCTGTGATTGCCAGCCGTGTGACTTATTTTGAGTAGGCACACTATAAGCTTTAAGCTTGTTGCTGCCGTCATTCATGTTCATTTTATTTGGTGTATGTTTTGCTTGTCAATAAAAAATCATTTAAACCAAATGTATGGTTGTGAAGAGTCAGACGGATCAACGTTGACGTTTTGTTGGTTTAAGCACAGTCGAAGCTCCACCAGGCTTAAAAGATTCAATACTTAGATCTTGAATAATAAGCTGACGAAGGCAATAAGGGACAACAGCCAAGTTGTTAATATTCGGCTACTAGAGAGATTTATTTACTTGTGTGAAGAAAACCAAAAATGTTTACAAAATTGTTTTATTAATTAAATAAACGAACGTGTAAAGATTTACCGGGAAAAGGATAAAAACAAAAAAACCGTGTTTAATACCTAGAGCGCGTTGCTGTTGCCGTACCCTGGCTTAAAGACTCCAGGGATCAAATGCACCAGCTAGGGATGAGAACATTACCGTTTTTGATTACCCCGCCACGTGAGCAGCCACAAATATACTAGAGCGTGAAAACGCTAGATCAACCAGCGGCGCGGCAGCATTTTCGGCTCCAGTGACCTTGACCTTTAACCCATGACCATCATCTTGGAATCCGCCCGAGATACCCGAACTACCTAACCGCGGTACACAATTTGAGGATCCTAGGCCCCTTTTGTTCAAACGCTATCGCGGTACAACGTACATCGTCAGCCACGCAGGAACAAACAGACAACCTCCCCTCCCCCCCCCCCCCCCCCCCCCCCGTCCCCCCCCCACCACCACCCTGAAAACATGAACCAGCTTTCCGCTTCGACGCTGCTAAAAAAAAAACCCGACCGTGGAGATTAATAAACTGGTGGAGGAAGCAGCGAACGAAACAAACGCGTGATAAATGAAGACAAGTTTAACACCCCCATCCATCCCTTCTCCATTGCGGCCTGACGATTAGGATGATGGCTAAGAGGGAGAGGGGGAGGGGGAGGGTGGATGGGGCGTGGGATAGGGGAAGGGGGGTTGTTTCAAAGGGCTAACGTTCTGAGTGAGCGCAAATCGGCAAAAACGGTCTAAGAATCACCCTTCGTTTGCCGATAGTTCGCGTGGCGTTTTGTTCTTGCCAAACACCGAGCTAGCGGCGAACTATCCGGAACTAGTAGGGGGTGAATACGTTTCTTGTTGTTGATTGGTCCATTAAAGTTTGTTTAAAATATTTTTGTTGTTGACCAATCAGACAAGACCTTCTTCCGCAAACGTTTTCTAAAGTGTTTCTTAGGCCTCGTTTGGCGTAAGCGTTATTCGCGCGGCGACCGTTACCTGGAGAAACTGGACCCAGGAGAAAACGGGATGGGTGGTGGTGGTGGTGGAGGAAACGGGCTTATCCAGCCAGCACCAGGCATCATAATCACGAGTGTGTCTCAAACGGTTAACGCGGGTAGTGCAAACGTAACTTAGGCTAAGCTGCCTCTCGTTTTTCCACCAGTTCGGTCTAACTTGCATCTTACTACCCGTATTTAACTGCTTAAGACACACTCAAGATTACCGTACAGGACCAAGTCCGATTCACACCCGGCTAAATAAAAAATAGAGCGTGAAGACGCTAGACCACCAGCCGCGCGGCAACATTTTCGGTTCCTCTGACCTTGACCTTTGACCATTGGCCTTCATGTTCGAACTTGGCCTAGATACCCTACCTACCTATCATCACACAACATGTGAGTGTCATAGGTCCATCCGTTCAAACGCTATCGTGTTAGCGTATGTAGATATAGCAAAGATTCTAAAAGGGTAAGATGGACTACTTAAGAGTTACAGCGAACCGGGCTGATAGAGTTATCGTTAGTGGGGTAGTTATACACCATTCACAGCGGCGGCTATCCAAAAACTCAGACTGGAATTTGAACGGTGAAGTCAACTGGCCTATCGACGTGTAAATGTGTCACGTTTAAAAGGGACATAACCAGTGTTTCTGTCCTCACTACTCATATAGGGAAAAGAGACCGGATGCTTGTCTTCCCCTATACAGTCTTTGGATATAGTCAGCCACTCCGGAATAAACAAGACAGACGGTCCTGAAAACACTGATCGCTTAGGTGTTAGGTACATCATAGTCACAGAGGCGTCTCTGTGATATTCGGGTTACTCCCACCTGGTGAGCGCGTCGCAGCCAGAGGCGCGCCACCCAATTTTTTTTTTCTTGCATGCGATTTTTGTGTGACTGACGAGGAAGGAAATGAGGGGGTGACCAAATGACAATGCTTTCGTTGCCTCTGGGTTTACCGTATGCTAGGTGCATGGGCA